>BLSH010216934.1:452004-469019 GCA_018402905.1 Glandirana rugosa | reverse complement strand
AAGGGGTCCCGGAGAAGGTCCAAGAGATGGAAGCCGCGTCTAGGAGAGAGACCGGAGATGTTAGAGTGATAATCTTTCCTGGAATCTACTTGAGTATTACTGTGGGAAGTTTCTAGTTTCAGGCCCATTGGGTAATCACCTGGTCCGATGTGGTGGTCGAAATTAAGGAGTTGGTCTGAAGGTGTACTACTACCTTCAGAAGAGGTTTTACGAGAGATTTCGGAGCATGTGTGCCCTGCTGTTAACGTGCGTGCTGGCACAACTTAGCACGCAACCGACAACATACATCGGATGACTGCACGTGGGCTGGCAGTATGTATGTTGAACGCTGGCCGGCTTGCACTACTGCGCTTGCTCGCATATTTCTCCTTCACGACCATAGCATCTGAACTCCTAGGCCAACAGCAGCGAGATTTCTCTCTCGAGAAGGCAACATCGTTGACGAACGAGCGTCCAGAAACGAGCCAAAGAACGATCCAAAGAACGATCTGAAGAACTATCTGAAAGTCACGAATCAACACACACCAAACTTCAACAAACACGAGATTAGATGAAGGAGCCCAAAGGGTGGTGCTACGATACCAGCACTTCCTCTTTATACGCTCGTTCGCGTCATCACGTTCGGCCGGTCGCAAGTTGTATGTATGACGGTCGGGTGCACGTCAGTAGGCTACATACAACAGCCAACGCACGATTCAACACGGTCGTGCGTGCAATTGTCGTCCCGTGTGTACGAGGCTTTAGAGAGCATTTTGGAGAAGACTTCCATCATCATGTGGAAGTCTGGTTGAGGAATTAAAGCTGGTGGTGTAGCCTGGTCCACTAATGGGTTACCCGGACTTTGATCTTTGAAGGGTGTCATTATGAGTTCATCTAAGGTCCTTTCTAATAGTGAGATTGTAGAGGCCAGAGAGAGGATCTGCGCCGAAGGTAGAGAACCTGGAAGAGGCCCTGGGGAAGGCAGAACATGAGAACCTCCAGCAGACCCTGCTTCCATCTCCTCTATGGACCCCAGGGTTGGGGGTGGGCCTTTAGACCCCCGAGGGTCTTTAGGGGCTGGATTATCAAAACCCGGTTGACGGGAGAGGTCCCTTCTAACTGTTCCCGATTGCATATTCGGGGCGTAGAATAAAGTACCAACAGAGCTGGAAATGTTATTCACTCCCCTCAGAGCTCCTAAATAATGATAAATAGGTTATCCTTGTGGTAAAGCTTACAGATTAATATAGTGACAAGCAACGTGTCAAAATGAGGATGGGAAGAGTCACTACTGGACAAGGGTGCTTCAAACCTGCAGTATATGTGATTTAACCAGAAAGCATCCAAAGATCTTAAGGGCCAAGGCTGATTGAAGCGGTTAAGTTAGGCCTAATCTTTGCGTTTCCATAGGGCTTCACACCCCTGTATAAGGTAAGCCAGGTCCATTGCTACTGATATTGTAATTACCCTGAGAGGGTTCCTGGAGGGTTAGAAGACCTGTGGGGAGCCCCTGTATAGATCCCCACTGCATCCAGGGCCACTGCACCCCCATCACCTTTGGGCCTCGCGGTCCGCTCTTCTGCCAGGCCGAAGCCGCGGCCTCGATTTAGGAGTAGAGGCCGGGATCGGAAGTCACGGTGCGGGCCCGATCCCCGTTTCTGCTCCGGGTTGGTCCTGGTATAGTCCCCTTGCTTATTGCAGCTTGAGCGGGTCAGCCTGATTCCGCTGCTGTCCTAATGAGCTCCGAAAGGCCGGGAAGAGAGGGAGCTCCTGTTTTAGGCAGCCGCCATGGAGCTCCGCGCATGATGAATACATTTTTTTATATTTTTTTATATGTATTATAGCAAATAGTAAAAAGAATGTTTGTTTTTCAAAATTGTCTCTCTTTGTTTGTTTATAGCACAAAAAATGAAAACCACAGAAGTGATCAAATACCACCAAAAGAAAGCTCTATTTGTGGGAAAAAATAACATCAGTTTTGTTTGGGTACAGCATTGCACAACCGCACAATTATCAGTTAAAGCGACGCAGTGCCGCATCACAAAAAATGGACTGGTCTTTAAGGGGGCAAATCCTTCCTGGGCTGAAGTGATTAAGGTTACGCCCCAGCATCTCAACCAGATTTAGGTCTGGAGTTTGAATAGGCCACGCCAAATCCTTAATTTTGTTTTTCTTGAGCCATTCAGACGTGGACTTCCTGGTGTATTTCTGATCATTGTCCTGCTGCATAACATGAGCTTGAGGTCACAACTTGATGGCTGGACATTCTACTTCAGGATTTTCTGGTAGATCACAGAATTCATGGTTCCATCAATTATGACAAGTCATCCAGGTCCTGAAGCTGCAAAGCAGCCCCAGACCACCACACTACCACCACCACGTCTGACTGTTGGCATGATGTTCTTTTTCTGAAATGCTATGTTTTACACCAGATGTAATGGGGCGTACACCTTTCAAAAAGTTCAGCTTTTGTCTCATCTGTCCACAGAATATATGCCCAAACGTTTTTGAAATAATCAAGATGCATTTTGGCAAATGTGATGTGTTGTTTGTGTTCTTTTAGGCCAGCAGTGGCGTTTGCCTTGGAACTCTCCCATGGATGCAATTGCCCAGTCTCTTTCTTCTTGTTGACTCATGAACACTGACCTTACCTGAGGAAAGTGAGGCCTGCAGTTCTTTAGATGTTGTTCTGGGGTCTTCTGGATGAGTCGTCATTGTGCTCTTGGAGTAATTTTGGTAGTTTGGCCACTCCTGGGAAAGATCACCACTGTTACAAGTTTTCTCCATTTGTGGATAATGGCTCTCACCATGGTTCACTGGAGCCCCAAAGTCTTTGAAATGGATTTGCAACTCTCTCCAGACTGATATATGTCAATTACTCATCTGTTATTGAACTTCTTTAGATGTATTGAAGAATACTTGGCTTTGTTGCTTTTTGCATTCTTTAAGCACACTTCACTTTATCAGACAGCTTCTATTTAAGTGATTTCTTAATTCAACAGGTCTGGCAGTAATCAGGCCTGGGTGTTGCAAGTGAAATTTAACTCAGCTTTCCAAAAATTGTGGTTAATCACAGTTCATTCATGATTTAGCAAGGGGGTGGGGGGCATTTACTTTTTCACATAGGGCCAGGCAGGTTTGGATAGCTTTTTTTCTGGTACGAAAGTTTTATTAACAAAGTAAATCTGGCTAGCATGCCAGGGGAGTTACAGAGAGGACAGAGAATTAAGCATTTGTGTGGGGTCATCCACTCCCCAATACAAAGCATGGTGAGTATTAAAACAGGATATTAAGCAAAAAATATATGCAATCCTGCACTTGAGTAGATAAAAAGAGTGACTATGCAGCTGTACAGACTGGTCAGGTGTAACCATATATCATATATCTAAAGAAACTGCAGCGCACAGTCCAATATAATCAGAGGATGAGTGTCCACACCGATGGTCACTAAGTTGGATAAATCTGTGATAACAGCAAACGTGCAGACCGTCACCTGTGACACCACCACACACAGCTCCTTACCAAATCCCACCAACCCCCTGTTATGGAGGGTCAGTGTGCGCCTCTATGTGAAACAATCCAGCCAAGGGAAACAGCAGAGGGCACTCATGTCAGGACAGGGAGACCTCGTATGTTGTCTCAAAACATCACAGGCTTGTAAGCAGATCCCATACGATGGTGTAGTCGTTCATGAAACAGATACAATACTTCGATAGTGCAGATTGTTAAGTATACATTTTATTGCAATGTAAAAAATAGAATGGCTACTCACATTCAGGACGAAACACCATAAATATGTTCCGGCATCCAGCAACTAAAATGGCTCCCGCAACTCGACTTCCCGGTCACGTGTGGTGAGCATCGCTTGGCTCCATCCGACGCGTTACGTCATCAATGACGTCGTCAGGGGTGTGGTCACGAAGCGACGCCAGCCTTATATGACCGGGAAAAGCGGAAATGATGTGCATTCCAGCTCAGCCAGGCAACCAAACCAGCTGTACCGGATATTACGCAATATTAAAAACCGAAGGGCCAAGAAGAAAATAGTACATAACGGTACTGACCAAATACCGAGCACATAACACAAGAGCTATCAAAGCCCAAAAAAATATATTGAAATACCCCTTGTCGCCAAGAAATAAATAAACAATCCATTAATCATAGTCATTTAAAATATACCCAGACCAGGAAGCGAGGAGAAGCAGCGCCATCCAGTGGTTGGAGACCAAGAATGAAAGGAACATATTTGCATACATTTGCACATAAGTTACAAGCCTGTGATGTTTTGAGACAACATACGAGGTCTCCCTGTCCTGACATGAGTGCCCTCTGCTGTTTCCCTTGGCTGGATTGTTTCACAAAGAGGCGGGCACTGACCCTCCGTAACAGGGGGTCGGTGGGATCTGGTAAGGAGCTGTGTGTAGTGGTGTCACAGGTGACGATCTGCACGTTTGCTGTTATCACCGATTTATTTAACGAAGTGACCATCGGTGTGGACACTCATCCTCTGATTATAATGGACTGTGCGCTGCAGTTTCTTTAGATATAGGATATTAAGCAAACAGTGAACAGTGTAAACATTTGCGTTGAGTTCGGCTTTCCTAGAGGGTACAGTCTTTCTCAATACAATCAATACAGAATAGTTATTAGGTATGCACTATGTAGATGAGTTACAGCAAACAGGAGGAGTTTATAATCTGTAATACAATAGATAACATCATTTTGGAAGATCAATTGTTGTTTGTACCTTGTGGTTAATATATGTTCAGGGTGTTGAAGGTAGGGGAGGGGGGATTTCACTTACATTTACTAATGGAGAAAAGAAATTAAAGGGAGGAAAGAGATAGAAGAAGAAAGGAAAGATAGGATTGGAGAGTTGCTCAGGAGAAAAATTAGAATAGCCGGAAGGAGAGAGACACCAGTTTGGATAGGATCTACATCAGTCTCTGACTTTACAGCAGTGGTTCTCAACTTGGGGGAGATGCAGACTAGAATGCTGCAATCACTGAGCAGCAAATTATATCACCTGTGATGCATTTCAGTTATCCTGCAAACCTGGCCTGTTAGTGGGTCCCGAGGACCGGAGTTGAGAACCACTGCTTTACAGACAGAAGGAGTTAGGGAAACATCAGGCTTTCATAAAAGTCTGGTGGGAGAAAGTGACATACCCAAGGCTGCCATAGGCGTTCAAATTTAGGAATTGTGCCCAAAACTGTTGCCTCAATTTTAGCATGTATCATGGACTTAGTAACTCTGTGTTTAGTTTCCAGGATTGGGAGGAATGGGGTATTCCAGGCTCTTGCTATTGTTTGTTTTGCTGCAGTTGTAACTTGTAGCAAGAGTTTGAATTGTGTGCGATTAACCTCAGAGGGCTTGTGATTGAGTAAGGCCACAGTAGGCATAGGCTGGAGGGGTTGGACTATAAGAGTGGAGATAATGGAGTATATACCTCCCCAAAATCTACGTACTAGCGGGCATTCCCACCATATGTGGAAATGCGTCCCTTTATCAGAGCAGCGTCTGAAGCAAGCTGGGGAGTACGTGGTCAGAAAATATCCGTGCAGGGACCAAATACTATTATATTTTGTGTGGCAGTCTTTGTTGCACACCAAATGTCTTTCCAGTCTTTAGTTTCTAAATGTATATTCATGTCGGATTCCCAGCTGTTAACATAAAAAAGAGAGGTGTGTGTGTAGGGGGATCTAAGAGATGTTGATAAATTTGGGAAACGAGTCCACGCATGTGTGGATCTCGGTCACAGTTTTGGTTGTACATAGTCTTATGCGGTAGAGAGGGGTCCGAGCGTATGCAAGGGTAGAACAAATGTTTAAGCTGAAGGTAGTGGAATAACTCCGCATTTGGAAGATTATGTGTCTCTGATAGGGTAGAAAAGGTTTTGAGTCTATCCGTGGTGGTGAAGGAGTAGGCTCGGAGGAGGCCTGCTGCGGACCATCTGTGGAATAAGGATGGTGACGGTGACGTCCATGCAGGGTAAAATGAGGGATTCCGCAGATATGAGAGAAGGGGGTTGTGAGGCGACTGTAACTTATATTTAAATTTGAGCGTGTTCCAGATTCAGAGAGAATGCCGGGTGACTGGATTACGTATCCTTTTATGGTCTTTGGACTGTAGTCAAAGAAGGTTAGCTGTAGAAAGGGGGCCACAATCAACCGATTCTAGGATAACCCATAGGGGGGTTTCTTTAGTTGCATGATATTTCGGTAAGACGGCCAATTGGGCTGCCTGATAATATTTTTGGAAATTTGGGAGGCCTAAGCCATACTAAGTTTTAGTAAGATAGAGTACAGATTTAGGAACTCGTGGCCTGGTCTTACCCCAGATATAAGTGGAAACCTTGTGCTGCAATAGGAGGGGACTTGTATAGGGAGCACTCTGAAAAGTGTTTGGGGTTTCGGTACCATCAATATCGTGGCTTGCAGTGAATTTGGAGTAAAAAGTTTATCCTGATGTATTGAATTAAAAGCATTGACCAAAAGCGGGGTTAGGATATCCATAAAGCGTTTGTAGTAAGCTGCCGTGAAACCATCAGGGCCGGGACGTTTATTATTCTTGAGATTTTGATTGCTATTCGTATTTCTGATTCGGAAATGGGTTGATCTAATTGCGCTTTCTGGTCTGCTGATAATACAAGCATCGTAAGTGGACCTAAGAAGTCTGAGATTAATTTTGGGTCGACTGTGGGGGTTGGGGCAGAATACAGGTCTAGGAGATTTTTACGGAAAATTTGAAGGATTTTCACAGGGTTACTGGTATAAGAGTCCTGGGCTGTTTTTAGTCATATGGTCAAAACTATAAATTAGCGGGGAGAAGCCATATCACTGTTACAAGAACAGTGATATCATATCACTGTTCTTAGAACAGTGATATGGCTTCTCCCTGCTAATTTATCGTTTTCACACACAGTTTGAAGATGATTGTAGAACAGTGATATGGCTTCTCCCGGCTAATTTATAGTTTTCACACACAGTTTGAAGATGATTGTAGAACAGTGATATGGCTTCTCCTGGATAATTTATACTTTTCACACACAGTTTGAACATGATTTTAGAACACTGCTATGGCTTCTCCCGCTAATTTATACTTTTCTCACACAGTTTGAAGATGGTCCACATCCACCTCCATTTTTGATTTTTTTATGTGATTTTTTTTTTAATTATTTTAAGTTATTTCCCTATCCCCATTTCTTTGTAGGGCCTTTGTCCGACCCTTACCCCTATTTTCCCTCCTTTTGCAGACCTCTAAGACTTTCCAGGACTTTTTTACAACAATTTTCAAAACTTTTATTAAATTACCAGAACCCCGGACCCGAACCCAGACTTTTTTTGAATAGTCTGGGTTCGGGTCCGGGTCCCGGACACCCAAAAGTTCGGTACGGACCCAAACTTTACAGTTCGGGTTCGCTCAACTCTAATCATTAAGGAACCAAGCTCTGTTGCCTTGTGGAGGTACGAGGGAAGACAGTGAGGATAATATGGCGTCGTGATCAGACCATGGCATTGGAATTATAGAGGAGGACTGAAGCAGCGACAAGGAGCCCACTGAGGTAAGGACGTTATCAATTCAAGAAAATGTTTTGTGTGGGTTAGAAAAGTAAATGTATTGTTTTTTGTAGGATTATGCTCTCCCCGTGTGTCCATGAGCGAGTGTTGTTGCAAAAGTTGTTAAAAAGTGAGTTTGCTAGGGTTTGTTAGTACAGAGTATGGTGATTTATCCAGGGAAAGGAAAGAGGACTTGGTTGGAGTCGCCTCCAATGAGCAGGGTACCTTGTTTGTGGGCTTCGACCACTTGAAAAAGATGGGAGAGAAAGGAGGAGGATTTATTGTTAGGGACTTAGTATGATACTACGGTGACAAGCGTATCTATCAGTTGGCCAATTAGAATTAAGTATCTGCCTTCTGGGTCTCATATTTCGGACTTTAGTGTAAGGGAGCGGATCTGTGGAACGCTATTAGGACCCCTCTCTGTTTGGTGTCAGCTGAGGCAGTGTAGTATTGAGGGTAGGTGGTGCTTAGGTATTTGGGGGTAAGCTGCTTTGTGAAATGTGTCTCCTGGAGACAAATGACGTGGGCTTTGAGTGAGGCAAAAGTGCGGAGGGCCTTGCGTCGTTTACATGGGGAGTTTAACCCTTGCACATTGAGGGAGAGGATATTAAGCTTAGCCATGGGGAAAGATAATCGCATGTGCAAGTGTTAGGCTTATGTCAGGGTGGAGTCTCCCCCTTCCGGCTTGTAGAGAGAAAGTATGCAAATACAGAAAGGAGAAAGATGAGAATGAAGAGGAGTAGAGAAAATGAGAAGAACATAAAAAAAGATGATGAAGATATTTCTTACCGTCCAGGCAGGACCAACTATCCTGCTTGGAGGGAAACATGTTGTCCAAGGATTCCCTGGGAGTTGGGATCGTTGGGCAAGATGTAGGGGGCAGCAGTGGCAGACAGCTGATGACCTAAGGCGATGTTATAAGTCAAATCGTTAGGTTTTTCAGCCAGGTCATAAGGAAGGCAAAAGTCCGGAAGCTTGTTATCAGCTATGGCTTAAAACGTGTCAGTGTTTTGCACTAGGGCAAATGGGGGAGAGCAATATGTAGGTCTTATTTGTAAGTTCTTAAAGTATTGTATAGCATATACATAATTAAGATACATGAGTCTCGAGATTACTGTTAGGCAATCGCGTGTGAGGGGGGATAGTCTGAAATTGTCCTCTCAATGAGGTATTTGACACAGGGGTGGGTCTAAGACGATCCCTTTTCTAGAGAGGTGGAGGTGGATACCTGGAGAGTCACGTACCACTATTTCAGTAAAGAGGTGTTTGCGAACAGTTAACTATAACATTTAACATAACATAAAGAGATCAAGTCTGGGTATCTAGGTAGAGTCCAGTCCCTCAAGGCCTCCATTGAGGGGAGGCCAAGGGGGAGAGGGTCCCTCCTAGCTCCAAAATTGGGCCCCATCTAGGGTACGCTTACAGTCTCAGGCTCTAAAGAAGTAAAAATCAAGTTAGTGAGCCGACAGATATTAATAACATCAAAAAAGCAAAAACAGCAAAAAAAAAAAAGGGGGGGGGGAGAAGAAAAAAAAAAGAAAGGGGGCGGAGTCTTCAGAGTAAGCCTGAGTAAGAAATAGAACAAACATGCTTTAGGTTCGGCTTATCTTGTCTCAATGATTCAAGATATAGGAGACTGTCTGAGAGCCTGTTGGGTAGGCAAAAAATAATCACTGTATGTTGGCGAATGGAGATTGTTGAACAGAGACTTTTTACCTTCAGTCCATTGAATCGGAAGGCTGGGTGTAATTCTGCTTCTCTTTGAAGAAGATGAAGGGGTGTGGGGTGTTTTCTGCGGCGAGCAGGAGGCTGAACGTCGACGGGATCCTTGCAAGGAGGTTGCGTCCACAGGAGTCAGGTGGAGGTCTTGCAAGCAGTTTTGTAGATCTTCAGTGGTCTTACAGGTGTATTTATGGCCGTGATAGGTGAATCGTAAGGAGAAAGGGAAGCCCCAGGAATATGTTATTCGGCATTGCTGCAGGATTTGAAGATGAGGCTTAATGGTTCTCCAATTTGTAATGGTGGTCTTAGAGAGATCCGAAAACAGCTGGTAATCAGTTACTTGAAAGGTGAGGGAGCACTTTTGTCTAGCAGCTTGCAGGAGTGGCTCCTTTGTGCGAAAATAGTGTAGCTTGGCAATAATGTCCTGTGGTGGGCCATTTTATTTGCGAGGGGCAAGTGCCCTGTGCACTCGGTCTATCTCAAGACGTTCTATGTTAATAGAAGGGGTCAATTCTTCAAATAAGGCCATGAACGTGGAATGCAAGTCCTTAACGGCTTCAGGGATGCCTCTTATTCTTATATTAGAGCACCTGGCCCTGTTTTTGAATTCCTCCAGTTGGGATTGGAGTGAGAGGTTTTCATCCTTAACCACTTCAAGGCCAAGCCTGTTTTTTGGGTTTGGTGGTTACGAGTTAAAACCAGTTTTTTTTGCTATAAAATTACTTAGAACCCCCAAACATTATATATTTTTTTTCTAACACCCTAGAGAATAAAATGGCGGTCATTGCAAAACTTTATGCCACACCGTATTTGCGCAGCGGTCTTCCAAGCATGCTTTTTTTTTAATAAATTCAGTTTTTTTAGTTAAAAAATAAGAAAAAGTAAAGTTAGGCCACATTTTATACATATTGTGAAAGATAGTGTTATGCTGAGTAAAATGATACCCAACATGTCATGCTTCAAAATTATGTCCGCCCGCGGAATGGCGACAAACTTTGCAACTTAAAAATCTCCATTGGCGACGCTTAAAAAATTCTACAGGTTAGCAGTTTTGCGTTACAGAGGAGGTCTAGTGCAAGAATTGTTGCCCTCGCTCTAACAATTGCGGCGATACCTCACATGTGTAGTTCGAACACCGTTTTCATATGTGGGCGGGACTTACGTATGCATTCGCTTCTGCACACGAGCTCGCGGGGACAGGGCACTTTAAATTTTTTTTAATTATTTATTTTGCTTTTTACTTTTTATTTTTACACTGTTCTTTATTTTTAAAAAAATGATCACTTTTATTCCTATTACAAGAATTGTAAACATTCCTTGTAATAGAAAAAAGCATGACAGGTCCTCTTAAATATGAGATCTGGGGTCAAAAAGACCTCAGATCTCATATTTACACTAACATGCAAAAAAAAAAAACTTCTGACGTCATTTCCGCCCCGTCGTGTTATGGACACAGGGGGGAGAGGATCCGATCATCTCTGTCTCTGCCGGCGGGTCCGGTAAGCTGCGGAGATGACTGTAAAGCGATGGGGGGGCACCTCTCCCGCCGCTGATAAAAGTGATCTTGCGGCGAACCCGCCGCTGAGACCACTTTTATCTGAAAGAGAATCGCCAGAAGAAAAGAACAGTATCTAAATGGTGCCTGCAGCTGCAGGTACCATTCAGATATCACCACTCAAACCCAAGGAAGTCATATGACGTCCGGCGGTACAGAAGTGGTTAAGGGACTCTAGCTCCTCAGCTTGAGTGGAGAGGTGATGTTCCAACTCATCCACCCTCTGTTTCAATTCAGCTGTATGCTGCCCCAGTTCTCTTATTTCTTTTGTGAGCCTATTTGTGATTTGGTCTGAGGTGTCTTTTAAGGCTCGGTACAGCATTTTCTCAAGCTGCTGCAATATGTCAGAGTTTGACTCTCCATGTTGTGCGAAGAGTGGAGATGCCAGAGAATCAGTGTCCGACTCCCCTTCATCTGGATGGCGCAATGTGTGCTGTTTTAGAAGTACCTGCTCTGGCGGCGGTCGGCGGCGCCATCTTGGAGGAGGCCCGAGCCAGGGCTTCGCGTATTCTTTTGGTCCGCAACTTCGGTTTGGTACCTGTTGCGACCATCACAAGTGTGCCACGGGGTTCGGGAGGGCTTGCCAGAGCAGTGCTGTGCAGAGTCTGTGGTCTGGCTGAGGCTTAGATGGCCGTCGGTCTCGTAGCTGTGCAGAGCTCTAAATCGGCACGTCCGTCTAGTCGAGCTGCGCGCATGCGCCTGGACAGCTTTTTTCACTTAGTAAATTAAATCATAATTTAAAAACTGCATTTTGTATTTGCTCAGGTTATCTTTGTGTAATATTAAAATGTGTTTGAAGATCTGAATCATTTAAGTGTGACCAAAATGCAAAAACCTAAAAAAATCAGGAAGAGACCAAATACTTTTTCACAGCACTGTACACTGGCCAGCCTTCGACTTCTCTTTTTTGTCCCTGTATGCACATTGGAACCCCATTAATTTCTATGAAGCAGGAAGAGATTAACCAGTGGAATTTTGGGGGACAGGTAAGAAAACTTTCAAAAAGTGTTTCCTTAAAGTTTTTCTACATTTTAAGTTAAATCAAAATATTTCCAGTAGGGTACAATGAATATTTCACAAGCCTGTACAAACGTAACCCTTTCATGACCAGTGGTTATTAAAACTAAAATAGACTTCTCCATATGCAAATGTTAACTTAATCATAAATATATAACACATTTATTGGGAAGTGGTTTGACCGAGCCATTGAATGGACATGTTTTTCTGAAGATTCCTGATTTACATGCTGATTGAAAAAACAGTCATGCTTCAAGCTCACAATTATGGGGAAACAAAACCCCAGTGGGACCTAAAAGCCTTTGCACATCTGAGCCATTCCCTGTCAGCTCCCCCCCCCCCCGATCACTTACTACTCCTGTACTTCACTCACAGAGGACGAGTGGAACAAGCCGCAACTAAGATGGTGTTGGCTTCCTCCCTCCAGTCACTGCCTCTCACTGCCACTTCACCTCTCAATTTCCCTTCCACTCCTCCTCCTGCCTCTCATACCTCCTTGGCTCCCTTCTCTCCACTCAGTAGGGAGACAGGGCTCCAGAAAACCAGAGACAGCTCTACTTCCTGCACCTCCAACCCCAGACTTAAGGAGAACATTCTGCAAGTTGCCCAGCTATCTCTGCAATGGGAGACCTCAAGCTCTGACTGTGACCCCAAGCAATTTCTCACACAGCGCTCACAGGGGGCCATGCTTAGAGCTACTTTAGTTAATTCCACAAAAATGAAATCTAACTGACCTCTGCAACCCCCACAACCCAGCAAATAAGCTGCCTGTCTCAATCTCAATTTTCTCTGGAGTATCACAACTCCCAGCCTTTTGCCTCAGGCACCAACCCTCTAGCTTGTGGCTTTAGCTCACACTACCAGCAGTCTCCACCTGAACTAGATGCCCATGATGGCTCTTTTGTCTCTGACATAGACCCCAAGGATTGTGCATTTTGGATGAATTACAGTCACGGCACCCCAATGAAAAAATGCTATCATTTGCTGATCCAAGAAGTCCATGATGCTTGTAGATCCAAAATGAATGTCCTATGGTCTGACATTCATCAACTCTCTCCCAAAGTCACCACCTTGAAGGAGGACATTCATGACACTAAGAAAGAACTTTCACGCATCCAAAAAAGCCTGTTTCTACAGGCCTCAACACTTTAAGTTTATCGAAGCCATCTAGAACAGTGTTCCCCAACCCAGTCCTCAAGGCCCAACAACAGGTCATGTTTTCAGAATTTCAAGATGAATCAGCTGTGGCAATTACTAAGGCAGTGAAACTGATCAAATCACCTGTGCAAAATAATGGAAATCCTGAAAACATGACCTGTTGGTGGGCCTTGAGGACAGGGTTGGGGAACACTGATCTAGAAGACCTCAACAACAGAAGTAGGTGTAACAACATTAGAATCAACAGCCTTCCAGAAGCCATTGAATCTGAGGATCTCAAATACACTCTGCAAGCTATCTTTAATAGCATTAGTGGTCATTGAGCCACCAGGAAATAAAGCTGGGCTTAGCACACAGAGCACTTCACCTACGAGGCCCCCCTTCTATTGCTAGAGATGTCATTAGTAGAATACATGACTTTGCCCTTAAAGAAGAAATTGTGCAGACTGCACACACTATGTGCACTATTGACTTTGGTGGAGCAGGCTTACAACTGTACCCAGACTTTTTTTTGGATGACCCTCCAGCACTGCAAACTCCTGCAACCTCTTCTGACAACACTCAGGGACAATGATATTTTATAGAAATGTGGATTCTCCTTCAACCTAACTGCCAGGAGAGATAGCAACCTTGACCTGGCTTAAACAATTGTTGCATGATAAAGGTAATAAAGTCCATACGCTCTACAGTACAGAAATGCCCCTCATGCTATCAGGAACAAAATACGCACTCTTCACCTCACCCTTCTCAGATAGCCCATATATTTCATAAATTGTACTGTGACTTATACAATAACCCTGACATTCCACATGCTCCTTCATCCCCCCAGCCCAAGGAGTCCAAAAAATGCAACACTATCTTAAAAACACTCAATTACCTACTATTCCTGTCTCTGATCGCCTTAATCATAGCTCCCCCATTGAGTATGATGGGGTTTTAGCCATGGTTAATATTCACTTTGACCCTACAATCCTACCATACATGGTTCAGTTATTTAACAGCTTTCTGTTAGACTTTCCCGTACCGTGTAATATGCATTCTTCATATACAGTATTACTGTAATCCCCAAACCTGACAAGGATCATACACTATTCACTAACTACAGCCCTATAGCCATACTGAACTCTTTACTAAACTCTTAGCTCTGTGATTGGATTGGATTCTTCCCTCGATAATCCACAAGGATCACATTTGGTTAATTTCCTTTAGGCAGACAGGGCTATTGATCCTATTAATGATGCCAACAAGAATAAACACTTCTCATTAGCCTTGACACTGAGCAGTCCTTTGATAGGCTCAGCTGGCCATTCTTATATGCCACCCTTAGACATAGGAATTAAGGGCCTCTTTCTCTGGGTTGTTCTATACATCTATACTCTGATTGTACTACCTGTATAAGGACCCCATACAACACCTTATCCCCCTTACTGACAGTACTAGAGTACAAGGCAGGGCTGCCATCTCTCCTCACTGCCTTTTGCTATATAGTGTACATATAACCTTTAGGTGCTCGCATTGGACAAAATGATGCTATTCATTGGATAATGGTTCCCATTAGAGAATTTAAGATCTCATTATTCACCAAAACATTCTCCGGATGCTCCACGTTATCCCCCCTAACCTCCACAAAGAATTGGATTCATATGGCCCATATCAGGCTACAAAATAAATAGCGCTAAAACAGAGGCTCTCCCACTTAATGTCCTGCAACCAGTCCTTCATCACTTAATCAAAACATACTTTTTATGACACATTTTATAAAGAAATCTTTCTTCCTTTCTATAATAACTTCAATAAAGTCTTTTCCAAATAGAAATCACTACTCATATATTTTTTTGGTTCGTTACTCTTCAAATCAATTATTTTTGCTCCAAAGCACCAAGAAGGCCTAGCTTTAGTGTCTGGGCTCACACTTCAATCCTTTAACTGATGGATTGAAATTGAAAAGGTATGATTGTCCCTATTCATCCAAACTCTGTGGAGCTCAACCACCTTTGTAAACCTGTCTAGACTGTTGCAACCTATGGTGCTGACTTAAACCCTATGGAGTTGAGCCAACAAACAACTAATTACAACTAATACTTTTTTTCAATATCTTTCCTTTTTACCTCTGGCATCCCTGATAGCCTTACTTTACAGATGTTTCAAAACTGGAAAAATATTGGCCTATTTCACTTTCACAGCCACCCGGTGTATGTCAGATCCAGAATACTGTGAACTTTTCAGGGTCTCCAACAAGCTTATTACCTCCATAAACAGGCTTTGTTTGGCTGCTTACAAATTTGCCACTATGACCAAACCCTTTGTTGGGATCGAGTTCACCTGCTGGTAGTACTGTGGTGCTCTGGGCTGTTGTACTTTAACCTAATCCATCAACTCTTTGATGCATGGATCCCATTTACACCTAAAATGGGAGTTTTAGGTTTACCTCCTTCTTTTTCCAATTCATCTAAATAATTGCTGTCACATGTTCTCACCGCAGTGAGATATCTAGTTGCCCTTTATTTGAAGAGATGTATACCTCCCACTCTAATGGAACTCCACGCCAGGATCTCAGATGTCAAATGGATGGAATACCTGACAGCTCCTATCAATGATTCTGTTGATAATTATAATAATTTGTGGAAACTGTGATATATGATGGAGATCCCCCTAGACAACTCTAGCATTCGCCCGGGATTTTACTTCACTTAGGTACTGAAAAGACGATGCTCGATTTCCAGATGGTAACCGATAATACTGGTTCCCTATCCCCCTCCCCCCTTCCACATGCATGCTCAATCATTGAACCCAGTTTTGCCAAATTGTCTTACCATTGTTTCCTGGTCTAACATAAACAGTAGACCTTTTTTGTACCACGCTCATACTCACTGATACTCATTTAGTAGTACTACAGTACTACTAAATCGGTCTGCCTACTTATAGCTTTTTGCTTCTTTCTGCATATTTTCCTTTATTTTCTCTAAGACATCTTGTTTTACATTGTCAGCTATATTTTACCTTGGAGAGCTTGCTACTTGTGTAATATAGATGCTGCATTCGACACTTGGATGATATTATTTATGTTTGTTCACTTTATTATTTGGCATATACTGTGTAATTTCTCTTGTTTTTGTGGAAGAAAAACTATTATTTTTCTTAATAAAAATATAGTTATAAAAAAATATATAACTAATTTCTCAACCCAAATATTTTATGCATTCTAAAGCTTTTTAATTTGAGTACTTTTTATTGTAAGGTTGTTATAAGCTGTTAGATAGACATACCCATGCTTGTTTCACTTATCCGTTTATAACTTTTTGGTCTGCTTTAACATTAACAGCCCTAATTGACTGTCCATGTGCCTCCCTCTGTATGGGCTAGAATGATGGTTGAGCCAGAATGTTTGTTTTGCAAATAAATCAATATGATTATTTTGATTGCCTGTCAGACTGATCACATGATCTAAAAACCAATCAGAGTGGTCCCTGATAGTTAGTCGAAAAACTTACATTACTGTGAGCTCCTACTTCAAAAAGTGAATGAAAATTAATGTTTCCAGCAGCATGGGTCCTCGTTAGAGTTGAGCGAACCTCTGGAAGTTCGGGTTCTGCTGGTCCGGCCGAACTTCAGGACAAAGTCCGGGTCCGGGTCCGGACGGAACCCGAACGATCGCACGGACACCGAACCCCATTGAAATCAATGGGGACCCGAACTTTTAGGCACAAAAATGGCTGTAACAAAGTCCTGGAAAGCCCTAGAGGGCTGCAAAAGGAAGTAAAATTGGGGTAAGGGTAGGGCAAGTGCCCTACAAAAAAATGGGGACAGGGAAATAACTTTAAATATTTTTAAAAAAATAAAAACATAAAAAAAGCAAAAATGGAGGTGAATGTGGATCATCTTCAAACTGTGTCTGAAAAGTATTAATTAACGGTAGAAGCCATATAACTGTTCTAAAATCATCTTTTTTGTAGGGCAAGTGCCCTACAAATAAATGGGGATAGGGAAAATAAATTAAAATCAAATAAAAAAATGGGAAGGGG
>BLSH010216934.1:428470-447236 GCA_018402905.1 Glandirana rugosa | reverse complement strand
GTAATTACTGATGTAAGACGTTATTGACAATTCGTAAGGACGTGTCACCCAGACGTTTCCCAAGTTATATAAGGTATTGAGTGTTATCTTATCTCTTAGGTTTCAAGATATAATGTTTGAAATTTCCATAAATACAGAGTTAAAAACCATACAAAAGTCGTAAAAACCTATAGTTCCTTTTAATAGTAGATCCAAGTGTAAAATGTGTTCGAACATTATTATTTACATCACCGTAAATATGTTCATATTTCATATATACATATTTTTAATGACAAGACTACGTTTCCATATTGTTTTATTGTTGTGGTAGACATCCTGCAGCTTCTCAACACGTGGAGTAAAATAGCAGAACCCCGGACCGAACCCGAACGATTTTTGAAATGTCCGGGTCCGAGTCCGTGCCCCGGACACCCGAAAGTTCGGTAGGGACCCGAACGTTACAGTCCGGGTTCGCTCAACACTAGTCCTCGTGCTTTCGTTTAAAACTGTAACTTTGAAATTATGTGATAGCAATGCAACAAGCATTTTTAGCAGGAGGTCAGCAATGGCAGCCAACATGCTGTATACATTACAGCTGTTTCCTATGAACAAATGTTACAGATGGTGTTGTTATTTTGTTATACCTTTGCATCAGAACAGTAATTTTTATACATATATACTTTATACTTGTATAAATGCCACTACATTTATTATTACAAGCTTGTGTAAAATGTGAACCTAGATGATAATTTTCCTTGATATCCAAAAATGCTGAAAACATACCAAAAATTGAGACATAAATACCTTTAAAGTTTGTAATATAGAACTTTGGATTCTCTATTCTATTGTGAGTTATGGAATATATTGAACCCTTTGCAGACCCACTGTGCAGGAATGCTTAACAGTTATTGCAGAATGTAGTCATTAATGAGTGTTCCTACTTTACACTCTCACAAGTTTTAACCTAACATTGTATTACATGCTGCTCTTGACCAACTAATTGCAGGTCAGAGACTCAGCCTGTCACAACTGTAGTTGATGTGTAGCTTTTTTTCCCCTCGTTATTAAATTCTGGGACAGGATGTTATAAGTTGTTGCAATATAACTGAATCAAAATTCTAACAGTCATGGTTCAGCAAATTGGTTTTCTACAGGGCAAATTAATTAAACTGTATTTAGCATGAAAATATTAAAGCAGACATAAATTTGCATCTACTTATTTATATACATTGACAAAACTGTCAAAAGATTTTGATTGTAAATGTACCATTCAAGGAAAACATTCAAAAACCATATGTATGGGTTATTAGATAAAATCTACATCAGATAGGAAAATAACAGTGATAATAACAAAAAGGATGAAAAGAACACAAGGGGAAACATAGTCCCAGGCTCGAGACATAGTAAATACCACACATCAGTAGGGAAATATGTGTTTTAAGTCATTCCTACATACTTTGTGATCCTGTAATTACCCAATCCAGTAGCAAGTCTAACCAAGTCTGGGTTGTTCGACCCCCTGATCACTCCTAGCTGCAAGTCCCCAAGTGTTGTGGCAGAGATATCCGTGGCAATGGGGGGGGGGGGGCCCCGAGGCCTCTAGCACCCCTCTAGGGATCATTTTTTGCCTGAGGCGGTGGCCCCCCTACCCTACCCCCTTCTATGCATGGGGTTGCCAGGAATGGACCTCAAACACCGTAGGAGCTATCTGGATGAGCAAGCTGGATGTCTGTGAATAAAACATGGGCCATGGGACTGTCCAGCCCACGGCTGAAGCCCCGTTGCTAACTTAGGCCTGTGTTACAGAGATGATGAAGTTGGGTGGGGAGAAAGAAGAAGAGGATAGAGAGAGAGGGTCTAATAGAGCAAGAGAGAAAGGGATGAAGGATGAAGGATATGCTTACATGTGCTGCTCACGGTTCCCAAACTACTTTGAATTTGGGTAAATTATCTGATATGATGCTGGCAAGTTTTTCATGAGTCATCAACCAGGAAATTTTACGTGTGGCCGCTTGATATGATACACGTGGCTGTTTCTATGCCTTAGCTATAGTGATATTGGCCCCTAGAAGAATATGATGAATTAATTTCTGGTTGGGCCTTGAGGTCTTTGGAATGTATTCATTCAGTAAAGCAGTTGTGGGGTACCTGGGGAGCTGACAACCTGTAACCTTCTTGATTCAACAAAATATTTTCGACCAGAGTGGTCGTATTCTGGGGCATTCCCACCATACGTGGGCCATAGTGCCTGTGAGCTGGCAGCCTCTGAAACAAAGAGGATCCGCTGATGGATAAATCCTTGCTAATTTGGTTGCGGTAAGGTACCATCTCGATAGAACCTTCAGGCTGGCCTCTGACATAGAGGTGTTCAGGATACCTTTGAAGGAATTAAAGAAAACTTTCTGCCATGTTTCAAAATCCTAAGGAAATTGGAAGTCCGATTCCCAGGCTGTCATGTAGGCAGATTTGACGGTGGGGAGGGTGAGTGCTTCATAGATAACCGAGATGCCCCACCTTTGTTCAATAGGCTGACCACACCACAGTTCGTATGTTGTGAATCTAGGGGGGAGAGGTTTTTCTCTCCTGATTTTATGTAGAAAGTTGGATATTTGGCTAAATCTGAATCTCTCCGATTTGGGTAGGTTTAGCTTACTTACGCAATAACTTAGGCTTATCGGACCTGTGGAGATGTAGAACTGTCCTATACAGAAAAGTCCTTTATTCAGCCACCACTGAAAGGCTTTAATATTCATTCCTGGTGGGAAGTCTGAATTGTGGAATAGGTGCGCTAAGGGTTTTTCTGGGGGACACTAAGGAGGACAAGTAGCGTAGCTTATCCCACATAGCTAGTGCATGGGAGAGGATTGGAGCCATGATTGGGGGCCTGTTTTTGGGGGGACACCACAATAGAAAGTCTATTGTATGATGTGGGGTTGCTTGCCTTTCCATCTGTACCCAATCTAGTATATACTATTGAAAGTTGCGCCTGTTTGGCAGCGAGATAATATTTATGAAGGTGTGGTAGTCCCAGGTTTCCCCTTTGTCTGTGGTGATAAAGGGTTTGTTGGGGGACCCTGTATCCCGAACCCCCCCATGTAAATTTAAGAATCTTGCTTTGAAATGATTTAAGGTGGTCTCTTCTAATTGGTATGGGCAGCGAGGGGAAAAGGTACAGGAGCCTAGACATTAAGGTAATTTTAATTGCATTTATTCTCCCTAGCCAGGATATTTCTAGCTTAGACCAGTTTTTTTTTTGTTTTTTTTTTGAGTTTCAAAAAGCTTTATTGAATATCAACAACAAGATACAGACAGAAATAAGCCATTGCTTGATATAAAGACAGTAGTTTGCCAGTGTAATATACAATATCAGAAAGAAGGTATCAAGCAAATAAATCTATCTGCACAAGCAGTAACTGTGATTATAAAGGCCTGAGAAGTATATAAAGTGAAGTAAAAGAAACCTGATTTCAAATATATGAACATTGCCTGAGGAGTGGAAGCAGGGTTGTTATAATCCTAGACTACAGGGGAGGTAAATAAGTGTATATCAATAAAGACTTGGATGAAAATGATGTATTATCATAGGCTAAAAAGTTATTAGGAATGTCAAGGGGATTGTAGGGTGGAGTTGCTGGTTGGTGGGCCGTCTGCCTTCAGTTTACCTAGGGTGTTGGTGAGCTCAGCTCGGAGATACCAATTGGATAGGCGGAAGGGAAGCATATGGTCTGCAATCTCTGATTGATTGAAGGAGTGTTCAATAAATTTACGCCATCTGGCAAAGAAGCGTTTTGCAGGTCTACAGTCCTGTGTGATAGCATCCAGCTTTTCAATGAGAAAGAGGTCTCTTAGGGATTGTTTCACCTTGGCAACGTGAGGTGGTTCTGGCTGTATCCAGGAGAGGAGTATAGCCCTGCGGGCTGCCAGGAGACATGTGTGGACCCAGTGTGGGAGGGGGTCCAACATCTGTCCTTGTGGTGTGGTTTGTGAAGGGTGAGCACTGAAGAGATATAGCTTCGGGTGCTTGGGGATATCAATAGAACATACTGAGTCTATATATCCTTTTACGTTGTCCCAGAAGGCAGACACTTTTTGGCAGGTCCATAGTCTGTGATATAAAGTAGGCCTCCTGAGCGAGCACCAAGGGCAAATGAGTTGTGTTGAGTCCGCACTGCTGCGGTAGAATGGAAGATAGGCTCGGTGGGCTATTTTAAATTGGGTCTCTCGCCACTTTTCGGAAATTATTCGTTTTTGGATGGTTTGTAACCTGCTAAGATTTGAGAGGGAGCCTCTTTATTGTCCAGTATTGGTGTCCAAGCCTGGAAGGGGGCCAGGGAGTATTTAGAGGTTTGGTGGATGATGAGGTTTGAGTATACGTCTGAAATGGAGTATTGACCCTTTGAAATTAGTAGGTCGATGAAGGACTTTTTGCAAGGGTCTTTGCGGGAGGAGCAGCAGGACTTGAGGTAGCTCGTTAGTTGGGTGTACTGGAAAATCTGGTGCCGCGGTATATGAAACTCAGCTGAAGCTTCAGTAAAAGATTTAATAGTTCCATGTATCGGGTTGATGATTTGGGATGCTGTTTTCAGTCCCAGAGCTGACCACTGAGAGAAGATTGTAGTGTCTAAGGAAGGGGGGAACATGGGGTTGCCTGAGATAGGCAGGTATTGCGAGATGTTGGAGGGTAGACCCAGGAGCCGCCGCACCTCCCGCCAAGCTATAAGAGTGTCTTTAATTAAATGGTTGGATCTCAGAGAGCTAGGTAATACACTCAGTTTGGAGTGCAGGACAGCCTGGATGTTAAGTGGACGCACCAGGGCTCCCTCCAACATAAAGTTAGAGTACCTAGAATGCTCGGACAGCCAGTCTAAGGCTTGTCGCATTAAGCATGCTAAGTTATAGAATCTAATATTGGGGAGACTCGTCCCTCCCTCGCTCTTCGGGAGGCAAAGTTTTTGGAGTGCAATTCTGGGTTTTTTTCCTTGCCATATAAAGGTATTGAGGGCCATCTGGATCTTATTAATGTCAGAGTGCTTGAGCAGCAAAGGTAGGGTTTGGAGAGGGTAGAGTAGCCTGGCAAATGATACCATCTTAAAAAGGTGAATTCTCCAGAAGAGAGAGAGGGGGAGGGCCCCCCATGCTTCCAACTCCCGAACAATCTTGTTTATGACTGGAGGGAAATTCAGGCTGTATAATGAAGAGGGTTCCTTACCAATTCGTAAACCGAGATATGTTATATGCTGCTTTGCAACCATGAAAGGGGATGATTCTGTCCATGTTCCAGCAAGGCGTGGGTTTAAGGGCAGGATCTCGCTCTTATCAAAATTGACCCTGAGGCCCGAACATGCTCAAAACGTTGCGAGCAAATCTTGCAAAATTTTGATATCTGCGGGTGGGGACGAGGAGAAGAGAAGGACATTGTCTGCAAAAAGTGCAGACCAGAGAGTTTGGTTGCCGATTGTGATACCACTGATTCCTTTCGGGGAGTTGAGAATCCTGGAGAGGGGTTCGAGGGCCATATTGAATAGTAGAGGGGAGAGGGGGCATCCCTGGCGAGTACCTTTTGTGAGCCGAATGACTGGGGACATAAAATTGGGAGTGACTAATCGCACGGAAGGGGCAGCATACATTTTTTGGATTAGCTGTAGAAAGGGGCCTTGTATGCCAAATGCTCTCATAACCATAAAAAGCCAAGCGAAGCTGATATTGTCGAAGGCCTTTTCGGCATCGAGTGATATAATAGCTGTATCCCTGTCTGAGTGAGATTTGGCATATTCAAGGGCGATCAGCGCTTTGCGAATGTTAAGGGTAGCCGAACGTCCGGGCACAAAACCTGATTGGGCATGGTGTAACAGGGAGGGAAGACGGGTCGCGAGCCGAGAAGATAGTATTTTGGATAGAAGTTTAGCATCAATATTAATGAGTGAGATAGGCCTGTAGGAGCCAGGAAGGAGGGGGTCTTTGTCTTTTTTTGCAATTAGCTTAATATATGCCTGAGACCCAGAGGGCAGGTAGGAATCTTCAGCCCACATTGAGCTAAAAACTTGGGTAAGAGTGTCTGGGATGAACTCCTCTGTGAGTTTATAGAACTCTGCTGAGAGTCCATCTGGTCCTGGGGATTTTCCGATCGCAAGAGTTTTAATTGTAGTGCGCACATCTTCGAGGGTAATGGGGGCGTTCAGCCTTTCCAGCTGTTCAGGGGATAAGGTGGGAAGATCTATCCCTGCGAGGAGGTCGGAGGCCTTTACCGAGTCGATGGGGTCTACCGCATAGAGGGAAGAGTAGAAGTGAGTGAGAAGGGAGCTGATCTCAGAGGGCCCCTTAACAATATTTCCATTTGGGTCTCGCAGCGCTCCAATGAATGTTGGATTGTGGCGTCTAGAGCAAAGTCTAGCTAGCAGTTTGCCTGCTTTATTGCCATGTTTGTGAAACATAAGCGTCGAATAGGAATGTTTAGTATTTTCATGATTAGCGGACCAGTGGTAAAACGTCTGTTTAGCTGCATGCCAGTCCTGGATATTAGCTGGAGTGCGAGAGATCGATAGTTTGTCGTGTGCCTGGCGGAGAGCATCACTGGCTTGTAAATAATTTGCGCGCGCTCGCTTTTTGTAATGAGCTGTGAATGAGATGATGCGTCCTCTGAGAAAAGCTTTCCCCGCTTCCCAGAATAAATTGAGGGAGGACAAATGTGCTTGATTAGCTTCGGTGTACTCGGCCCAGGCCGCTTGAAGAGAGCATTTAAGCTCCTCATTGTCAGCCAGAAAGGAGGGAAATCTCCAGGTCTGCGAGAAATGGGGGGCTAGCAGCCCTGCGATCTCTATGGTTATGGGGGAATGGTCAGAGATCGCCATAGCCTCTATGGAGGTGGCGGAGGTGAGAGGTAGTAGGCCCGGGGAACAGAAAAAATAATCGATGCAAGAGAATGAGTGATGCGGAGGGGAGAAGAAGGTGAAGTCCCTGTCTATAGGATGCGCCGTGCGCCACATGTCAGTCATATGGAGTAGCTCCATCGACTGAGCTAAGGGGGTGGTGGTGCCCATCGAACTAGTCGTCTTTTCCGGCCCTGTGGAGCGATCCTCGATCGAGTGTATGACAGCGTTAAAGTCGTCTCCAATAAGGTGTAGGGGTTCTGGAATTTGCGATACCCAGGAGGTAAGGTCCTGAAAGAAGGGTTGTCCCGGTGAGTTGATGGCATATATATTAGAAAGGGCGATATTCCGATCAGCAACCGTTAAGTGTAGGGTAAGCCTACGGCCTGCCGCGTCACTGTCTATCGAGTGAACTGTGTGGGAAAAATTCTTATAGAGCAGGGTTACCACTCCCGCCTTGCGCCCCACTGCCGGGGAGCCAAAAGCCTTGCCCACCCAAAGCTTACAGAGTTGGGACAGATCATCCGCTCCAAGGTGCGTTTCCTGCAATATTGCTACGTCTGCCCTCAAGCGCTTCAGGTGCCATAGAACTTGCATGCGCTTGTGCGGAGAGCGTAGCCCCTTGACATTCCATGATACTACTTTTATGTGATCCCTAGAACCTGGAGATGCCATGACTGTATCAAACGTGTATCAAGGAGTACCCCTAGTGTAGGGATGTTCAAAACAGAGATGGCTTCCACCTGAAAAGGAGTCATAGGGTCGGGCAGAGGTTTCTGGAAAGACAATCAAAGTAAAAACTACATTTAGATTACATTCAGGCCTAGCTGATCTAGACAATAGAAACATAGCGAGTAGGGGGGTGAAGCTCCTAAAACATCTTTGTGACTTCACTTTCTTCCCCATGGAGCACAACCCACCAAGGCCCCCGCCTGGTAGATCTCCCCATGGTAGCCAGGTGAGTCAGAGCTCCGAGGAGGAGAAAGAGAGAGCAGGGTAAAAGGAAGGGTGTGAGGGAGAGGGGGATAGATGAGAGGACGGTAACAGACAAATTGCAGAAAGATGCAGTTGGAGGTAAAGGATACTGGACCAGAGGGGGGGTCAGCCAAAGGGGCCCAGTTGCAGAAGGAATTTTTAGGACCAGAAGAGTCAGGAGCAATAGCGCAGATATAGCAAGGCGTCTTGGGCCGGGCATTTAAACAGAACAACGTTAACAAGAAAGTGCCAGGACCTCGAGAGCAATGTTCAAACTAACTGCACTTAGGGCTATATGAGAGACTGCTTGTCCATGCTCAGGCTCACAGTCTAGGGGGTCTGGGAGCAATAACAGAGCGCGGGCCCATCTCACCTTGTATTTGCTGGAGTTTGCAGAGTCTAAGAGGGCCAGTCTTTATTTGTGGAAGAGCCTCTTTTCCGAGGGGCCAAATCTCACCCTCTTGACTGGGGGCTTCTCCGGACTTGGCTGTTGTCGGCTGGATGAGAGAGAAGATTTCCTGTGGAGAGGCGAGTCTTGAGGGGAGGCAGAAGTTTCCTGTTCCATGTCCGACTGGATCGTATCTGCTATATAACGCTCCACTTCCAGAGGTGATTTAAAGGTCTTTCTCCAGCGGGTGTTTGAATGTAGAGAGTGGCAGGATAGGCCAGGCTGAACTTTGTCTGGTTTTCGTGCAGGGTGGAGCACACCGCCGCAAAAGCCTTGCGTTTGTTTATGACCTCGACAGAATAGTCTGCGAAAACTAGGAGTGGTTCGTTCTAGAAAGCCAGCTTGCGTTCCTTTCGGAAGCCTTGGAGTATCGCCTGCTTGTCAGTATAGTTGAGGTATTTGACAATTACTGGTCAAGGTTTGGAATGTGTATCATTGATTTGTCCAATGCGGTGTGCCCTTTCCACGACACATGGGGTGCGTAGTCCCATCTGTTCTGGGATAGTGATGGAGCAGAGAGTGGCCAGGGAGGAGTGTGGGGCCGACTCGGGCAGGCCTACAATGCGCAGATTGTTGCATCTGGACCTGTTCTCCAGGTCGTCGACTTTCTCTTGCAAGTCTTTTTGGAGGGTCAATAGTTTGGCCACTGAGGCCGATAGTGCTGTGGTGTCGTCTTCCATGGTAGCTATTCGCTCTCCCGCATGGTCTAGACTGAGGGTCTGCTGCTGCAATTCTCTATGTAGTTGTTCGAGCCCTCTATAGACCACCTTGTCCACAGCTTCAGTTAGCATTGGAGTGAGAAGTTGAACCACTGCCTGTACTATGCTAGCAGTAGAGGATGGTTCTGGCTGTGTAGAAAGCAAGTTTTCTGTCGGCAGTGGGGTGAACAGAAGATCCGAACGATACATCACAGTAGAGATAGTTGGGTCCGAACGAACGCTCGTGGTATCCGATCGTGGAGTGTTGAGTGAAGGGTCCGGACGAACGAACGCGGAGTCCGATTGTGCGTCCTTGGCCCAGTCGGTCGTGGAACGAACTGTCGCCATATTGGCCGCGGGCTGTCCCCTCCGTCCTTGTTCGGCGCCATGGGCGGCCGAGCTGAAGGTGATCGCTCTACAAAGCGGTCCATGATGTCCCCCTTCAGGAATAGCAGCCAGGGAGTAAATTACCTCGGGCTATGCAGGATTAAAATGTTGTATTTTGGGGAGAGTGGCGGGAGCTGAGATCTCCTAGCTCCTCTCCATGCGGAGCCAGAACCGGAAGTAGACCAGTTTTTAATATCTGCCTCTAGTTTGCGGTACATAGGTGGGTAATTTTTGACATAGAGAGATTAAATTTTGGTCATGAGGTTAATGGCTAAATATCTGATGGATGAGTCACTCCACTCAAATTTAAAGTCATTTCTTAGTGTGGAGATTATTTATGAAGGTGTGGTAGTCCCAGGTTTCCCCTTCGTCTGTGGTGATAAAGGGTATCCCGAACCCTCCCATGTAAATTTAAGAATCTTGCTTTGAAATTATTTAAGGTGGTCTCTTCTAATTGGTATGGGTAGCGAGGGGAAAAGGTACAGGAGCCTAGACTTTAAGGTAATTTTAATTGCATTTATTCTCCCTAGCCAGGATATTTCTTGCTTAGACCAGTTTTTAATATCTGCCTCTAGTTTGCGGTACATAGGTGGGTAATTTTTGACATAGAGAGATTCAATTTTGGCCGTGAGGTTAATGGCTAAATATCTGACGGATGAGTCACTCCACTCAAATGTAAAGTGATTTCTTAGCGTGGAGATTATTTAGGTTTGCAGGGATATATTAAGAACCTGAGATTTTGAGTAATTAACTAGACCCAAAATTTTGGAGAATTCATCTAGTGATCGACAGAAGTTTGGGAGTGAATTTATCGGGGGGGGGGGGGTGAATAGTAGGATATCATCAGCAAATAAACCACATTTGTGTTCATGTTGGCCACATGTGACTCCTTTAATATTAGGGTTTTGTTGTATAGAGATGGCCAAAGTCTCTATTGCAACGGCGCAAATCAGTGGAGAGAAGAGGCAGCCCTGTCTGGTGCCTTTTTTTTTTTTATATAAATTTTTTTTTTACGTTTTACAGATCCAACAAAGTACACATACAGCAGGAAATGTATAGCAGTAGATAAAAGTAAAAGGGAATTAGAATTCGAGAGGGTTAGCAAGGGAGTAGTGCTGTGAAAGGGGTTTGACAATTGCATCAACATATTACACTAGATGGGGAGAGATATATTGATTTGAGCATAGTGTCTTAAGCCATATATATGTGACCATGAGTAGACTCTTTGACCAATTACTCTCCCTACAGAACTACAGTGGTGTTACGGTAGGAACCTTCAGTTTACCCAAGGTGTTGGTAAGATTTGCTTTGGAATACCAGGCGGTATATTGGAAGGTAACCATGAATTTATGTATTTCTGACGTGGAGAAGAAGTGTTCTATAAACGCCTTCCAGGGTGAGAAGAATCGTTTGGTGGTGCTGAAGTTTTGTAATAGTGTGTCTAGTTTTTCAAGGTAAAGGAGTGACATCAGATCTTTGTGAGCTGCGGCGAGTGATGGTGTACAGTTAGAAGTCCATGATCGCAGAGGGCCCTCCTGGCCATCAGACGGCAGAGATGCATCCATGGGGAGATGGACCTCTGCCTTGTCTCCTTAGGAGGGTCGGAGGGGGTCTGGGGTAGGTACCCAAATAAGCATACCAAAGGGTCCTCCGGAAGTTGCATGGAGGTGACATCTCGAATAAGTTGTAGAATCTGGGCCCAATAGTATCGAACAGCTGTGCAAGTCCAAAATCGGTGCAAGAGGGAGAGTCTGCTAGCATCACACCAGAGACACAGTGCTAGGAGAGGATTAGAGGGATCAATCAGGGCTGGTATGAAGGCTCTGTGCATTATCTTGAATTGGGTTTCTCGCCAGCACTTATTTACCGTGGCATTGCAGATAGCTGTATAGCTTTTCAAAATTGCGTTGGGTCCTCTATTTCTGGAAGGTCCTTTGACCAGTTTTTCAATAAGGTATGGCCCATGTCAGAAGTGATGTGCTGTAAAGTTTTAGAGTAGGGGACTGATATAGAATATTCATTTTGTAGGATTGCAATGTCCACGATGGGATGTTCCAACTTGAGCCTGGAAGGACCAGTTTGGGGCTTAACAAATACTGACAATTGGTGGTAGTGGAAAAAATGTTGCGGGGGGAGGTGATACTGTTCAACCATTTCCTGAAACGTTTTGGCGATACAGGTGCCAGGACGATATATAGACGTGACCCTAGTAAGTCCAAGGGTAGTCCAAATAAGAAATGCCTCGTGTTCCGTTCCTGCAGGAAATAGTGGGTTGCCCTGTATGGGAAGATGGTTTGAGAAGGTATAGGGTGTCTTCAAGAGTTTGCAGAGCTCTCTCCAAGCTATCACAGTGTCTTTAATTAGCAGATTATATTTTAGTTGCTGCGGGAGAGCCCTGAGTGGGTAGTGTAAAATTGCAGATAGATCAAAAGGGGAGACCAACGCAGGCTCTAAGAGAGTGTTAGAGTACTGCGACCTATGTAGTATCCAGTCTATGCCCTGCCTCAGGAGAAGAAAGATTATATAGGCGAAGGTTAGGAAGCCCTGCCCCCCCTTGTGCCTCGGAAGATATAGTTTGTGCCTCGCAATCCGAGTTTTTTTGCCTTTCCATAAAAAGGCCGACAGGTCCCTATGAAGATTCAGGATATCTTTGTGTCTAAGTAGTAAAGGAAGTGTTTGGAGAAGGTATAACAATCTGGCGAATGAGACCATCTTAAAGAGGTGACATCTTCTGAAGAACGAAATAGACAAGGACATCCACGCCTCCAATTCACGTTTAATTCTGACAAAGATAGGGATAAAGTTCAGATGGTATAGAGAAGAGGGGTTTCGTCCTATAGTGATGGCCTGAAGAAGGGGCGTAGACCCCGACAACGTGTCGCCTACTCTGTCCTCACGCTACCCTAAAGGGACCTAACACCACACCGGAAGTCAAGCTGCAGCACTCCGCTTGGACCAGAGGGAACTCCGGAAACCACCAGCGCCCACCTTACTACCAGCCGGAGCCAGCCAGCTAGTGACCACTTCCCCTCCCCCTTGGTAGCAGCCTAGTCTCTGAGAACATTCTCACGCTTCCAGCACCTGGACACTTCTTTTTTACTTCTACTTTTGTGAGTACCTCTTACTTGTGTTTCAATAACATGAAAACAAAAGATATTTGGGGATAATATATTTTTGTGACTTTACTGGTACCGTACAGAAAAACACCCAAACTATAAAGTTTATAAAATAATACAAGTTTTATTAATTCATATTAAAAATCCATAAAAACAATTTCGGAAATGCTTCCAACCCTTTATGAGTTTCTGCATGATAGTGGGCTGGGCTAACTATGATGTGTTGCTAATGGTAGCCAATCAACTAATACCCCACAGTGGTCTCCCTGTGTGATACAACTAGTGCTTGTCTCGGGCTACACGTGTTTCAATAAATCCTTTTTTATGGTTTACATTTAGAAGGGTGCATGCCTGTGTTCTTATCTCCCATTCAGCAGCTGACATCACCACCAACACATTGCCACCAGCCACCCGGATATAGCCCGCAGTGGCTCACACTGCCATGCGATTTTTTCCTCCATGTTTGTGAGTACCTCTAACCATATTTTTTTACTAACATGCCATATAAGGTTTACACTTAGAGGCGCACATGCCTTTCTCCTCTGCTCTTTTGTATAGAAGATGATTCTGCTTCTGACATGATGCAGCCCCACTAGTGGATAACCCTCCAACCTTCTGGACTACAACACCAATCGTGATCATATACTCTTGGACTATATTATCATCAATTAGTACCTATTAGGGTACACATATTTATTGTCTCCATCATAACATATCTACTTTATGGTTTATATTTTGTTGTTTGCGCTTACAATGTTCCTTTTTTTTCGTCCAATCGTGATGCCTAGGTATGTTATGTGTTGCTTTGCCACGTGTAACGGGGAATTTTTAGTCCAATGGTGAGAGCGTGATGGATTTAGTGCTAGTACTTCACTCTTAGAGAAATTGATACACAGACACGAGCAGAATTTGTATGTCGTGGAAATGTCAAGGATAATAGGGAGATCTGATGTTATATCCGAGGAGAAGATTAATATGTTGTCTGCAAAGAGCGCCGTGCATAGTTTGGAATCGCCAATCCAAACGCCGGAAAGAAGTGGGTGGTCATTAAGGAGTCTGGAAAGGGGCTCTATGGCCAGATTAAAAAGTAGAGTGAATAGCGGACATCCCTGACGAGTTCCCTTGTGTAACTGGATAGGGGCTGATATGCTATGTGGAGTGACTAAGCGTACCCAGGGGGCAGAATACATGGCTTGTATAATATTTGCCATGGGACCTGATAGCTTGAATTTTCTCAAAACCAGAAATAACCATTGAACTCTTATGTTGTCAAAAGCTTTCTCTGCATCGAGAGAAAGGATCGCCATATCTTCACTCGGGTGGAGTTTTGCTTGCTCAAGAGCCATAAGTACCTTGCGGATGTTGATAACAGCTGATCTGTCCTTAACGAATCCTGCTTGTGCAGGGTGGAGTAGGGTGGGAAGCAAAGAGGCTAAATGTACTATTTTATAAACAACAGGTTGCGCTAATAATGAAGGTAAATGAAAACATATGACATAAATCCAAATATATTCGTATAAATCATAAAGTCCAAATCAAACATGAATGATATAAATGAAAGTAGAGATGTAGATGTGTAGATGTATCTTCATAGGTATAGACCACCGTGAAAAGATGAAATTCAGTAGTGATACCTCCACCTCACATCTAATAATCAGCCCTGGTGATATAAACGACAATCCTGGGGTCCTGATATGGCAGAGTTGGCTTGAGTGGACCACAGAGGTTGTAGAAAGGGCTAGCCGAATCCGCCTCCCGACATTTTAAGGATAGCAGTCATACAAGGTTCTCTGCACCCCCAGGTAAAACTCGCCAAGGCACCCAAAGAAGGAAGAATGGTACTGATAGTGTGATAACGTTTCAATAAATTTAATAAAAATAAAGTATTGCACTTACATCCAATTAAAACAACAAGGGCATCCAAAACATTAAGCCGGCCGGCTGTAGACTCCAAACACTAAACGGCAGTGACGTCAGCGCGTTTTCCCCGACGTATGTTTCATCTAATGAGACATAGTCATGGGGCTGGAAGACGCGCCGCTAACACACTGCCGGATATATGCAAACAGAACAGGAAGCAGGAAGGTGACGAACCTTCATCTTAACTAAGGGCAAATCTGCCAGCAATTAAAGATAGCAATTTAAATGTGGTCCTATAAAGTTGGGTATACAATAATCAACATTATCCAACAAAAAGAAAAAAGAAAAGAAAAGGAAAGAAAGAAAAAAACACACAATGTATCAAAACGATCATATGATGAGTTCCAACCGATGCAATATCCGACACCACCGTGCCCACCATAGATCAGGCGGAACAGACCGCATGCATCATACATTGAAACAGAAAAAAAGGCCCCTTCAGGTTAGACTTAACGAGCATGTCACCAATATCCTGAAGGGCTTCAGAAACCATTTAGTATCTAAATACTATCGTGAGGTTCATGATAGAGACCCTTCTGGCACCTTATTCCTGGGCATTGATAAGTTCGAACCCCACTGGAGGGGGAGTCCCCTGATTAGGGGAATTTCGAGACTCAAAATGTCCTGGATTTATAAGGTGGGTTGTTTTAATCCTGCTGGTTAAAATGTGGAAGTAGATGTTAACGCTTTTAATGATAACTCATAGAAGGTCATGTAACTATAACTTCTGTAACGTTAACGCTTTTATTGATAACTCATAGAAGGTCATGAAACTATAACTTTTGTAACGTATGTTTTCTATATGTTTGGGAAGAGGACATATACGTTTTTTGAAGCAGTTCAGTGACGAACCATTTAAATATATTTTTTATATTTTTTGTTTATAATCACATATAATTTTATTGTTAGAGTATGTATATGTGCACACATATTTATTTACTTTGCACGGTATCATTGCACCTATTTTGTGCAATGCACCTTGGGAATATTTTAAGTTATCTATCCCTTGTTGCACTTTATTTAGTGTATTATTTTCTAATTTTTTATACCATGTGGGGTCAGGACACATTTGGGTGACCTTAAGAGAGGTATACACGATTGGGCCTCTAGTTATATATCTTTTTTTCTGTTTCAATGTATGATGCATGCGGTCTCTTCCGCCCGATCTATGGTTGGCACGGTGATGTCGGATATTGCATCGGTTGGAACTCATCATATGATCGTTTTGATACAATGTGTTTTTTTTTTCTTTCTTTCCTTTTCTTTTCTTTTTTTCTTTTTGTTGGATAATGTTGATTATTGTATACCCAACTTTATAGGACCACATTTAAATTGCTATCTTTAGTTGCTGGCAGATTTGCCCTTAGTTAAGATGAAGGTTCGTCACCTTCCTGCTTCCTGTTCTGTTTCCATATATCCGGCAGTGTGTTAGCGGCGCGTCTTCCAGCCCCATGACTATGTCTCGTTAGATGAAACGTACGTCGGGGAAGACACGCTGACGTCACTGCCGTTTAGTGTTTGGAGTCTACAGCCGGCCGGCTTAATGTTTTGGACGCCCTTGTTGTTTTAATTGGATGTAAGTGCAATACTTTATCTTTATTAAATTTATTGAAACGTTATCACACTATCAGTACCATTCTTCCTTCTTTGGGTGCCTTGGCTAGTTTTACCTGGGGGTGCAGAGAACCTTGTATGACTGCTATCCTTAAAACGCTTTGGCTAGCCCTTTCCACTACCTCTGTGGTCCACTCAAGCCAACTCTGCCATATCAGGACCCCAGGATTGTCGTATATATCCCCAGGGGGGACCCGGGCTGGGGTACAGCCAAAGCGCTTATGCGCTTACATCTGGTAAGCAGTTATTAGATGTGAGGTGGAGGTATCACTACTGAATTTCATCTTTTCACGGTGGTCTATACTATTGAAGATACATCTACACATCTACGTCTCTACTTTCATTTATATCATTCATGTTTGATTTGGACTTTATGATTTATACAAATATATTTGGATTCATGTCATATGTTTTCATTTACCGTCATTATTAGCGCAACCTGTTGTTTATAAAATAGTATGTTCTAAGTACATGGTTAGTACTGTTTGGTTACAGCTGTGGTTTTTAGTGTTCTTGTATAGTCTAGCGCGGTGTTGCCCCCCTTTTTTGTATTGTTTATAGAGGCTAAATGGCATGCGATAATTTTGGATAATATTTTAGAATCAACATTGATTAGGGATATGGTACAATATGAGCCTGGTAGTGTTGGGTCTTCGCCCTTCTTTGGTAGTAGCTTTATGTGTGCCATAGATGCCGTGGGGAGGTATGGCCCTCCCCTCCACATGCCCTCAAATACTTGTAATAAGGTGTGGGTTAGATAGTCTTTTGTCATTTTGTAAAATTCCACAGAATATCCATCTGGGCCGAAGGCTTTATTGTTGGAAAGATGTTGAATAGTGGTCAGAATTTCAGTTAGTGATATAGGGGCATTTAGCATAGTTAACTGGTAGAGTTGAACGAACCCGGACTGTAAAGTTCGGGCCGTACCGGACTTTGGGGTGTCCGTGCCCCGAACCTGAACCCGGACATTTGCAAAAAAGTCCGGGTTCGGTATTCGGGTATTTTGCGCGCCTTTTCTATAGCTGCAGGGCCGCCAATCAACAAGTGTTTTACTCGTTTGCCCATAGAAGCCATCACAGCCATGCCTACTAATGGCATGGCTGTGATTGGCCAGTGCAACATGTGACCCAGACTATTTTTGGTGCTTTTTCTATAGCTGCAGGGCAGCCAATCAACAACCGTTTCACACATTTTCCCTTAGACGCCATCGCAGCCATGCCTACTAATGGTATGGCTGTGATAGGCTAGTGCATCATGTGACTGAGCCTCTATATGACCTGGAGTCACGTATGCCGCGTGTCACATCGTCTCAGGCTAGTGTAGGGAGAGCATGCTGCTGGCGCTGTGAGGGACAGATTGCCGATCTAATATGATCTCATCCTGTATTACAGGCAGATTCATGGCGCTGCTGTGAGGGGAAAGCTTGGCGTTCTAAAACGATCTGATACTGGATTAGGTAGAGTTTACTACTGCTGTGAGGGATGGATAACCGATCTAATATCAACTCATCCTCCATTACAGACAGGTTCCTGGCGGTGCTGTGAGGGGAAAGCTTAGCGTTCTAAAGCCATCTGATACTGGACTAGGTACAGTATACTGGTGCTGTGAGGGGCAGATTACCAATCTAATATCATCTCATCCTGTATTACAGAAAGGTTCCTGGTGGTGCTGTGAAGGGAAAGCTTAGCATTCTAAAACCATCTGATACTGGACTAGATACAGTTTACCGGTGCTGTGAGGGACAGATTATTGTTCTAAAATCATCTCATCCTGTATTACAGAAAGATTCCTGGCAGTGCTGTGAGGGGAAAGCTTAGCATTCTAAAACCATCTGATACTGGATTAGGTACAGTTTACTGGTGCTGTGAGGGACAGATTATTGTTCTAAAATCATCCCCTAGTGCTATAGGGAGAGGTTCCTGCTGGTGCTGTGAGGGACAGATTATTGTTCTAAAATCATCACATACTGCTATAGGGAGAGGTTCCTGCTGGTGCTGTGAGGGACAGATTATTGTTCTAAAATCATCTCCTAGTTCTATAGGGAGAGGTTCCCTGCTGGTGTTGTGAGGAACAGATTATTGTTCTAAAATCATCTCCTAGTTCTATAGGGAGAGGTTCCTGCTGGTGCTGTAAGGGACAGATTATTGTTCTAAAATCATCTCCTAGTTCTATAGGGAGAGGTTCCTGCTGGTGCTCTGAGGGACAAATTATTGTTCTAAAATCATCACATACTGCTATAGGGAGAGGTTCCTGCTGGTGCTGTGAGGGACAGATTATTGTTCTAAAATCATCTCCTAGTTCTATAGGGAGAGGTTCCCTGCTGGTGTTGTGAGGAACAGATTATTGTTCTAAAATCATCTCCTAGTTCTATAGGGAGAGGTTCCTGCTGGTGCTGTGAGGGACAGATTATTGTTCTAAAATCATCTCCTAGTTCTAAAGGGAGAGAATCCTGCTGGTGCTGTAAGGGATAGATTATTGTTCTAAAATCATCACATCCTGCTAGAGGGAGAGGTTCCTGCCGAAGCTGTGAGGTACAGATTATTGTTTTAAAATCATCTCCTAGTTCTATAGGGAGAGGTTCCTGCTGGTGCTCTGAGGGACAGATTATTGTTCTAAATTCATCACATACTGCTAGAGGGAGAGGTTCCTGCTGGTGCTGTGAGGGACAGATTATTGTTCTAAAATCATCTCCTACTTCTATAGAGAGAGGTTTCTGCTGGTGCTGCAAGGGACAGGTTATTGTTCTAAAATCATCACATATTG
>BLSH010216934.1:398188-408542 GCA_018402905.1 Glandirana rugosa | reverse complement strand
TGGTCGTACGCGAACATCAGCGTATAGAAGGCTAGTACGAGGTCCTACCTCCCCCTAGGTCGTCCCACCGGTGGGTCATTAGCCGTGTTCAATTTTACACCCGTTGAGCTGAAGGCCAAGGCCGCGGAGTACACACTCCTCACTCTCACGCCTCGAGGCGTAGGAGCCCGGTATTATGCCGTATGTATGGCCCTGAGTCGGTGGCTATGTGGGGCGTGAGCTGCCGTCTTGTAGTGTCCAGGCCTTACCTGTTTAAAGAGGAGCGTGGGGCTGGCCTAGGTCGGCGAGGCTCGCCGAGCTCGTGTCGCTCGCGGGTCAGTCCCACATGGTTCTACCGGCGGCGTGGCCTCGTCGGCGGTCGGCGCTACCTTCACGTCGGCTATGCCTGACTGGACTGCATTATCCACTACCTGGGATATGTTGGGGAGTATCAGGGCCGCCACCGCTTGGGCGATTTTATTGTACTCATCTGAAGTCGCCGCTCTGTGGGCGTCCAGGGCCTGCACTTCCATCGCGGCTGGCGGCTGCTCCGGTGCGGCGGCCATCTTGGTACACCCTGACTGGGCGCTCGCTGTGCTCGAGCCGCTCGGAGCGGCTGGATCCGGTCGGGGTGCGAGGAGAAATTTGTCCATTCCGGACCTGTGATGTTCTGCCGTCGAGTGCGGGGTGTATCGGTGGCTGAGTCCCGGTATGTATGCCGTATTATGGCCCGAGGATGCGGAGCTCCGCACTCTCACTCCTCACACATGAGGCGCCGGAACCGGAAGTCGAGTTGCCCACATTTTAACTTGTGCCGATTACTGGGTGGCCACCCTGCTGGATCCCCCTCCATCCTGGAGCATGATCGGAAGATATGCGACTACAAGCGCATGCTGGTAGACGCGCTGCTAAGGGCATTCCCAAATGACACAGGGGGCTCTGTGGAAGCACAAGGCAAAGGCGGCGGAGGAGGAAGAGGTTGCCAACGCAGCTGTGGCACTGCCAGCACCTCAGAAGGCAGGGTTACATGGCCAAAATGTGGAAAAGCTTTGTCAGCAGCACGCCATAACAAACAGCACCACCAGCTGATAGGCAAAGTCTTAGCAGGAGGCAGCATTTCAGCAACATGGTGGAACAGCAGTGTGCACACGCCTACACATACTGACTGATGGGTCTGCCCCATTCAACTTCTGGGTCTCCAAATTGGGCACATGGCCTGAGCTTGCCCTTTATGCCTTGGAGGTGCTGGCCTGCCCTGCAGCCAGTGTATTGCCTGAACATGTGTTTAGCACGGCAGGGGGCGTTATCACAGACAAGCGCAGCCACCTGTCCACAGCCAACATGGACAAGCTAACATTTATTAAAATGAACCAGGCATGGATCCCACAAGACTTGTCTGTACCTTGTGCAGAATAGACATTTAGACCGGTCTCACACAGCCATTGGTATACTTGTTTTTTTTTAATATGTCTCAATATTTTGGGGGCTACCCCAATTAGAAAAGAAACCAAACAAACAAAAAACAGTGTTGGCTACCTCCTCCTCCTCCTCCACCACTGCCACTTCCACCTACACTGCCACGGTCACGGCCTAATCAACCTCTGGGCTCCTACTCCACATCCACCTCCTCCTCCCATTTTAATTTTTTTATGTGATTTTAAGTTATTTCCCTATCCACATTTGTTTGTAGGGCACTTATCCTACTCTTACCCGCATTTTGCGTCCTTTTGCAGCCCTCTAGCCCTTTCCAGGACTTTTGTACAGCCATTTTTGTGGCCAAAAGTTCGGGTCACCATTGACTTCAATGGGGTTCGGGGTCCGGGGTCAAGTTCGATTCAAGTTCGGTACTGATCTCAAACTTTTCCGCAAAGTTTGGCCGAACCAGACGAACCCGAACATCCAGGTGTCCGCTCAACTCTATTAACTGGTCTTCCGATACTGAGGGAAGGTTGACCGAGGCGAGTAGAGAATTTGCTTTTTCTAAATCGATAGAGTCTTCTGAGTATAATTGTTGGTAGAAGTCATTTAATATAGTGGCTATTTCTGCTTGTGAGGAAGTCAGTTTACCCTCATTATTTTGTAGGGATTTGATGTGAGGAGGTGTGTATGGTCCCCGGCATAGTTTGGCTAACAATTTGCCCGCCTTGTTGCCATATTTGTGGAATTGGAGAGAGCAGAAAGAGGTTTTAATTCGTTCCCTCTGATCGGCCCATAGCTCGAATTTGCGTTTGGCCTTCAACCAGGCCCGTTTGGCCTCCAAGGTGGGTTTCGCAGACAGGGCTGTTTGTGCTGCTCTGAGAGTGTCGCTCGCCTGATGGTAGTGCTCTAGGGAGTGCTTTTTAAATTGGGCTGTGAAGGAAATGATTTTACCCCATAGAACCGCTTTGCCTGTGTCCCAAAATAGATTGGGATCAGACAAATGTTCAGCATTGTCGGTGGCGTAGTCAGTCCAGGTCTTGTAAATTGTGTGTCGGAAGTCCTCGTTGTCCAGTAATTAAGAAGGAAATCTCTAGGGGGAGGAGGTAGCATGCGGTTTGAAGTCGTCTAAAAGGACAGTGATGGGGCTGTGGTCCGAGATCACTATTTCAGAAATCTCAGTAGCAAGCACTAAAGGGATTAAAGAGTTGCACCCAAAGAAGTAGTCTATGCGCAATAATGAGTCGTGTGGTGCTGAGTAGAATGTATGGTCCCTATCTGTCGGGTGTAACAGCCCCCATATGTCAACCATATGAAGGGTGGAAGTCGTGGTGGCTAATAGAGAGGGGGGCGCGGGTGTTTTTGACGTAGTTCGATGTCTAGGAGGTTGAGACGGCATTCTGGATCTGTCTTCTGAGGTGTTCATGGCACTATTAAAATCTCCCCCAACCAGGTGTAGTGATTCTTGTGATCGTAATACCCAGTCAGTGAGGTCCTGGAAGAATGGCAAATTTGGGAAATACGGCGCATAGATATTGGTGATGGCGATTTCCTTTGTCGCCAGAGACAGATGGACAGTCAGTTTGCATCCAGTGTTGTCACTATTGACCGCCCTTACTGTGTACGATAAATTTTTGTGAAGGAGAGTTATCACCCCCGCCTTCCTACCCACTGCTGGGGACCCAAAAACCTCCCCCACCCAAAGTTTCTTTAGGCGGAAGAAGTTCTGTTCTTGTAGATGGGTTTCTTGGAAGAGTGTGATATCTGCTCATATCCTCTTAAGAGTTGGATGGGAGTTTCACCGGGCTGCTCTAATGCTTGGACGAGGAGGGAGAGGGAGATGAGAGCATTGGAGGAGTTTCGTCCATAGATGAGGGGCAGGCCAGATCCTCTGCCAAATGGGTGTCGAGATATTGTTTAGCCTCATTAATGGAGGTAAAGGAAAGATGGTCACCCGGGGGTGTTTGTATACGCAGCACAGCTGGGTAGGCCAGGGAGAATTTGACATTGAGTTGGTGCAGCTGTGAACATATAGGGGCAAATAGTTTCCATTGCTTGGAGACCTCTACTGAATAGTCGGCAAATAGCAACAGTTTGTGGCCGTCGATTGAGAGCCCCCTGCCCCTGTGATATTGCGGCAGGATGGTGTGCTTATCTGCATAATTCAGATAATGCACTATCACCGGCCTGGGTTTGGGTTGTGAGTCTAAGGGGGGGGCAATGTGGTGGGCTCGTTCCACCGTACAAGGGAAGCGAAGGCCCAGGAATTCTGGTATGCGATGGCTGCAGAGTTCCATAAGGGAAGAGGGCTTATAAGATTCTGGGAGGCCTATGATACGCAGGTTGTTCCTGCGGGACCTATTCTCAAGGTCCTCCAGCCTGTCAATGAGAGCTTGGGGTATTCCCTGTTGAGTAGGGGTGACGGCTACCTGTTGAAGCTGATCCTCCAATATGGATATGCGACGTTCAGTGTCCTGTATACTCTGTGTCTGCTGTTGGATGTCTAGGCAAAGCTGAGACATACCTTGCTGGACGGCGTTGTCTACTGCTTACTTTATGGTGGGGGTTAGCAGCTGGGCCACCGCCAGAGCGATCCTGGAGTGTGCTGCATCTGACTCCTCTGCCGGGAGGAGCAGGGTGGGGAGAGGAGGCGGCATGGTGGCTTCAGGTGATGCTCTGGCCGATGTAGGTGGGGGCGCTATCTTGGCCATGCTGTCAGTGCCTGTGTTCGGAGCTGTGAGCGGGGATTGCGGCTGTCCTCCGCAGCTTGGCTTTGTGCTGATCGCAAAGCTGAGGCTATGGCGCTGATCTGGGAAGCAGAGTATTACAGGAGGAGCGGGAGCTCAGCACAGCTACTCCATCCTCGCACGACACCGGAACCAGAAGTCCTAGTGCCTTTTTTAGTGGGGAATGGATTGGAGTAATATCCATGAAGTTTGATTTGAGCCTGCGGGTGGGTGTATAGGGCATGAATTAGACCCAGGAAGCGCTGGCCAAGGCCCCAACGCTCCAGGAGGGAAAACAAATAGGGCCATGATACCGAATCGAATGCCTTCCGGAGGTCCAGGAAAAGCAGCATTCGCTTTTGTTTAAGTCTGCCGGTCCAATTAGATTGGAGTATAGAGACTATATTAATAGCCCTTCTAATTTGGTCTGGACCCTGTCTACCAGGAATGAAGCCCACTTTGTCTTTGTGGATGTAGGTTGCGATGAATGAGGCTAGGCAGTTGGCAAGAATTTTAATTAAAATTTTTAGGTTTTTATTTATAAGGGAGATCGGGCAATAGTTGTCCAGTTCTTCTGGATTTTTCTCGGGTTTTGGAATCACTGTTATGTATGCTGTGTTTAGGTGATTTCCAAGGGATCCCCCTTCGTTTTAGTGTTGAAGAATCTCACCAAGTGTGGTGCTAAGGTGTTGGCTACAGCTTTATAGTAAGGAACTGATACTATCTGATCTGGGCCTGGAGCTGATCCCCGTTTGAGACCCTTGATGACCTCCAGGACCTCCTCCTCTGTAATTGCTGTGCCCATAAGATCCCTGTGTGTGTCTGAGAGGGATGGGACTGGAGTCCCATCAAGAAACCTGGAAATCTCCTCTTTTATCCAAAGGAGGGTCACTGTAAAGTTTTGCATGGAAATTTTGGAAAGCTCCTAACACTTTAACCGGGTTAGCCGTGGGAGGGTTTCCTGGGATTTTTATCTTGGGTAATATGAGGTGTCTAATACGGGGAGTGAGCTTATTCGCCAGCATGGAGCCCATCCTGTTCCCCTGTGTGTAGTACTTGTTTTTGCTCCAATTAATATTTTTCTCTGCCTTCATTGTGAGGGCCAAGTTGAGCACCAGTCTGGCCTTGTCGAGTTGGTCTAGTTTAAAGGGCGATTCTTTTTATGCTCGGCCCTTAATGTTAGATAGGCTTCTCGAGGGAAACCTTTCTTTCTCTCTTAATTTGAGTAGCCATTTGGATAATCTTCCCTCTTATGAAGGCCTTGTGGGCTGCCCACACGGTCTCCACAGAGGTACCTTACACGTTATTCAGCAAGAAGTATTCCTGGAGGCATTTATTGATTTCTGCTACATGGATGGGGTCAGCTAGGAGAGACTCATTTAGTCTCCAGTAGGCAGAGTGTGAGTTCTGGGAGTGGGCGCGGATAGAAAGGATTACTATTAGAGTTGAGCGAACACCTGGACGTTCGGGTTCGGAGGGTCCGAACAAACTGAACGTTGCCCGAACGTTATCCTGGACCCCGAACCCCATTGAAGTCAATGGGGACCCGAACTTTTAGGCACAAACATGGCTGTAACAAAGTCCTGGCAAGTGCTAGAGGGCTGCAAAAGGAAGTAAAATGGGGGTAAGAGTAGTGCAAGTGCCCTACAAAAAAATGGGGATAGGGAAAATAAATTAAAATCAAATAAAAAAATTGGAAGGGGGGGTGGATGTGGAGTAGGAGCCTAGAGGTTGACTAGGCCGTGACCATGGCAGTGTAGATGGAAGTGGCGGTGGTCGAGGAGGAGGAGGAGGTAGCCAACACTGTATTTTTTTTTTGTTTGTTTATAATTGGGGTAGCCCCCAAAATACTGAGGCCTATTCACAAAAACAAGTATACGAATGGCTGTGTGAGTCCGGTCTAAATGTTTATTCTGCACAAGGTACAGACAAGTCTTGTGGGATCCATGCCTGATTCATTTTAATAAAGGTTAGATTGTCCACGTTGGCTGTGGACAAACGGCTGTGCTTGTCTGTGATAACGCCTCCTGCCGTGCTAAACACATGTTCAGACAATACACTGGCTGCAGGGCAGGCCAGCACCTCCAAGGCATAAACAGCAAGCTCAGGCCATGTGGCCAATTTGGAGACCCAGAAGTTGAATGGGGCAGACCCATCAGTCAGTACGTGTAGGCGTGTACACACATACTCTTGCACCATGTTGCTGAAATGCTGCCTCCTGCTAAGACGTTGTCTATCGGCTGGTGGTGCTGTTTGTTGTGGTGGGCTGCTGACAAAGCTTTGCCACATTTCAGCCATGCTAACCCTGCCTTCTGCGGTGCTGGCGGTGGCACAGCTGCGTTGGTGGCCTTTTCCTCCTCCTCCTCCTCTGCCTTCGCCTTGTGCTTCCGCTGAGCCCCCGGTGTCATTTGGGAATGCCCTCAGCAGCGCCTCTACCAGTGTGCGCTTGTAGTCGCGCATCTTCCTCTCACGCTCCAGTGAGGGAATTAAGGAAGGCAAGTTGTCCTTGTAATGGGTATCCAGTAGGGTGGCCACCCAGTAATCAGAAGAAGTTACAATGTGGGCAACTCGGCTGTCGTTGCGTAGGCACTGCAGCATGTAGTTGGCCATGTGTGCAAGGCTGCCCAGAGGCAAAGGCAAGCTGTCCTCTGTGGGAGGTATATCATTTGTGTCCTCTGTATCCCCCCAGCCACGCTCCAGTGATGCCCACGAGCTGCGTTGGGTGCCACCCTGCTGCAATTCCTTCTCCTCCTCCTCCTCCTCATCTTCCTCGTCCTCCTCGTCCTCCAGAACTGTGCCCTGGCTTGAATATTTTTGACCTGGCTTATGCTGGTGCAGGAACCCACCCTCCGAGCCACTTGCTAATTACTGGCCTGATAACCGTGGAAATGACTCCTCTTCCTCCTCCTCCTCATCATCCTCCTGTGCCACATCCTCTTCCATCATGGCCCGAAGTGTTTTTCCAAGGAGACATAGAAGTGGTATAGTAACGCTGAGAACAGCGTCATCGGCACTGGCCATGTTGGTGGAGTACTCAAAACACCGCAATACACTACACAGGTCTCGCATGGAGGTCCACTCGTTGGTGGTGAAGTGTTGCTGTTCCGCAGAGCGACTGACCCATGCGTGCTTCAGCTGAAACTCCACTATTGCCTGCTGCTGCTCGCACAGTCTCTCCAACATGTGCAAGGTGGAGTTCCACCTTGTGGGCACGTCGCATATGAGGCGGTGAGTGGGAAGGCCGAAGTTCCGCTGCAGCGCAGACAGGCATGCAGCAGCAGGGTGAGAACGCCGAAAGTGTGCACAGACGGCCTGCACTTTATGCAGGAGCTCTGACATATCCGGATAGTTTTTTAGAAAATTCTGTACCACCAAATTCAGCACATGCGCCAGGCAAGGGATATGCGTCAAACCGGCTCGGCCCAGTGCCGCTACGAGATTTGAAACCTTCCGTGTCCACCAGATGGAATGACAGCATTTCAAAGGCCAGGAATTTTGAAATGCTGGCATTCAGGGTCAGGGATCGCAGGTGGGTAGGGGGGTACTTCCTCTTTCTCTCCAGTGTTTGGGAGATGGACAGCTGTAAGCTTCCATGGGACCATGTGGAAATGCTTGGGGATGGTGGAGGACATGGTGGCATTGCTGTCATATCGTCTGTTTGCTGGGTGGCAGGTGACACTGTCACTGTAGAGGTGGAGGAAGAGGCCGAGGCAGCAGCAGAAGAGGAAGCAGGAGGAGGCCGAGACCTTTCTTGGATTTTGAGGTAATTATTCCAATGCAGCTTATGCCTTGAATTTAGATGCCTGGTCATGGGGGTTGTGCTCAGGTTGAGAACATTTATGCCCCCGCTCAGGCTATCATTGCACAGCTTGCAAACCACTCGTGTCTTGTCGTCAGCACATTGTCTGAAGAACTGCCATGCGTGGGAACGCCTTTGAGCTGCCTTTGGTGTGCTAGGTCCCTGGGTGCGGTGGGTAGTAGCAGGCCTACTGTCTAGGGGACGCTCGCTCCGCTTTTGCAACCTGCTTCCTCTTTTGCTGTGCTGGTGCCTCTGTGCGACCACCACCCCCTTCCTCAAAACTCCACACGTCACTCGCATGACCCTCATTCCATGTGGGGTCTAGGACCTCATCATCTTCCACATAATCTTCCACCCACCCTTCACCACTGCCCTCCTTGTCAGTCTGCACACTGAGGCAAGCTGCAGCAGTTGGCACCTGTGTTTCATCATCATCAGAAATGTGCGACGCTGGTGTTTCCATGTCCTCATCCTGCAACAGAAGTGGTTGGGCATCGGTATACTCAATGTCTTCCACTTCTGGGGCAGTACTATGTGGATGGCCCATGGAAAGCACACCAGGAAAGTCATCAAAAAGCATAAGAGTCTCTTGCATGACTTGGGGCTCAGACTGCTTGGCTAATTTACAAGGGGCTGAGGTGAAAGACAGATGGCCTTGGGGTTCAGGTGCCAACTCTGAGCTTTCATCAAGGGACCGGGAGGGAGACAATGGGAAGGAACCGGAGGCATTGGCAGCCACCCAATCTACTATCGCCTGTACTTGTTCTGGCCTCATCAATAGTTGAGGGGCATTCGGGCCTACCATATACCCGTGAAGGTTCTGTTGGCTACCTGAGGAAGGTGTTTCCCTTGTGCGTGTATCTGGCACACCTCGACCACGTCCTCTCCTTCCAACAGGAGGTTCACCAACACCAGCAGCACCAGCATCACCAGCAGCACCATGACCACGTCCCTTATTTGCTCTCCTCATTGGGCCCACAAATGTACTGTGTAGCCCTATGTAAGTATTTATTAATACCAATTAATACCTTTTTTTTTTTAAAAAACACCAATGTAGCCGGACTTTTTATTTTGGTGCAAGAAATGCACTGCTTACACCAACAGCTGGAAGCTCTCCCTTTAGAACTAGGAGATGATTTTTGAACAATAAATAATCTGTCACTTACAGCAACAGCTGGACCCTGGCCCTATAGGAGTAGACAATGGTTTTTGAACAATAATCTGTCCCTCTAAGCAACAGCTGGAAATTCTCCCTTTAGAACTAGGAGATGATTTTTGAACAATAATGTGTCACTTACAGCAACAGCTGTAACCTGTCCCTATAGGAGTAGGCAATGATTTTTGAACAATAATCTGTCCCTCTAAGCAACAGCTGGAAACTCTCCCTTTAGAACTAGGAGATGGTTTTTGAACAATAATGTGTCACTTACTGCAACAGCTGTAACCTGGCCCTATAGGAGTAGGCAATGATTTTTGAACAATAATCTGTCCCTCTAAGCAGAAGCCTCTACCTAGTGCAGTCAGACCGCTCAAAGCAGCAGTATGTAAAATCTCAAATTACTCCCACAGTCTGATTGTTGTGTATGATCACACAAGCTGATCGTTGTGTACGATCGTAACGATCGTTGTGTTAGGCAGGGTTTGATCTGCAATGTGTCACTCAAAGCAGCAGTATGTGAAATCTCAAATTACTTCAACAATCTGATCGTTGTGCACAATCGTAGCGATCGTTGTGTTATGCAGAGTTTGATCTGCAATCTGCAATCTGTCACTCAAAGCAGCAGTATGTGAAATCTCAAATTTCTGCAATCTGTCCCTCAGAGCAACAGCAGTAGTAATCTCAGGATGCAGGATCAGATGTTAAAATGTCTGCAATCACTCCCTCACAAAAATGCCAGCAGCTGGGGGCGGAGCCGGCATCCGGAGCGGATGGTCGTGTAAGGAGAGAGCTCCGGCAGTTCGGCGGCTATAGCGACTCCAGAGCGAAGTTCCAAGCACCCGATCGGCTCCCAAGAAGCCTACGGACACTGCGGCTGATCCGAAGAACCCTCGGCTAGCCCACGAACCTTGAAGCGAGACCTCAGCGATATCGGCGGCTTGACGGCCTCGAGAGAGGAATGTGCTGGTAGGCGAGGCCTACGGCCGAGGCGGGGGTCGACGACCGTAAAAACACTCCCTCACTAACGTCTGTAAAATTGTAGACTAGGACGTAGGACTCTAATGATGACGACAACGAGACTCCCTGTCTAACGTCTTTAAACTCTAAAGTGTATGACGACGAAACTCACTGTCTAACGTCTAACGTCTAGTTTGAGACGTATTGTGTTGCTAGCGATGCTAACACGTGTTGCTAGTCTAACAACTTCATTAAACTCTAAAGTGTATGACGACGAAACTCACTGTGTAACGTCTAGTTTGGGACGGATTGTGTTGC
>BLSH010216934.1:372117-393763 GCA_018402905.1 Glandirana rugosa | reverse complement strand
GATGATAACTCCTTTAAGGTATTGAACCAGCCCTACTGGTGCCACCTAAAACCCTATCAAAACACCTTTCTACTATCCCAAAATCCACCGTGGTCATCCCGACCAAGTTATGGAATTTCCTCAATAGTAGACCTCCTACACAAAAAAAGGGAATCTCCCTATTTTACAAATTCTGTAACTACCACCCCCCAAATAAAAAAAATCCCAGCATTATGTCGATGGGAACAAGAATTAAAAACTGAATACACACTAGACCAATGGGCAGCAGCAATTAAGTACAATGCAAAAGCGTCAGCATGTGTAAACCACTGGGACAACTCCCAAAAAATATTACACAGGTACTACCTTACACCTTCCCGTCTACATCTCATGAATCCGAGCATCTCCCCGCTATGCTGGAGAGGCTGCAAGAGTAAAGGCTCTCTGCAGCATTTACTTTGGGAATGTCCCATTATCCACAATTTATGGAGCAGCATTGCAGATCTCCTTACAGAAGTAGCAGGATTTACAATTATTATCACCCCAGAACTGGCACTCTTGTCTATTGGTATAGACACCTTTCCCCCATCTACTAGGATAGTGATACTCCACACACTCTTTGCAACCAGAATTGCATTAACTAGTAAATGGTGTACCCCTTCAACACCTACAATTGAGGAAATCATTAACAGAGTGAATACCCAATGTAAAATGGAACAGTTATTAGCTTTTAAAGACAATAAAGCCCAGTCCTTCGAAGCCAAGTGGCTTCTGTGGTTATCCTCTAGTAAATCCAATCTTACAGATTAAAAACTAACACCCACAAAGACAAAACCCTCACTGTTACCCCAGCAATGAAAAGTACATTAAAGCAAAGAAGATAACAATGATTAAGGTATATGAATCTTTACAACAAAAAAAACGAAGGGTACTACAAAGTAGCAGTCACATGTGCATTATGTTGTGATGATCAATAAAGGTAAGACTGTTAACCTTAAGAGGAGACAGGTCGACACCCATTACCAATAGAACAATTCTCCTCAATCAACAAAATACCTTTCAGGGTGTCCACAAATACCTTCTGCAACTCAGCCACAGATTGTTCCCAATAGGGGTGGCTGAGGCGTCTCCCAGTGAGAGAGGGATTGCCACCAACAAAAGGGACATCAGCCCTTACTCTCCAATAAGGAGAAGTCATCAGCAAGCAGAGCCAATCTCGAGTTCTATCTAATGGGTGCCGCCCTGACTGCCTCGATCCCCGTTCTGTTACTTCTCTCTTTCTCCCCCCCCCTTTTACTTTCTACCCCCCCCTCCCCCCCCCCTCCTTTTCCACAATGATGTAAGAAGACATCTATATGTAACTCTACCGGTTTCTTTTAAAACTGTAACTCGATGTATACAGCTGTTAAACAACTCTAATTCTGTTTTTTCAATAAAAATCTATGGTTATAAAAAAAAATGCCAGCAGCTTCCTCTCCCTAACCCAAGAGCATGTGACATGCAGCACTGTGACTCCAGCTTATAAAGAGGCTGTGTCACATGATGCACTGGCCAATTACAGCCATGCAATTAGTAGGCATGGCTGTGATGGCTTCTAAGGGCAAACCAGTGAAACGCTTGTTGATTGGCTGTCCTTCAGCTATTCAACATGCGTGATCAACTACCAGAACCCAGAACCCAAGCCCGAACGGTTTTTGAAATGTCCGTGTTCGGGTCCGGGTCCCGGACACCCAAAAGTTTGGTACGGACCCAAACGTTACAGTCCGGGTTTGCTCAACACTAATTACTATAGAATGGTCAGATAGTGTTGTATCGTAAATACGAGACTCTAGGATATTGGGGACGATGAATGAGGGGGCCAGCAAGTGGTTGATCCTAGTATAAGAGTTGTGGGGACTAGAGTGGTGGGTATAATCTCTTGGCGTGGGATTTAATTCCCTCCACACATCTACTAAGCTATGAGGGTGGAGCAGTTTAGCTATTCGAAGACTGGCTTTAGTTGGGCGTAATAGTTGACTCCCAATAGGCCTTGACTTGTCTAGACCCTGATCAAAGGCAACATTGGAGTCTCCTCCAAACAAGACCGTGCCTTCCAGGAGAGGAGTGAGGGTATCTAGTAAGTGTCGAAAGAAGCAGATATGTCCCATGTTGGGGGTGTACTATAAGATCAGGGAGTAAATATGGCCCTCTATAGTACCCTTGACTAGAATGAACCTGCCTTCTGGGTCTCTCAAGTCAGATATCCAGTTGAAATTGCATGATTTGGAGAGCAAGATCGCCACGCCTTTAGTTTTGTTTACCGCGTTGGCGAGATAAAAGTGGGGAAAGTGGGAATGTACAAATTTTGGCTTATATTTAGAGTTGAACGAACCTGAACTGTAAAGTTTGGGTCCGTACCGAACTTTGGGGTGTCCATGACCCGGACCTGAACCCGGACATTTGAAAAAGGTTTGGGTTTGGGGTTCTGGTATTTTATCCCTCCTATTAAATAGCTGCAGGGCAGCCAATCAACAAGCGTTTCGCTGGTTTTCCCTTAGAAGCCATAACAGCCATGCCTACTAATGGCATGGCTGTGATTGGCCAGTGCATCATGTGACCCAGCCTCTGTATATGCTGGAGTCACGTAGTGCTGCATGTCACTCTGGCTCTCATGCTCTCAGGCTAGTGTAGGGAGAGGATGCTGCGGCGCTGTGAGAGACAGAATGCAGATATAATAACATCTCATCCTGCATTACAGAACAATCTGACTCTGGACTAGGTAGAGATTACTGCTACTACTGCTTTGAGGGGCAGATTGCAGATCTCATCCTGCATTACAGAATGATCTGATTCTGGACTAGGTAGAGATTACTACTACTACTGCTTTGATGGACAGATTGCAGATCTCATCCTGCATTATAGAACGATCTGATTCTGGACTAGGTAGAGTTTACTACTCCGGCTTTTAGGGACAGATTGCAGATCTAATAACATCTCATCCTGCATTACAGAAGGATCTGATACTGGACTAGGTAGAGTCTACTGCTTTGAGGGACAGATTATTGTTCTAAAATCATCTCCTAGTTCTATAGGGTCAGGTTCCTGCTGTTGCTGTAAGGGACAGATTATTGTTCTAAAATCATCTCCTAGTGCTATAGGGAGAGGTTCCTGCTGTTGCTGTAAGGGACAGATTATTGTTCTAAAATCATTGCCTACTGCTATAGGATCAGGTTCCTGCTTTTGCTGTAAGGGACAGATTATTGTTCTAAAATCATCGCCTACTGCTATAGGGTCGGGTTCCTGCTGGTGCTGTAAGGGACAGATTATTGTTCTATAATCATCTCCTAGTTCTATAGGGAGAGGTTCCTGCTGGTGCTGTAAGGGACAGATTATTATTCTAAAATCATCACCTACTGCTATAGGGTCAGGTTCCTGCTGTTGCTTTAAGGGACATATTATTGTTCTATAATCAACTCCTAGTTCTATAGGGAGAGGTTCCTGCTGGTGCTGTAAGGGACAGATTATTATTCTAAAATCATCGCCTACTGCTATAGGGTCAGGTTCCTGCTGTTGCTGTAAGGGACAGATTATTGTTCTATAATCATCTCCTAGTTCTAAAGGGAGAGGTTCCTGCTGGTGCTGTGAGGGACAGATTATTGTTCTAAAATCATCACCTACTGCTATAGGGTCAGGTTCCTGCTGTTGCTGTAAGGGACAGATTATTGTTCTAAAATCATCGCCTACTGCTATAGGGTCAGGTTCCTGCTGTTGCTGTAAGGGAAAGATTATTTTTCTATAATCATCTCCTAGTTCTATAGGGATTGGTTCATGATGGTACTGTAATGGGCAGATTATTGTTCTAAAATTGTCTACTAGTTCTATAGGGAGAGGTTCCTGCTGCTCCTGTAAGAAGTCCTGCAGCATAGACATTTAGACCGGCCTCACACAGTCATTGGTATACTTGTTTTTTTGAATATGCCTCAATATTTTGGGGGCTACCCCAATTAGAAAAAAAAACAAACAAACAACAAAAAGTGTTGGCTACCTCCTCCTCCTCCACCACCGCCACTTCCACCTACACTGCCACGGTCACGGCCTAGTCCACCTCTAGGCTCCTACTCCACATCCACCCCACCTTCCCATTTTTATTTTTTTATTTGATTATAAGTTATTTTCCCTATCCCCATTTTTTTGTGGGGCACTTGCCCTACTCTTACCCCCATTTTACTTCCTTTTGCAGCCCTCTAGCACTTTCCAGAACTTTTATTACAGTGAGCTTTGTGCCGAAAAGTTCGGGTCCCCATTGACTTCAATGGGGTTCAGGCTCCGGGGTCAAGTTCGGGTCAAGTTTGGTACCGAACCCGAACTTTTATGCGAAGTTTGGCCGAAACCGCCGAACCCGAACATCCAGGTGTCTGCTCAACTCTACTTCTATTGTGACGGGAAGTGCGTCTCCTGAGCATAAGGATGTCTAGTTTAAGGGATTTATAGTGATCAAAAACTTTTCTTCGCTTGAGGCGGGGTTTAAGCCCTGAGCATTGTGCGTAGCTACCCTCAGTGGGATTTGATTGTGGTCAGCCATTAAACCTAGAAAAGAAGTTGGTTAAGCATCCTCGTTCACTCACCCTCCCACGGGTCCACCTGTCGGCATCACTTGGAACCTGAACGATTAAAGAAAGCTGTAATCCGGTGCTTCTCAGAGCTGAGGCGATATGGTTGGCTACAACAATGAAAACACGAAAAACAGAGAATGTGAGCATTAGGAGATTAAGAAAGAATCAGAGAAAGAGAAAAGGCTAAGGAAATTGGGAGAAGAGCTGGTGTGTGAGAAGGGGACAAATAGGGTTGTGGGCTTCTCCAATCAGAGGGAGTATAACCTGGGGAGGAGAAGAGACCCCGAGTGTCTCTATATAAGGTCTAGTAGTGTCTGGCTTTTGATACCAGACAGCCTATCACTAGGCCACCTACGGAGGTCTGAGGGAAAGGAGGAAGCACAGGGGAACCACCCCGCGCCAAGGAGTCCTGTGTATTCAACAAAAAAAATAGTAGGATAACTAACCCTGAGCCCCAATAAGCCTGAGCCCATGGAGCTTCAGGGCACCCCGTAGGACCCGGGCCGGAGTGGACACCCCCCAGGGATAACCAAGGAGGTGGAGTGTTCTGTCAACCTGTCAACTCATTATACTGTTTTAAGAATATATTTAAGAACACATTAACATGAAAGTAGCGGCCCTGTCCTGCATGTCCTAGACTGCTTTAGATTCGTCATGTAGGGCCTAGAAAGTCTGTATACTGGTCCTGTGGAGGTAGCAGCTGAACCTCTCCGTCATCTGAACCGAGTACAAGCTGGAGAGGGATTCTAAACCGGACTATAAGACAGAGTAGAATGAATATCCTATGGGTTGCAGTCTGTCTTCAAAGTAAACAATAAACGTAATGATCACACGCGGTAACTGAACTTCGTTGTGAATTGTCATGACAACCAGAAAAAGAGATAAAAAAAGAACAGGGTAAAACCAAGGGGATAGTAGAGGGGAACCCCCTAACCAGAGTTCCTGTTTTGCCCGCGACCAAGGTTTGCTTGGTTGGGGAAAAAAAAAGAGGCAAGCATGATGAAGTCAGTCAGAGCTGAGTCACGGGGGTCCATTGTCCTTAGATCGCTTTGGCTTTTCCTTCATCCATAATGGGGTCCTAGAGCTTGTGGGGGATTGTCTCTTGGTGAAACTTTGTATATTGCTGGATGTATCCATATTGGATTCCTGGGAAATCAGCTTCAGATGGAGCAACAGTCTTTCACCTTCTGGGAAAGTGGAGAAAGCATAATCACTTCCTTTAAGGGAGAAGTTGACTGTGAACGGGAAAGACCACTTGTGTTTCTTTCTGTGCCAGGGCGTTCAACAGGGGTTTCAAAGCCCTCCTATGTTGTGTGGTGGAGGGGGACAGGTCAGCAAATATTTGGACTGGGTGGCCCTTACACAGGTTATGGGATGCTGAACAAGAGTGCCTTCCTTGATTGCGTAGAAGTGGGGTTTACGATAATATCTCTTGGGGAGCCATCTTTTCTGGGGGCGGCAAGAGCTCTATGAGCCCTGTCTAGCTCCAGGCGGTGTGAGGGGGTGTTAGGAATCAAATGTTTTATCAGGTCTTGAATTGCGTCAGAAATGTCCGTAATCGATTCTGGGAGTTCCCTAACTCTGAAATTGTATCTTCTAGACCTATTTTCCAGGTCGTCGATTCTGGACATTGCAGTGTCCAGATGGTCTTGCAATGTACTACTGAGGTCCGAGTTTTGATTTTAGACTGGCGCTGTAAGATCGAGTTTGTTCTCGATTGCCTCCATTCTTGCTCCTAGCATTTGGAAGTCTGTTTTAATGTCTCCTGTTATCTTTGCAGCCTTGTTAGCCAAACCCCTGTCTAATAGGGTTGAGAGCTTCTGATATAGGTCCTTAGCCTGCAGTGTAAACTCCTGATGCTGAGGGCCTGGTGAAGGCTGGGCCATGATATTAGGCCCCAGGAGAGAAAAGAGCTATTCCCCCTGTGTGCGGCCTATCAGGGACTCCGTTGAGGTAGGAGAGGGTGTTGAAATCTGTTGACTGCACCCTTGGGCCAGTGGAGGAAAGCTGAGTGTGGCCGGGGAGATCACTTGCCTTTGTTCTTGTTGGATCACACTGCTTGCCTCGTGTGCTTGAGCTGGAGCTGTGGCCGTAGCGAAGGCCATTTTGGTACACCCGGCCTGAGAGGCTGCGGCGAAAAGAGGTCCCAGACCCTTTTTAGCGGCTGGTCCGGCCATGCAGGGGTGTTGCTGCCGGTTCTGGGGGTTGGGATCACCCCGCTGTTGCAGTCTTGAGGGGCTCTTTCGGGCAGGGCAGTTGGCGAGCGGTGGTGTGAAGCTCCCACCTTACGTGGTCATATTGGAACTCCCGCACATGCGCACTCCGAAAATATATATTTATTGAGACAATGACACACTTCCAATACCAACACCGGTAAAATATTAAACAAACAAGTGGAAAGTAAGCGAAACACAGCAAACCCTAAATGAAAAACAAACTAAACCTAAATAACTATATATAAGTGGGGGAACTCACATTATTTATTTTATTTATTTCAGATACTTATATAGCGCTTAAAAACAAAAAGGCTGCGCTAATAAATCATATCGTCCATCAGTCCATATTATGTCCTCAAAGGGTGGGAAAAAGTATGTTGCATTCAAATAGACTGGAAGTATTGCATCTCCACTCTACTCCACAGAAATGTTATTCACCCGAAGTACCACAACACTGCAAACTGTGATCCACCACCAATACGGTAATAGGCTTACCAGATTAATAAACCAAATGCGCCTGATAATAATAGGTAGTGACCAGATATCTCCCTCTTGGGAAAATCCTTTATGGCACCATCAGAAATGCAGCTATTCAGGCTGAGTGGAAACACCATCCCCTTCCGAAGAGCGCCTGCATGGGGAGAAGTGAGAGTGAGAGAGCGTGAGCCCCCTACAAGCCAGACACACAGGCCGACCAACTCCCCCCATACACATACCCCAGTACCAGAGGAGCCTCGCAAGAGGAGACTACACAGGAACCATTGAGCCAGAAACTATGAGGCGTGTGGTGTGACAAAGCAAATTCCGGCATGTCTTCGGACAGGCGTTGAAGAATGACCAGTGCTATGATGACATCCGAGTTTCCCGTGTTACTTGGGACAGCTCTTTCTGTGCTGTAAATCCCAAATTTGTTGCCATAATAATTGAAGCCAGTGGTGGAAGAGCCTTCTTGGTATTACCATTACAGAAGGGGATGGTGTTTCCACTCAGCCTGAATAGCCGCATTTCTGATGGTGCCATAAAGGATTTTCCGAAGAGGGAGATATCTGGTCACTACCTATTATTATCAGGCACATTTGGTTTATTAATCTGGTAAGCCTATTACCGTATTGGTGGTGGATCACAGTTTGCAGTGTTGTGGCACTTCGGGTGAATAACATTTCTGTGGAGTAGAGTGGAGATGCAATACTTCCAGTCTTTTTGAATGCAATATACTTTTTCCCACCCTTTGAGGACATAATATGGACTGATGGACGATATGATTTATTAGCGCAGCCCTTTTGTTTTTATTTGCATTAAATACGGATTGGGTATTTGGCTGCAGCTCTTATTTGAAAATAGCGCGGTGTTGTCCTAAAATCTACTTATATAGCGCTGTCAATTTATGCAGTGCTTTACATATACAGTATCTCACAAAAGTGAGTACACCCCTCACATTTTTGTAAATATTTTATTATATCTTTTCATGTGACAACACTGAATAAATGACACTTTGCTACAATGTAAAGTAGTGAGTGTACAGCTTGTATAACAGTGTAAATTTGCTATCCTCTCATAATAACTTAGCACACAGCCATTACTGGCTAAACTGATGGCAACAAAAGTGAGTACACCTCTAAGTGAAAATGTCCAAATTGTGCACAATTAGCTATGTCCCTCCCCGGTGTCATGTGACTCGTTAGTGTTACAAGGTCTCAGGTGTGAATGGGGAGCAGGTGTGTTAAATTTGATGTTATTGCTCTCACTCTCTCATACTGGTCACTGGACATTCAACATGGCACCTCATGGCGAAAAACTCTCTGAGGATCTGAAAAAAAGAATGGTTGTTCTACATCAATATGGCCTAGAGTATAAGAGGATTACCAAGACCCTGAAACTGAGCTTCAGCATGGTGGCCAAGACCATACAGTGGTTTAACAGGACAGGTTTCACTCAGAACAGACCTAACCATGGTCGACCAAAGAAGTTGAGTGCACATGCTCAGTGTCATATCCAGAGGTTGTCTTTGGGAAATAGACTAATGAGTGCTGCCAGCATTGCTGCAGAGGTTGAAAGGGTGGGGGGTAAGCCTGTCAGTGCTCAGACCATACACCACACACTGCATCAAATTGGTCTGCATGGCTGTCGTCCCAGAAGGAAGCCTCTTCTAAAGATGATGAGAAAAAAGCCCGCAAACAGTTTGCTGAAGACAAGCAGACTAAGGACATGGATTACTGAAACCATGTCCTGTGTTCTGATGAGACCAAGATAAACGTATTTGGTTCAGATGGTATCAAGCGTGTGTGGAGGCAACCAGGTGAAGAGTACAAAGACAAGTGTGTCTTGCCTACGCTCAAGCATGGTGGTGGGAGTGTCATGGTCTGGGGCTACATGAGTGCTGCTGACACTGGGGAGCTACAGTTCATTGAGGAAACCATGAATGCCAACATGTACTGTGACATACTGAAGCAGAGCATGATCCCTTTGGATAACATGATAACGACCCCAAACACACCTCGAAGATGACCACTGCCTTACTAAAGAAGCTGAGGGTAAAGGTTATGGACTGGCCAAACATGTCTCCAGACCTAAACCCTATTGAGCATCTGTGGGGCATCCTCAAACAGAAGATGGAGGAGCGCAAGGTCTCTAACATCCACCAGCTCCGTGATGTCATCATGGAGCATAGGAAGAGGACTCCAGTGGCAACCTGTGAAGCTATTATGAACTCCATGACCAAGAGGGTTAAGGCAGTGCTGGAAAATAATGGTGGCAGCACAAAATATTGACACTTTGGGCCAATTTGGACATTTTGACTTAGGGGTGTACTCACTTTTGTTGCCAGTGGTTTAGACAATAATGGCTGTGTGTTGAGTTATTTTGAGGGGACAGGAAATTTACACCATTATATAAGCTGTAAACTCCCTACTTTACATTGTAACAAAGTGTCATTTCTTCAGTGTTGTCACACGAAAAGATATAATAAAATATTTACAAAAATGTGAGGGGTGTGCTCACTTTTGTGAGATACTGTATATTGTACATTCACATCAGTCCCTACCCTCAAGGAGCTTACAATCTAAGGTCCCTAACTCACATTCATACATATACTAGGGACAATTTAGACAGGATCTAATTTACCTACTAGCATGTCTTTGGAGTGTGGCAGGAAACCGGAGTGCCCGGAGAAAACCCACGCAGGCACAGGGAGAACATGCAAACTCCAGGCAGGTAGTGTCATGGTTAGGATTTGAACCAGCAACCCTTTTGCTGCCAGGCGAAAGTGCTGTCAACTACACCACTGAGCCCCCATATGAGCAAGACAGGACAGGGACAGGAGATAAGGGGAACAGGAAGCCAGGTACTGGGAGCAGAAAGTTAGTAGTGGGAGCAGGAAGCAGGTTCCAGGGGACAGGTCTCCGGATCAGGGTTCAGGATCAGGAACAGATCAGACTCAGACAGGGACACGGCTTGCAGAGACAATACCGTAGCACTGGATCTTGGTGCAAGGTGGGTTTATATACTCCCAGCAGTCCTATCAGGTGCAACCCAATTGTCTGTATGGTCCATCTGCTGGGAGACACCCACTGGTGGCCACTAGAACTACATCCTTTGGTTCTAAACACAACAGAGCCACCAGCAGGTGACCCAAGCAATGACACAGGTCCTGACAACTGATAAGTAAGTAAATAAGGATTTGTTGCACTGATAACCTGAGGACCTGCAGTATATTTTGCAATTATTTATTGCAAATAACTTGCTAGAAATTAAATGAAATGAAAAGGCAAAATATCCAGTTAACATCTATGTGTTTCACTCCTTTAAAGAACATGGCTCCACTGTCCATCCTTGCTAACCATATTGGTCTGGTGTTTGCTTGCTTTATATTGATGGCACCTATTATTTCATTATAACATAGTGAATGACCTTAGGAAGTAACTGCATTTATTTGGATTATAATATTTCTTATATAACTTAGTAGATTAAAATAGCAGCAGTAGTAGCATGGTGACTCCAAAACACATATAGTTGTCATGGAAAGTAAATAATGGGAGGTATGTGGCTCCATCGCTTTTCTCTAATGTTGATTTTCAGGGTAAAACCAGCAAGGCTATCTGGTAAAGAGAATTAGGTCTTTAGCCAATATTTTAAAAACCTGTACTGTGGATAGTTTAACTGGGAATCCTCAAAAGCATGCTAGGGTGGTCTCACAGGCCTATGGACTATGTTCCTGTTTCTTCAAGACTGGCCTGCTGATTAGGCTATGCCAGATCAAGCTATCAGTCAGTGTAGGTGTGCATACATAAAGAGTCTAACTGAGTTGTGTAGCAGGAGACTGCTAAACTAAGGTTGCCAGTGATATAATATAGGTACCTGTAGCTGAACTGCTGCTGCTTAACTAGGAGGGCCTACATGCAACAAAGGACTTATCCAGGACATCAAATATGTAAGAGCTCAGTGGAGCTGAAGTTTTCTTATACATTTGTGACCTTACATTGTGTCTGTATGCTTTCTCTTTTGTGCACTTTCTTCTATGCTGCTGTGTTTTTGGAAGAAAAAGTGTAAATGTAAGCTGTGGAGAGCCATCACACCATTCTGTGTAACAAGTGTTATTTAACTTCTCACATGATAGTCATATACCCTCTGGTAAGCTTCAAAGTGTGACATGGTGGAGGACACGAGGTGTTGCACTATTGAAGAGGGTTTCAGGAGATCACTCTGCACTACTATGCAAATAGTTAATTGCAAGTCTGCTGTGAATTTCATATGTGCATGAGAAGCATTTATTGCACTGGACTAACACTGACTTTATTTTTTTTCCAAACAAAGTTTATTTGGTAGTAAACAACACATACAGAGTCAATTTTACAGACATCTCATAATCAAAGTCTATTCTGGCATATGAACAGTGGGCATGCACCCCTAATTTGTGTCAGCTTATAACATCAAACCATACATTTGAGTTGCATATTTGCGGGTACATAATGTTGAGACATAAGTCAAAGTTGAAGTATGAAGGTCTTCAACTCAAGAAGTTTATAACATTACAACACAGAAATAGTTATTGAAAGCTTATGAGCTTGTAGAGTTTCTTGCATATAGGCAAAAATATGGAGAAGAAGGTATGAGAGGCAGGGCTCAAGTCCTGTGGGAATGCATGGGAACAGAGTTCCTGCACTTTTTCCACAGCAGGAACTCAGTTCCCATTAACAGCCACGTCCCTCGGGATTGGCAGTGGCTTACCAAGGGGGGGGGGGGGGTGTGAGGTAGAGCGGGCGGGGATTCCCAATCCTGTCTACTGATAAACAAATCCCTCGCTGTGCAGCTCTTTAGAAAAAAACTTTTCCCAGTCTCCTGTGTTCAGCGGAGGCTGGCTGCAGCACTCTAAACAATGAAAGCCGGCCTGTGCTATATCATTACACTGGAGCTGGCCAGGAGCACTGCAGTGGATTAATCTGCCTAAAGCTGTAAAAGAAGAAATAGTCTGCTTTCTGTCCCCCAGCCCCCGCTGAACACAGGAGACCCGGAAAAGTTTTATTCTAAAGAGCTGCACAGCGAGGGATTAACTTATTAGTGAACAGGATTGGGAGTCTCTGCCCGCTCTACCTCGCCTCCCCATTTACATGCAGCCCTAGTTGCCCAGCAACACATCTGAGTGGGCCCCCCTGCTGCCCAACCCCCCCATTGATAGGCACTGGTGAGGCTGCAGATGGGCACTGGGGAGGCTGTACTGATGGGCACTGGTGAGGCTGAGCTGACCGGCACTGATCAGGCTGCATTGATGAGCACTGGTGAGGCTGAGCTGATGGGCACTGGTGAGGCTGTACTGATGGGCACTGGTGAGGCTGAGCTGACCAGCACTGATCAGGCTGCATTGATGAGCACTGGTGAGGCTGAGCTGATTGGCACTGGTGAGGCTGCATTGATGGGCACTGGTGAGGCTGCATTGATGAGCACTGGTGAGGCTACATTGATGGGCACAAGTGAGGCTGCATTGATGGGTACTGGTGAGGCTGAGCTGATGGGCACTGGTAAGGCTGCATTGATGGGCACTGATCAGGCTGCATTAATGGGCACTGGTCAGGCTGCCTAAATGGGCACTGGTGAGACTGCATTGATTGGCACTGATCAGGCTGCATTGATGGGCACTGGTAAGGCTGCATTGATGGGCACTGTTGAGGCTGAGCTGATGGGCACTAATAAGGCTGCATAGATGGGCACTGATGAGGCTGCATTGATGGGTACTGGTAAGTCTGCATTGATGGGCACTGTTGAGGCTGAGCTGATGGGCACTGATAAGGCTGCATAGATGGGCACTGTTGAGGCTGAGCTGATGGGCGCTGGTGAAGCTGCATTGATGGGCACTGAGGAGGCTGCATTTGATGGGCACTGGTGAGGCTGCATTTGATGGGCACTGATAAGGCTGTATTGATGGGCCCTGGGGAGGCTGAGCTGATGGGCACTGGTGAGGGTGAGCTGATGGGCACAAGTGAGGCTGCATTGATGGGCACTGATCAGGCTGCATAGACGGACCCTGATCAGGCTGCATTGATGGACACTGGTGAGGCTGCATAGACGGGTACTGATGAGGCTGTATTGATGGGCACTGGTGAGGCTGCATTGATGGATACTGGTGAGGCTGCACTGATGAGGCTGCATTGATTGGTCCTGTGGGGGGCCCCTGATGGGCATTGCTATAGATTAGGGTACACTAGTGTTGTCCTCTGGAGAGTGAATCACAGTGGATCACTTTTCAGTCGGTGTTTGACAGGTGGCAAGGAAGCATTATATTGCTTCCTCACGATCTGATTTAATCCCTAAAAACCTGCACCACCTCACTGCAACTGTGTTTGTTTTCAGGGGGTGCCAGATATAGGATCTGCACCTGGTATAGGATATGAGCCCTGATAATCTAAGCGCCAGAATACAGTGTATCTCACCGATCGCTCGTTAGAGATGGAACGTCACTTCTGGTTGGGGGTGATGCACAATGTGGTAGTAGTAGTAGTTGTGGGGGGGGGCCTTGGATGAGTTCCCACACTTTTTTCCCAGGACTTGACCCCTGATGAAAGGTATATAGGATTTAAAGTTTCTCCCACCCGGAGTGAACACGTACATATTGTTGTCCTTGGAGGGAGCTTCTGCAATAGGGTGATGAAAATATGAAATCAACTCTTTCAAATATGTTTTATTGAAAATTAAGTATGAATGACAAAATACAATGGTAGAGGATTTAATCTCAATAGAAAGACACATGCAGATAAGATGCGTGGAGATATGACACATGTAGCTTTGAACAAGCAAACATATTAACAATACCACTAGCACATTGTATACATACAATTTCCACTTAACAAAAGTTTTGCTCATTGTAATACTCTTATATGCTGTGTGCCGTGACCAGATACATGGATAGCCTTATAGTAACCCATATCATGCTAGTATATTCCGGTAGAGATTAGAATTCAATACTGCAGAGTATGTGTCATTCCAAAAAGAAAAGAAGAAAAAGAAAACTCAACTTTATCTAGATAATTCCATTGAGCCCATTTAAAATAAAATGATTTAAGGCCCTGGTTATTAATTGCTAAGAATTTTTGATAAAGGTAATGGGTATTAACTCTGCTAATCACCTCTGTGGTATTAGGTGCCTAAATATATATTTTCAACCTGTTCAGGATATGATGCCAAGACTCTTCCAGCAGCAGTCCCATGAACTTTTCACATGTAGGTGGGTATACAAACCTCCTCTAACCAGCACCCACATATGAGCTCCAGGGGTAACAAGAGATCAGTGCCAGCCAGTATTAGGCATGGATGCTTTAGGGTTACCCCCAAAATCCTTATTTTTGGGTAACCCTTCCAAAATCACTCTCTCAGTCCACATTGGCCTATGGTCCAATATCAGAATAATAGGGCGATAAACTCACTGATTATTATTTTTATTTATTTTTTTCCAAAATAAGTTTATTAAAGTAAATGTGAAGTACAGAGATCTCAAATACAGGGTTGAACGTTTCTGTATTACAATAGATGATAGAGATTAACAATTCAAAGCGAGAGAGACAAATTAGGTTCAGACATAATGAAAAGCTGGTTGGAAGTTATTTTCCTCAGAGAGGAATGAGCTTATAAGGGGGTAAGGGAGAATTTTCTTACGTATATTTAAAAAGCGGGATAGTGGAATCAACTAGGGTCCTAGATTGTGGGATTGGACGTCGTGGATAAGGAAGTGCTTGTTTTGATGGATTCCGTGACGTTATCCCTGTAAATGCCGTAAAGATCTTAGGTAAGAACTATGTACTTCTGTATGGATGATTCCTTGCGACCAGCGCATAGAGGAATCATACTCATGGGTTGAGGGAAGGGGGGGGGGGGTGGGAGGGTGGGAAGAGACAAGGATAAAGAGAGAGAGAGAAGAAGAAAAAAAAAAAGGGGGGGATAGGGGGGTCCCAATATCTGAAATATCATTTTGGCTTACATAAGGGTATGAAGGAATTGGACTTAGTGAGGGACCTATAGGGGATCATTTGCTGGAGAGTTGGCAAGTTGTTTGTATCGGAGCCAATCAGACCACGTTTTGGTGTATTTGGTTGGGCAGTCACGTGCCATAGCAATCAATTCTTCCATTTTTGCTATATGATCTATTTGTTTGTGCCATTCTGCTACTGTTGGTATCTTGGGGGTACCCCAAGATCTAGGAATGCAAAGTTTGGCAGCATTAATCATATGCAAAGTGAGTGATTTACGGTATAGGTTATGGGGTAAATGTTATATATGTAGCAAGAACTGTTCTGGTTTCATGGGAATATTTTGGGAGGTAATCAAATTAATTTGATTTCTTACTGTTTCCCATAAAGGGACTATGTGTTTGCAGTCCCACCAAATGTGTAGTAGGCTTCCTGTTGACATCGCCAGCATTGGTCACTTGAGTTCGAATTATAAAGTTTGAGAATGGATGGGGTTTTATACCAGCGAGTCAAAAGCTTAAAGTTGTTTTCCTGAATGGTGATATTTACCGAACCTTTGTGTACCAGATCATAGACTTGGTACCATTGTTTGTCTGTTAGTTCTAGTTGGAGGTCTCTGCTCCATGCCACACAGAATCTACTATTGTTGTTGGTCATGTTTGCCCAGAGTATGGAGTGTATAGTTGAGATAGTGTGTTGTATCAGTTTTCTGTTGGAACAGATAGTGTCAAAGGTAGTAAGTGGTTGTTGTAAATCGCCCAACTTTTGAAAGGTATGGAAAAAGTTTTTGAGTTGAAAGTACTTCAAAAAGTTGAGAGAGGAGTCAGGCCATTTAAGTTTAAGCTCTTGAAGTGTGAGTAGTTTGCCCTTTGGGGCAATATGTTGTAAGCGCAGGTCGGCATGTGGCTCGAAACCTATTAGAAAGGATTTGTTCCTACCTGGTGGAAATATTGGATTGTGTAGAATGGGTGTCATAAGACCTGATGGGTCTGAGATTCCTCTTGTTTTAGAGGCCTTTTTGAAAATATCTAAGGCTGGGCCTATAATAGGGTGTCGTCTGAGTTCTTGTGGTAGATATGTAGAAGGAATCCAAGGTGTAAGGTGCAGGGGTAAATCAGTAAAGGTTTTTTCCAATGACACCCAATCTTTAGTTAAGTGGTGTGCGTTCCAATCTACAATTCTTTGGAGTTGACAAGCCCAGTGGTATAGTCTGAGATCTGGGATGCCCAGGCCACCTTTTAGCTTGGGAGTGGTGAGTTGAGTAAAGTTAATTCTGGGTGTTTTCTTATTCCAAAGGAATTGAGAGCACAGCTTTTTGAAGTTGGAAAAGAATGCAAGGGGAATTGTGATAGGGACAGTTTGAAAGAGATATAAGACGCGGGGAAGGATGTTTATTTTTATGATGGCTGCTCTGCCAAACCAAGAGAAGTGTGGCTTGTGCCACCTGATGAGATCTTCCTTAATGTTCTGCAGTAATGGAAGGAAATTTCTATTGAAGAGTTTGGAGGGTGAAGATGTTAGGTGTATTCCCAGATATTTCATGACATCTTTTTGCCAGACAAAGGGGAAGTTTGAATTACATGTTTTAACCAGGTTAGATGGAAGAGAGACATTCAGAGCTTCTGATTTAGATAGATTTATTTTGAAGTGGGCGATGTACTGGAACTCACCAAAATCCTTTAGGACGTTGGGTATAGATACGAGAGGGTCTGCAAGAAAGAGTAAAATATCATTAGCAAATGCAGCAATTTTGTAACGGTGTTCTGCAATCTGAATTCCTTTTATATCCTTGTTGTTTCTTAATTTTTGGAGAAATGGTTCCAGGGTAAGTATAAAGAGTATGGGGGAAAGGGGGCAGCCTTGACGGGTACCGTTGTGTATAGAGAAGGCGTTTGATAGGAGGCCGCTGACTCTTACTTTGGCAGCAGGTTTATAGTATAGGGCCATGATAAATGCTATTAATCTGGGACCCAGGCCTAAGGCCTCAAGGGTCGTCCTTAGATAATTCCATGCCAACCTATCAAACGCCTTCTCTGCGTCTAAAGACAGTAGGAATCCTGGCATTTTGTTTTTAGAGAGCCAGTGTTGTATATTGATAATTTTTATGGTATTATCCCTAGCTTCGCGGCCTGGGACAAAACCAACTTGATCTCTGTGGATCAGGTTTGGGATAAAAGGGAGAATTCTGTTTGCTAAAATTTTTGCAAAAAGTTTTAGGTCTGTGTTCAGAAGAGAAATGGGACAATAGCTAGCTGTCTGTGATGGATCTTTATCTGGTTTGGGGATGATGGATATGTGTGCATCTAGAAGGTTGTGGGGAGGTGTATCCTTTTTTGATAAATGGTTGAAGGCTTTGATAAAGGGTTTAGAGAGGACTTCTGAAAAGGATTGTAATAGGCCGCTGAGAAGCCATCTGGGCCCGGGCTTTTACCTGTCTTCATCTGTTTCAAAGCTATTTTGAATTCTTCCTCTGTGAGAGGACCATCGATGTTAGAAGCGCTTTGTTTGCTTATAGCTTGGGGTGCGTATTGTTTAAGAAACTCTTCAATAATTGAGTGTCTTGTGCCTTCTAGGTTAGGGGGTTTGGGTTTGGGCGGCAAATTGTATAAATTGTTATAATATTCTGTGAATTGGTTAGCGATCTCTTTATTTGTGGAAATTAGAGTACCCTTTTGCGTGCAGATTGTTCTTACTGAGGCGTTGGCTTTTTTTTCTTGGAGGGCTCTAGCGAGGTATTTGCCGCTTTTATTACTGTGTTCGTAAAATAATTTCTGAGCTAAGATGAATTTTCTTTTTACTTTAAACCCCAGTTCTTCTGAGAGTAACGTCCGAATTTTGGTTCTAGCAATGTGCTATTAGCTTTCGTTTTTTTGTGAGTGAGTTCTAGAATTTGTATTTTGTTCAATAATTTGTTAATTTTGGCTTGTCTGTCTCTCTTTCGTGCTGTAGCTCGTGAAATAAGGAAACCCCTTATTACACACTTATGTGCTTCCCATTGGGTAATAGAGTTTATGTCGGGGTGTCATTGTTTCTTAAGAATTCATTAATGTTGTTATAAACTATTTTACTTGTTTGCAGATCATTGAGAAGGGAGGTGTCTAACCTCCATGTTTTTGAGGGTGGAGGACTATCTGGGAACTTAAGTGAAAGAGTAATGGGGTGATGGTCAAATAAAAACATACTTTCTATTGTGGTTTTAGAAAGCATATGAAGATCTTTTTGAGAGAGCCAGAAATAATCAATTCTCGAGTAACGGTTATGCGGCATGGGGTAGAACGTATAATCTTTCGTGTTTGGGTGTTGTGTTCATCATGTGTCGTGTAGAAAGGCATCATGTGATTGCTTTTTAATTTGTTTAAGGGCTCTGAAAGGAATTGAGGAGGTGCCAGATGAGGTGTCTTCGAGGGGGTTCAATGCAACATTGAAGTCCCCTCCAAGAATAAGTATTCCCTTTTGAAATGCGATAAGGTTGGTGATAGTTTTCCTAAAGAAGGTTACTTGTGCATGGTTTGGACTATATATATTGGCGATGGTGATTGGTTTATTCCATAGTTTGCCTTTGAGAAAAATATAACGTCCTTCTTCGTCACCCAGGGAGTCTGTTATGTCAAAAGGGATGTTTTTAGAGTGTAAGATTGCTACACCTTTCGTTTTGGCTAACTTGTTTGTTGCCTGGAAAATTGTGGGAAAGTCTTTATTTGTTAATTTACGAATCTTATCTGAATGGAAATGGGTTTCTTGAAGTAGGATTATGTCTGCTCTTAAGTGTTTCATGTGTAACAGAAGTTTGCTCCTTTTCTCTGGGGTGTTGAGTCCTTTTGTGTTGAGAGATATTAATTTTAAGTCTTGCATTCTGAGCAGGGAGGTTGCTGGCAGGTGTGGGGAAGCCAAGGGAGGAAAAAAAAAGGGGGGGGAGAACACTAGAGTGTAGGGAAGGAAGGGGGGATGGGGTTACTGGCTACTAGGGCAGACCAGCTCAACGAAGTAGTACAATGAATCGTCAGTGAATGTCAGCCGAGAAGTGACTCAGCGGCTGTGTTGGGGGAGGGTTGGAAGTGGGAAGATAACAGACGCGGCTATTTATCTTATGGGTATGACACGTGAAACGGTTCACCGTAGATTCCGTCTCACCACAATCCCTCTTAGTGTGGAAGTTCAACTATGAGTTACATTTTAGGGTAATAACAACGTGCTTAGGCAAGGGGGGGAGGTAAGGATTAATTTGGAATTAAGTAAGTGTTTCCTCTTGGGGGACGTCTGATGATGGGTAGGTAGTAGAGGGACTTTGTATAAAGTATAGGGAATAATGTTATGTCATTACATGATTATTGTGGCAATTAATAGGAAGAATCTATATGGGGGATTACATAAACGAAATGCGCTAATCTGGAGTGGAAGTAGGTTTGTAAAATGATGTGGGGTCTGGGCTTTGTAGAAGGAAAGTGGGGTGCAGATAGTGAGAGGACAGTATTTAGGTATGGAAATTAGGGTTAAGTAGATATATATAGGAGAGTTATATTGGGTAACTGGTCATTTGTGCCCTGTAGCTGTATTTCAGGAGTAGAGGAGTGGACTTATTCAGCTTTTCTGTCTGATGGTGTAAACATAAAGGCAAAACTATATAACCACTTAAGGTGGAAAGATAATCTTTTGTCTAGCTAAGACTGGTGAACAAAAAGTATGGTTGCAGGCTGTCCATAGTGTATCACCATGTTCATACAACTAGCTCTCCCCATAGCTGGAAGCAGGAGGAATGCAGGTCTTGTATGAACAGATGTATCTGTGATGGGCCCAACAAGGGTAGATATAAGAACAAACGAAATGCCTAGTTTTCAGGAATAACACATTAATAAACAAAGCAAATTAACATGATACCACTTGGTAATTGTTTAAGAAAATTGAACAATTAAGGCACCAGGAAAAAGAGTGTCTGCACTCATAGTGATCAAGGAGGGTATCTTACAGTCTGTTATCAGGTTATTACCCATAGGAGACCTCCCCCCCCGACAAGAGAGCAGCCGGGCAGATGTGTACCTAATATTGGAGGTGTCGCAGGTATGCCCACTGATGTGGGGCACAGCTCCGACTAAAATAATCCGCCCAGACAAAGCTCTCTCGCCTGGGGGGAAATGCCAACATAGGCATATCCAATAGCAAGGAAAAAAAAATCCCCCTGGAGTATTGAGTGTTTAATGAAGCAAGGCAAGAATGTAAATGTCTAAGCCAAGACAGGATATACTTAATTTTGCCATGCGGGTGAAGTCCTTTCTTGTTGCGTTTTATATTGTTAGAATTAGAGAGGCAATAATTCTTACCTTGGTTTGTTCAGTTTATGAAGTATAGGTTGTAAGGCGTGCGAGATCTGATGGTGATTCAGGTCTCTCTAGAAGGAGTGCACCCGCATAGCAGAAACAACAAAAGAAAAAAATAATAAGTTCAGTATGCATATGATATACAACAAAGCCTACTATAGGGTGTATTAGATAACTAATGATAGCCCTGCTCGATGGGTGAGATGCGGTGGCCATCTGTACTTGTCCTTTGTGCGTATTGTATATAAGGCCATACTGGACGTACAGTTGTGTTCAAAATTATTCAACCCCCACTGAAATTGATTGTTTTGGTCGGTTTGACATTGATTATGATCATTCAGTCATCCTGCTTACAATTAAATCAAAGAGGCACGTGTAGGTCAGACAAATATAACATAACATTTATAATGAAATAACCACAAATGTCTTTTCTGAGCTCACATCATTATCAGTTTTATTCAACCCCCAAGTGACATTCAATCTTAGTACTTAGTACAACATCCTTTTACAGTTATAACAGCTTTTAAACGTGAAGCATAGCTTGACACCAGTGTCTTGCAGCGATCTACGGTTATCTTCGCCCATTCATCATGGGCAAAAGCCTCCAGTTCAGTCACATTCTTAGGCTTGCACACTGCAACTGCTTTCTTTAAGTCCCACCAGAGGTTCTCAATCGGATTTAAGTCTGGTGACTGCGATGGCCACTTCAAAATGTTCCAGCCTTTAATCTGCAACCATGCTCTAGTGGATCTTACACTGACTTGACCTCCGAAAACGGGTACTACTTACCCGCTTCTATTGGCATCTAGCGACGTTCTGTGACCACAGTTCGATACGAAGTGCAAATTTTCGACAATATTGACATTTTCCTACAACATGATTCATGATTCTAACTTACAGTGAACCCCCAACTTATTTTGACTATTACTACACTCGAGTCTTTTCTGTAAACACCAATAAAGTAATATTTACAATACAATATAAACAGACTGGATGTGCACGGAGAAACTAAATTAACATTCGTCCTACTGACTTACTAGTATTAGTTACAGTTTGGCTGGTTTTGTTAGTTAAAGTCACCCCCAACTTATTAAAAC
>BLSH010216934.1:312804-326463 GCA_018402905.1 Glandirana rugosa | reverse complement strand
TTTTTTGACATGTTGGGTTATCGATTATTATGACCCAGACTATATCTGCTCGAGGAACCCCTGTAGTGGGATGGGGAGGAGAGTCTGTTGGTGTCTCTGGAGTACCTTCGTTGTTATTGTTCCATCTCCTCCATCACCCCCAGTAGTTCCTGGAATTCGTCCCGAGACGGGGACCTGGGATGCCGGATAGACCCGGTATGATATTCTGTAAGAGATGATGGGACCGTGGTGTGGACCGCTCAAAAAAATTGAGATTCTACTTTCCCCTAGGTAATCTAGGCGTTAATTTATGGCGTAAGTAGTGCCATTAAGGGTTTGGACTATTCTTGGTTCTTCTTCAACTTTTAATAGCGATCAGGTTTGGGAATTACCGTGATGAATGCGGTATTTAATTGCGGATCTAATGGATCCCCTTTCATCTTAGAGTTAAAAAAACTCGCCAGGTGTGGTGCCAGGGTAGTAGAGAATGTCTTATAGTATGGCCCAGATAGGCCGTAGGGTCCAGGGGCAGAGCCCTGCTTAAGGTCCTTGATGACCCCCACTACCTCCTCTACCTTGTTATTGTTGCTTCCATGAGGTCTCTGTGGTTGTCTGAGAGGAGGGGTAGGGTGATGTCCCCAAGGAGCTCGTCTATATCAGACCCAGTATTATTAGCTATTGGGTTGTACAGTTTTTTGTAGAAGTTTTGAAAGGCCCCTAGCACCACATCTGGATTGGCTGAAGGGGGTTTGCCCGATACTCTAATCTTTGGCATTGAAAGTTGTCTCACACGAGGGGACAGCTTTCTCGCCAACATGGAACTCATATTGTTACCTTTTGTGTAAAATTTGTTTTTAGACCATCTAATACTTTTCTCTGCTTTTGTGGTGAGGGCTAAATTAAGCTCCATTTTTGCCTTATCCAATTTAACTAAAAGTGCAGGGGAGGGGCATGCTTTATGTTCTGCTTTAATTGTTAGATATGCCTGCTCTAATAGTTTTAATGAGGCCTCCCTTTCTTTCTTGGTCTTAGATGCTATCTGAATAAATTTCCCTCTTATAAATGCTTTATGGGCCGCCCACACTGTTTCAGCTGAAGTCTCCCCAACCTTATTAAAGGAGAAGTATTCCTGTAAACTTTTTCCTATTTCTGCTGCTTTAATAGGGTCAGATAATAAGGATTCATTAAGTCTCCAGTGAGGTGAGTGGAAAATCTTAGTCTGGAGGCGAATGGAAAGGGATACGATGGAGTGATCGGATAAGACTGTGTCCTGAATGCGAGAATCAAGTATGAGGGGTAGTTCATATGCAGGTATTAAAAGATGGTCAATCCTGGAATATGAATTGTGGGGATTGGAATAGTGGGTGTTGTCCCTTCTCGTGGGGTGTTTTTCCCTCCACACATCTGTTAAATCAAATGTATGGAGTAATTTAGCCAGTTTCATGCTAACTCTCGCTGGATGGAGAAGTTGGGAGCCTAGAGGCCTTGTCTTGTCTAGTGTTTGATCAAAGGCAACATTGGAATCTCCCCCTAGAATAATTGTGCCTTCAAGATGGGGCAACAAGGTATCCAACATCTCTTGAAAAAATTGCAGTTGTCCCTTATTGGGAGCATAGTATGATACTAGAGAAACTAGTTGTTCATCAATGTTACCCTTAACCAAAATGTATCTGCCTTCTGGGTCTTTGATCTCGTTAATCTTGTGGACATTGCAATTTTTTGAAAAAAGGATGGCAACCCCTTTTGTTTTATTCTCTGCGTTGGCTAGACAGAAATTTGGGAAGTGATGGTGAAGGAATTTTGGGTTATAAGAGGCTGCTAAGTGTGTTTCTTGGAGCAGAACAATGTCATATTTTAATGTTTTGTAGTGGTCACATAGTTTTTTACGCTTTATAGGGGAATTTAGGCCCTGGACATTGTGGGTTGCCACCTTTAAAGGGACCCGGGTGTGATCAGCCATTATTTCTGGTGCAGAAGAAGTTAACATCAAGACAGGCACTCACCCTCCCCCGGGTCAATCGGAAGCTCTCCAAGGTATTTCGGACCTTCTGTTCCTTCTGGTAGTCCTGACTTGCCCTGTTAAAGTACCACTGGTCCCCGAACACTCTAGAAGAAAGAAAAGGGAAAGAAAATCGAAAGAGACATAGGGAAAAAGTGAAGGAAGGAATGTGATTATGACATATGTAATAATCTCTGTTGTGTGGAGGCCCTGAAAAGGGCCGTTTTCTCCGATGGAGGGTTAGGCAACCAGGGGTGGAGAAAAAATAGAGCCCCCTGGTTACCCCTTGGTAAAAAGTCCAATGTCTGGCTACTGTAGCCAGACAGCCCATCTCCCAGCTTCCAAAAAAAAAGTTAGCAACTAAGAGAAGCTGAAAGAAGGAGGGTCTGAGAGATTGGCGGAGGCGCAGGAGTACCTCCCGCCACCAAGGAGCCCTCATACCCTACTTCAACATAAGCTGAACGAATAAAATATATGATTATAACAGTTAAACAAAAACATTAACATTGACCACATGACCAGAGTCCCCTGGGGTTGACTGTGTGTTACTAGACCCCCCTTATGCAGGTGAGGACTCAGAGGCATCCCCCTCCACCCTACCCAATGGTGAAGGGGAAGGTCTCCAAACCCCAACCCCCCCCCCCCCTAAGCAAACCAAAAGGGTTTAAGAATATAAAAATTATGGATGCAATAGTAAACCAAAAACAAAGGAGGATTTTCTCTATAAGGACCTCAACCTTGTTCTCTCTATGATTGTTCGTAAGAGAGGTTAGGGGTAGATAGTCCCCTGGATAGGGTGAAACAAGTAATGAAAACCTCCTTGTATATATTTTTAGTGTCCGATTAATAGTCTCAAAAAGTGGGGGGTTTAGGAGGAAGGACCCCTCCAAAAACCAGGTCAAAGTAAAAAAGGTAGTTCCGGATCCTGCTTAGAGCGAGGCACAAGTGAAATAGAGACCCCTCTCATGTTCCATCAGTTGGTTCACGGTGGACCATTGTCCTTGGCCCTTTTTGGTTTGGCCTTTATCCAGAGGGGGGTCCCTGGGCTGGTCGGAGACTGCCTTTTGGACGTGTTCGAGTTGTTATTGGAGGTGTCCATTTCTGACTCCTGGGAAATTAATTTCAGATGCAGAAGTAATCTCTCCCCGTCCTGAAATGTAGAGAAGGTGAAGTCCTTATTTTTAAAAGAGAACTTGATAGCGAACGGGAAGGCCCATTTGTATTTGATTTCCTTTTGTGTGAGGACCGACAGAAGGGGCTTCATTGCTCTGCGCCTTTGAATTGTGGAGGGGGCAAGGTCTGAAAAGATTTGGACTGGATGACCTTTGCAGAGTATTTTGGCTGCTGATCTTGATTGTTTCATCACCCCTTCCTTTACAGCGTAGTAGTGGGGCTTGACGATGATATCCCTTGGTGATCCGTCCTTTCTGGGGGGCCCAAAGCTCTGTGAGCCCTGTCCAATTCTAATCGGTGTTTTGGCGTATCTGGGATCAGGTTAATGATCAGATTTTGTATTGCATCATGTATATCTGTAATTGATTCAGGCAAGCCTCTCACCCTGAAGTTGCACCTTCGTGACCTATTCTCAAGGTCATCGATTCTTAGGAGGGCTGTGTCTAGTTGTTCCTGTAACGTGCTGATTAGGTCTGTGTTTTGATTAGATATTGCTGTGGTGGCGTCAAGTTTATGCTCGATTGCCTCCATCCTGCTTCCCAGCATTTGAAAGTCCGTTCTCATCTCCCCTGTAATAGTGGCTACTGTGTTGGCAAGGCCCCTTTCCAATAAAGATGAGAATTTTAGGTATAAATCATCCACTTGTGGCGTAGGGGGCCTGGGGATGTCAGGGCCAAGTCAATGGGGCCTGGGGTGGCATTGAGTTGTTCCCTTTGAAAGCGGCCCAACAAGGACTCTGTGGAGGAAGGCGATGGTGTCGCTATCTGATGTATGCCCCCTTGAGCATGAGGGGCATAAGTCAGGGTTGTAGGAGAGATTACCTGCCTGTTATCCGGGCGGTTTTTATTATTGAGCACTTCTGCGGCCTGTTCCTCGTGGATCCCAGCTGCGGCGGCCATCTTGGTACACCCCTGGGTGGAGATCGCTGCAAACAGGGGGAGCAGGTCTTTCTTGGCTGTCGGACCGGCCATACAGGATGAAGCTGCCTTATTGCTGTGAGAGGGGCACCCTTCCTGGGCAGGAATCTCCGGTCTGTGGTGTGCTGGCGGGCTCTGTTGGCGAGTGGAGGCGCGGAGCTCTCGTCTCAAGCGGCCATCTTGGGCGGCCCGTGCATGCGCACTCCCCAGTACAGATTTCTGTATTCATCTCCCCCAGTTTATGCTCTGTGTGGGGATTGTGTGCATCATAACTGTTTTGTCTCATCTTACTGTTATTGATGGATTTTTTGTATGATATTGTTTTCTAATAAAAAACATTTTAACAAGAAAAAAAAAATATCCCACCTCCTAACACCTACATTGATTAACCTATTTTCAAGCTTCTCCTTTGCAGTCACATGATCTCTCATGTCAGCTTGAAGCATACACAGGGGAGAAGGGGGAGCGCTGACAACAGCTGGAACATGGGAACCCATGGGTGATGTCACCACTCCTGGCTTTACCAGCCATTATCAGCACTCTCTTCTCTCCCCTGCAGCTGCCACTGACTTACACAGGAGTGGACCAGAGAAACCTGACAATAGGTAAGTATATACATCTTTTCTACACAGGTTAGTCAGCGTAGGTGTGAGGAGGGGAGAGGGGGCATGTTTAAGTCTAGTTAGGTTTAAGCTGAAATTCAGGGGTTTAGGTAGCATGATACCACTGACCACCAATGCTGGTGGTTATTACATAGTTACATAGTTAGTCAGGTTGAAAAAAGACACAAGTCCATCTAGTTCAAGCAAAAAAAAAAAATTATACATAACAAAACAATCCCATATACAATCCTTCACCCACAGCTGGTCCAGAGGAAGGCAAAAAACCCCAGCAAAGCATGATCCAATTTGATATAACAGGGGAAAAAAATCCTTCCTGATCCCCCCAGATGCAATCCAATACACCCTGGATCAACTTTACCTAAAAATGTTAGTACCCAGTTATATTATTTACATTAAGGAAAGAATCCAGGACTTTTTTAAAGCAATCAACCGTGCTGGCTAATACCACCTCTGGGGGGAGTCTATTCCACATTTTCACAGTTCTTACTGTGAAGAAACCTTTCCGTATTTGTAGATGAAATCTTTTTTCCTCTAGACGTAAAGAGTGCCCCCTTGTCCTTTGTGATGACCTTAAAGTAAATAACTCAACACCAAGTTCACTATATGGACCACTTATATATTTGTACATGTTGATCATATCCCCTCTTAAACTCCTCTTCTCGAGAGAGAATAAATTCAGATCCTCTAATCTTTGCTCATAGCTGAGCTCATCCATGCCTCTTATTAGTTTGGTTGCCCTTCTATGCACTTTCTCCAGTTCCCTGATATCCTTTTTGAGAACTGGTGCCCAAAACTGAACTGCATGTTCCAGATGATGTCTTACTAATGATTTGTACAGGGGCAAAATAATGTCTCTATCTCTGGAGCCCATACCTCTCTTGATACAGGAAAGGAGTTTGCTTGCTTTGGAAACCTCAGCTTGGCATTGCATGCCATTATTAAGCTTATGATCAACCAAAAACCCCAGATCCTTCTCCAGTATGGATTCCACCAGTTGTACTCCTCCTAGTATGTACGATGCATGCATATTCTTAGCCCCCAAGTGCATAACTTTACGTTTATCAACATTAAACCTCATTTGCCACATAGTCGCCCAATTAGACAGTGCATTGAGGTCTGCTTGTAAGTTGGAGACATCCTGCAAGGACGTTATTCCACTGCATAGCTTGGTGTCATCTGCAAACACTGAAATGGTACTTTTAATCCCAGACCCTATATCATTTATAAATATATTGAAAAGTAAGGGACCCAACACTGAACCTTGGGGTACACGACTGATAACCTTAGACCATTCAGAATAAGAATCATTAACCACTACTCTCTGAATTCGGTCTTTTAGCCAGTTCTCTATCCATTTACAAACTGATCTTTCCAAGCCTGTAGACTTTACCTTACACATTAGCCGTGTGTGGGGAACGGTGTCAAATGCCTTCGCAAAATCCAAGTACACCCCGTCCACAGCCACCCCTCTGTCCAAGGTTTTACTTACCTCATAAAAAGAAATCTATTTTGTTTGACAACTTCTGTCTTTCATTAATCCATGCTGTCTGTTGCTTAAAACATTTTTTTCCAGCAAGAACTCATCTATGTGGTCTTTTATTAAACTCTCCAGTATCTTCCCAGCTATAGAAGTTAAACTAACAGCTCTATAGTTACTTGGTAAAGACTTTGATCCCTTTTTAAATATGGGCACCACATTGGCCCTACGCCAATCCAGTGGTACTATTTCAGTCATTAAGGAGTCCCTAAAAATTAGATATTATGGCTTTGAAATGACAGAGCTCAATTCCTTTAGGATCCGTGGCTGGATGCCATCTGGTCCAGGTTCTTTATCTACCTTTATTCTGTCTAAATACTTCTGGACAATTTCACTTTTGAGCAACTGTGGATCATTTGTGGCTGTGTCACTACCACCCCCATCGTGGACATGAGCTCCCCCATGCTCCTTTGTATACACAGAGCTGAAGAAAGTATTTAATACGTTTTCCTTCTCTTTGTCCCCAGTCACGCAATCTAGATTATTTTGTAAAGGGCCTACATGCTCAGACCTGACCTTTTTACTATTAATATATTTGAAGAATTTTTTGGGGTTTGTCCTACTATCTTTTGCAATCTGTCATTCGTTGTGAATTTTTACATATTCTGTTATATTCTTTGTAACATTTAAAAGATGATAGTGTTCCCTCATTTTTATAATTTTTAAATGCTCTTTTCTTATCATTTATACCTTTTTTAACTTTGGCCGTGAGCCACATAGGTTTTCTTTTTAGCCTTTTAAACGTATTGCCCATGGGAATATACTTTGCAGTGAGTTTGCATACAGTTTTTTTTTTTAATTCCCATTTCTGTTCTGTGTTCATCGATGCCAATATTCCCTGCCAGTCGAAGTCCTGGAGAGCAGCCCTCATCTTTGTAAAATTTGCTGTTTTTATCTTTCCCATGTGTGTTTGTTGCTTGCAGCTTACATGAACTGAAATCATGTTATGGTCACTGTTTAGGCTTTAGGCTGTTGAGGCTGTTTATTAAGGTGCTACTGACACCAATGTTGGGGGTTATTATTGTGGAAACTGGCACCAATGCTGTGGGTTATTATTGCTGCTATTGACACGAATGCTGGGGTTACTATCGCGTAAACTGGCACTGATGCTGGGGGTTATTACAAAAACTTCCATCTATGCTGAAGAAGCAGGGGGCGCAGTTTGCCATTTTCACCCTGGGCACCAAATGACCTTGTTTACCCCCCATCCCCAGATCAGCCTTCACACTTCCGCAGTATAATATGGAAGGTTCACACTTGACATCTTTGCCCCCTCGTTTTGCACTGTACATTCTCTATTTAACATTACCACATACTGCACTGTAAGTCATCTCAGATTCTACTTAACCACACCCAATATCTAGTGCAATTTAAACTACGCCCCCTCCCCAGTGCGCATCCCCCCCTCATGCCTAGGGCCCACTTTTGATCTGGCACACGGGCCCCTTGATTTCATGATATGCCCCTGCAATGGCTTATCAATATCTACATGTCATCCTGAAGGAAGAGGAGCCCTCTGTGCACTGCACACATGGAGGAGACAAGTGTCGGCTGCTGAGCCGAGTCCTGTTTCTGCCGATGCCTGCCTCCTATCACACAATCTGTTACACTCACACAGATCCTCAGGTTCCAGGAGCTGCAGCTGCTGTCTGGGGGAGGCACTGATGTCATTCTAACCAACAGGAGCCCTGGAGGGAGGACATCTGCCATGCTGTTGAGATAAGGTTAGAAAACTTATTAGGGAGGGAGGATTGTGCAGAAACTGACCTAGTGGGTGTAATGATTGTGCTAGGGGACAGACTGCTGCTCCTCCCATGCTGTACCATCCAGTGCCCACCATGTAATGTGCAGTGCCCTCCATGTAATGTACTGTGCTTTGCCCCCACCCCCCATGTAACATACTCTGCTGTGTCACCCATGTAATGTACTGTGCAATTACCCCCCCATGTAATGTACTATGCTGTGTCCCCCCACAGACTCACCCCTTCTCTCTCTCTCTCACCGCCTTCACCCCTCTCATTCACCCCTTTATCTCTCTTTCACCCCTTTCTCTCTCTCTCATCCCCCTTTCTCTCTATCACCCTCTTGACCTCCTTTCTTTCTCTCGCCCCCTTCACCCCCTTTCTCCAACCACCCTCTCTCTCTTTCACTCTCTCTCTATTCCCCTTTTTCTCACCCCCTCTCTCGCTTACCCCCCTCTCTCTCTTTCATCCCTTTCTCTCATCGCCTCTCTTTCATCCCCCTCTCTTTCTATCACCCCCATCTCTCTCTCTCTCAACCCCTCTCTCACCCACCAAAATACACAGCACCAGGCCCATGATGTTCTTAATCCGGCCCTGACTGTAAGAACACACGGGTTAGATATCTTCAATGCTGTAATGGAGGCTTTTTTATCACAAGACATAAGACCAGAAAAGTGGTTTCAGTTACTAGTGATGGGGCACCTTCCATGGTGGGGGTAACATCTGGTGTCATACAGTTTTCTGTTAAAGAAGCAAAGCATCCAGTCATTGAATTTCATTGTATTATACATCAAGAAGCTCTTTGTGGCAGGGAAAGCAGCAAAAAATTAGACAATATCCTCAAAGATGTCACAAAAATGGTGAATTACATTATGGCTCGTGCTCTTAATTGTCGACAGTTTCAAGCACTTCTTGATGAGGTACAGGCACAATACAATAAATTTATTTATGTACAATAATGTCCGGTCACTAAGCAGAGGACGAGTCCTGGAGAGATTTGTAACCTGCTTGGATGAAATTAGGCTGTTTATGGATGTAAAGGGGCAGGAATATCCACAGCTTACTGATATGACTTGGCTTACCAACCTCATGTTTTTTTTTTACTGATTTTACAGTACACTTCAATGTACTGAACAAAAAGCGGCAAGGTTTAGGGAAAACAGCAGAAAGGATGTTTTGTGATATCAGAACATTTGAGAGAAAACTGCAGGCTTTTGAAAGAGACCTTGAAAGTGGGCAGCTGAAATATTTTCCAAATCTAAAAATGCATTTGGAAAATTCTTCAACATTTGCGGACAATCCTGCAAACCATCAGGAAATCTACAAGGAATTTTCTAGCATTGTAACAGTTGCAAAGGAGAATTTTAAACAGGTTTTTACAGTTCCGTAAGATGGAGACGACCCTCTGTTTTCTTAATTCTCCAGATAAAGCCAAATTTGAAGAGTTTGATCTTTCCTGCTTACACTGGTTATATTTAGGAAATCTGGAAATGGAGCTACTGGAATTTTAAGAAAGCTCTATCTGGAAAAAGAATTTCTATGACCTGCACCTGAGAAGATAGAATCACAGTTTGAAGTGATGACAAAGAACAGCACGGTTGGTAGTTCAGAAAATGAAATCCTTAAAGTGTGGAATTCTCTGCCAAATAATTTTAAGTCTATGAAAGCACTTGGGATTGCTTTTCTTACTTTGTTTGGGTCATCTTATGCTTGTGAGCAGCTGTTTTCAGCTTTGAATTATATCAAATGTGATGCCAGAAACAGACTAACAGATGACCTGAGTGCTGTATGTGTTGCTCTCAAACGGAGTATGAGCCAAGGTTTGACAAATTATCAGCATCCATACAACAGTTAATATCACATTAATTGTGCAAAAGCATGCCAAATGCCAACTTTTACCTAATGCATGTTTGCAGTGCAAGACACAGGTTTTGTTGTTTCTGTGTTAAGCAAGTTTAGTTTTCTTGTTTATCTTGCTCACCCTAATACAGGTTGACTTTTACTTTTAATACAACACCTGCAGAAGCAGGGAAATGGCCCAGATGCTTGCCCAATACAAGTTCAGCAGTGCATTCTTAACAGTGCTCAGCAAATGCAAACCACAAAGGTGCACCGCTCAGAACCCAGAACACAAAAGATTCAGTTCATAATAAAAGTATGCACACCTGTTTCAGGTGCTCAGGTTCAGGATGTTCCTCCTCATCCAATAGTCCAAATTTGATACAGCAAAAAGAACCTTCACACTGAAGTACGATATCCAATGAATTTATTTCATGCCCATAAAAATACAGCACACGTAAGTGCATCCTTACCAGTGGTCAGCAAATGCATCCTTACTAATGCTCAACAATGGATCCTTACCAGTGCTCAGCAAATGCATCCTTACCAATGCCCAGCAAATGCATGCTTACCAGTGGTCAGCAAATGCATCCTTACCAATGTCCAGCAAATGCATCCTTACCAATGCCCAGCAAATGCATCCTTACCAGTACCCAGCAATGGGTCCTTACCAGTGCTCAGCAAATGCATTCTTACCAATGCCCAGCAAATGCATCCTTACCAGTGGTCAGCAAATGCATCTTTACTAGAGTTGAGCGAACCCGGACTGTAACGTTCGGGTCCGTACCGAACTTTCGGGTGTCCGTGCTCCGAACCCGGACCCGAACATTTGAGAAAAAGTCAGAGTTCGGTTCCTGGGTTCTGGTATTTTATCACGCATGTTGAATAGCTGCAGGGCAGCCAATCAACAAGCGTTTCACTGGTTTTCCCTAGAAGCCATCACAGCCATGCCTACTAATGGCATGGCTGTGATTGGCCAGTGCATCATGTGACCCAGCCTCTATATGAGGCTGGAGTCACAGTGCTGCATGTCATATGCTCTTAGGTTAGTGTAGGGAGAGGATGCTGCCAGCGCTGTGAGGGACAGATTGTGAGGGACAGATTGCAGTGATAATAACTAGGTAGAAATTACTACTACTTCTTTGAGGGACAGATTGTAGATCTAGAACATCTCATCCTGCATTACAGAAAGATCTTATTACAGAACGATCTCTCATCCTGCATTACAGAACGATCTCTCATCCTGCATTACAGAACTATCTTAAGGGACAGATTGCAGATCTAATAACATCACATCTCCCATTTTCTTCCTTTTGCAGCCCTCTAGCACTTTCCAGGACTTTTTTACAGTCATTTTTGTGCCGAAAAGTTTGGGTCCCAATTGAATTCAATGGGGTTCGGGGTCTGGGGTAAAGTTCGGATGACGTTCGGTACCGAACCCAAATGTTTCTGGAAAGATTGGCCGAACCCGCAGAACCCAAACGTCCAGGTGTTCGCTCAACTCTAATCCTTACCAATGCTCAGCAATGGATCCATACCAGCACTCAGCAAATGCATCCTTACCAATGGCCAGCAAATGCAGGCTGACCAGTGGTCAGCAAATGCATCCTTAACAATGCCCAGCAAGGCATCCTTACCAGTGCTCAGCAAAGCATCCAGCCATTCAATTTCTTTGTATTATACATCAAGAAGCTCTTTGAGGATATCGTCTAATTTTTTTGCTTTTCCTGAAACAAAGATTTCACAAAAATGGATCCTTACCAGTGCTCAGCAAATGTATCCTTAGCAATGCTCAGCAAATGCATTCTTACCAGTGGTCATCAAATGCATCCTTACCAATGCCCAGCAAATACACCATTACCAGTGCTCAGCAAATGTATCCTTACCAATGCCCAGGAAATGCATTCTTACCAGTGCCCAGCAATAGATCCTTACCAGTGCTCAGCAAATGCATCCTTACCAATGCCCAGCAAATGCATCCTTACCAGTGGTCAGCAAATGCATCATTACCAATGCCCAGCAAATGCATTCTTACCAGTGCTCAGCAATGGATCCTTACCAGTGCTCAGCAAATGCATTCTTACCAATGCGCAGCAAATGCATCCTTACCAGTGGTCAGAAAATGCATTCTTACTAGAGTTGAGCGGACACCTGGATGTTTGGCCCCAAACTTGACCCCGAAACCCATTGAAGTCAATGGTGACCCGAACTTTTGGGCACAGAAATGGCTCTAAAAAAGTACTGGAAAGGGCTAGAGGGCTGCAAAAGGAAGCAAAATGGTGGTAAGAGTAGGACAAGTGCCCTGCAAACAAATGTGGATAGGGAAATAACTTAAAATCACATAAAAAAAAAAAAAAATGGAGGAGGAGGTGCACATGGAGTAGGAGGTTGAGGAGGCGGTGACCGTGTCGGTGTAGGTGGAAGTGGCGGTGGATGAGGAGGAAGTAGCCAACACTGTTTTTTGTTTGTTTTTTTTTTTTTTCTAATCGGGGTAGCCCCCAAAATATTGAGACATATTAAAAAAAAAAAGATCACTATCTGCAGACAAACGCAGAGATGTTCTAGCACGGGTTCACTTTTTCCATATAAAATGTACCATGGTTTATTTTTCATGTTTCTCTTGTTACAAATTTCAATAAAGACTGTTCTATAAAAAAAAAAAAAAAAAAAAGAGTACGTTCACTTAAGTATATCAATGGCAGGTACAGACAAGTCTTGTGGGATCCATGCCTGGTTCATTTTAGTTACAAATGGTTTTATTGAGAATTTTTCAATTAACATAGGGTTGCAGTGTACATTACTACATTCAATGTTATTTCGGTACAATACAGACAGATGTAAGCAAATTAAGTGAGTAGGATCATAAAACAAGGATTACATAAAAGTATAGTCCCATATGATTGCGTGCAGAGTAGTATACCATATACAATTCGGAGGGTTTGTAAATGAAGCATGTTGTATATATATTCTGTGACTGCCTGGTCTTATTAAGGGATTACATATCGGAAAGGGGTACCACGTGGGTGCGAGTCAGGTAAGGCGGATAGCTTTGGGATGATGTATCCAGAGGCTCCAACGTGTCTGGAAGACCTCGAGTTGCAGATTTACTTTTGCGAACATATATTCCCAAAGGAATTGGTGGTTAAGGCTTGTTAGGAGCTCAGCACAAGTAGGGGGAGTAGCAGACTTCCAATGTCTGGCAAGAGTTAGACGAGCCGCAATGAGGACGTGAGTGACAATTGTATGAACGTTTCTGGGCAGAGTGTCTATGTCCAGGCCAAGTAAGACTTTTTGTGGTGTAAGGTGATCGTGGATAGTTGTGATAGAGAAGAGAAGTTTAGATAGGTCCGCCCAATAGGTCTTGAGGTTCGGACAGGACCACCAAATATGTAAGGCTGATCCTAGCGCCCCACATTTCGATGTGACGTGGATATGGGGATTTGTTACCATGGCGAGTGATGTTGAGGGAAATTTTTACAGGTCTACGTTTTGCGTGACCCTTTGACATGTCTTTTAGAAAGTATTAACCATGGAATGAGGTGATTTTAACCGCGCGTAGATGGGTTGTTGTTTATTAGAAACGACCGCTTTGACACCCCGCGATCCTAGTCGGAATGTATAAACCACCAGGACAGGCTTGGAGTTCTGGATAACCCGCCTGGATAGATTTGAAGAGAAGAGATAGTGTTGATAGGTGCTAGTGGAATGTGGTGTTTTTCAGAATGAACCGGACCTGTATCTGTGAGACGGGTCTTTGCAAGTATGTTAACAGTGAGTGCAGGAGTAACGCCGAGCAGATTGAGATCGGTCTGTAACCTTCAGACGGTGAGGGGGATGAGACAGAGAATAT
>BLSH010216934.1:269055-293406 GCA_018402905.1 Glandirana rugosa | reverse complement strand
CTCCTCATTAGATGAAAACTCTGTTAAAAATAAAAGAATCCGAATGATTTAACTTACAGTCTAAGGACAAAGAAATGATAAGGGTAATTGAGTACCTACCCTTCATGAAAAAGTCTATTGTAGTAAAATTCCTCGATACCTTCTCCCACCACTCCATTGTTTGGATATTGATTAACGAACGAAACGTATCTTAGATGAAGTATTCACCTATATCGCGCTACTATATGATTTGTCCTGTTCTCATCACAACTCGCTTGGGTCTGACATTGCAAGCCCAGGCATGGTTTGAAAGCCCACAGGCACCGTGCCTGGGCCTGGGCCTGTAAAGTTATCTCTAATTTCTGCTATCTGTCCTCAGAGCAACAGCACAGACAGCAGTAGTAAAGTAATCTATCTCAGGATGCAGGATCAGGTCTTAAAACGTCTCAAATCTCTCCCTCACGCAGTCAGCTACCTTTCCCTACACTAACCCAAGGACCGAACCCGAACGATTTTTGAAATGTCCGGGTCCGGGTCCGTGCCACGGACACCCGAAAGTTTGGTACGGACCCGAACGTTACAGTCTGGGTTCGCTCAACACTACTCTTGTCCTGTTTAGTATATCATCGCGCTATATCCACTTATGAAGTAGATTCTATGCAAAGCAAGCAATTAGTTATAGGTTTGTTACCTCACCACCCTCTTCCATAGCTCCTTAAAATGATGTTATCTGAAAAAGTACTTCCCATCCATGAGTTAATGGGAATAGTAAAGAAACAGGAATCTGACATTCAATTTAGTAAGCCTAAGAAAATAAAAATTGTCTCAAAAGTAGATTACTCCTCTGATCAGACCCAAAGAGAGAAACCTGAGTCTTACCGGCCCCAGCTTTCAAGTCAATGACCAGCTGTACCACCAAGGGAGAGGGACACCCGAAAGTGTTTCAGTTGTGGTCAGACAGGTCATTCAGCTAGAATATGTCAGGAGGACATTGGGGGAACAGTGCAAAGTGTAGTGTTCCCTGTACGAAAACAGAAACAGGGAAGAAGATATTTCAAACCAAAACCAAAAAGACATATTATAGGGTCTAAGTCCCTTGTTAAAGTTACTGTCAATGGACATTCAAGCTTTATTTGACACCGGGTCCCAAGTTACTCTTATCTATCATTCATTCTACCAGAAGTATTTAAGCAGCATACCTCTTCAATCCACTGGACAGATGGAGTTATGGGGGCTAAACTTTGATTCATACCCTGTCGATGGAAGTTTACAAGTGATTGTAACTGTAGTTAGAGAACAAGTGTATTCCCCCTATCGAGATCACGGCTCTGGTCTGCCCTGACACAGTTGATGCCCGTGCAGCCCCAGTAATACTAAGCACTAATTGCAGAGCAGTATATAGTGCTTTCCAGAAATTTCTTGAAGGAAATTTGGCTATTTCATCTGAATCTGATAACCTACCATCTGATATTAAAGAGTTCTGTGAGGCCCTTTCCGTTGGCCACCGCCATGGAGTGGGATATCACATTGGCGAACACCCAGTGGAAATTCCACTAGGGGGAGAGAGAGTGCTAAGGGTGGCCTCTAGTATTGCCCCAGAACTGCTAGGAGATGGGAGTTATATCCTGATGGAAACTCCCAAAGAAATGATTGATCAAAGAGGGTGGATGGAGATCCCTGAGAGAAAGGATTGGAGAACTAGAGTGGCACTGTCTACAGTTGTAACTGTGAGAAACTGTTCTCTTCATTCCATTGTAATTGATCGCATCAAGATGTTGCCCACTGTTACCCAGTGCTCGGTGTGAACCCCTGTCCTGAAGTGTGTAGAGTTCAGGTTAGGAATGTGGAGGCAAGCATGGACTTTCACGGTACATAACACCAATTTGTTTGATTAAAATATTTGAATAATTTTATTTGGTTATTGAACCTTCATTGAAAAAATGACACAAACGTTGCCCTACAAAAGCGGGCTAGACAATACATAATCAATAAAAACAATCTTTACAGAATGTCTGAAACTGGCAGCCAGGAAACCTGATAGTGAAACCCCAAGGGAGGAATCCAGAAGAGGTTCATCCGATTTGTACTTTTACAAGTTTTGCAGCTACAACTGCTTCGTCAGAAAGAGACAGTTTCAGTTTGGGAAGTGCTCTACAAAAACACACATAATTATATAACCATGTATCAATACAATTATAAGATAATTTAACATCCATTAGCCAAGAGTTCCCACAGAGGCAAAGCTCCCAAGGGAGGTCTCGGTCAGGGATCAACATACCATAAGTATTCGGCCCACCATGCATATCACCCAAGGGAATCCTCCAAAGCACATGTTCAGGGTCACTCAGCCCACAAGGTCGCCCTAAAATATTGTAGATTACCAAATCCTCAATCGAAGGACCTTACCAGATTAGTACACCCTACCCAGGTTAGAGGAAGCTTTGGATGCTCTCAATGGGAATCGGTGGTTCACTGTACTAGACCTGCAGTCTGGGAACTACCAAGTCCTGATGGCATCCGAGGACCAGGAGAAGATCGCATCCATATGTCCCTTGGGTTTCTACCAGTTCACACCCATGCCACAGGGCATAAGAGGTGTGCCTGCAACCTTCCAGAGACTGATGGAAAAAATTCTAGGTGACTTAGTCCCCAGGTAATGTCTTGTGTATCTCAATGACATACATCTATTCGGAGCAACATTAGAAGAACATGAAGAGAGGCTCATGTGTTACAACGTCTGAGAAATAAGGGACTAAAGCTGTCAGCAGACAAGTGTAAGTTCTGCAGATCATCAGTCACATACATGGGTCACATTGTTTCTGCTGAAGGTGTGGCCACTGACCCCACAAAAGTCGTGGCTGTGGTGAACTGGCCTCAGCCTCAGAATATTACAGAGCTATGGTCCTTCCTTGGCTTTTGCGGATATTATTGCAGATTTGTAGAGGGGTATTCAAAAGTGGTAAAACCCCTTCATGACTTGTTGAAGAGTGATATGAACAGCTCTGAGAAGCAAAAGAGGTCTCCCAAAAGCCCCTTTGGAGACAACTGGACTTCAGCATGTGACAGAGCCTTTGATCAATTGAAAAAGGAATTGACGGAAGCGCCGGTCTTGGCTTACGCTGATGCTCAGAAACCCTATGTACTTCATGTGGATGCAAGTTTTGAGGGCCTTGGTGAAGTATTGCATCAAGAGTATCCCACAGGACTACAGCCCACAGCCTTCATCAGCCAAAGTCTTTCTCCTAGTGAGCGAAATTACCCGGTTCACAAGTTGGAGTTCGTGGCACACAAATGGGCCATTGTTGACAAGTTACACGATTATCTATATGGAGCTTCATTTGAAGTAAGAACTGATAACAATACTTTGACGTATGTTCTAACTACAGTCAAGCTGGATGTCACCAGGCACCGATGGTTAGCCGCTCTTTCTAATTACCAGTTTACATCGAAGAACAAACCAGCCCAAAGAACATTGAAGCAGATGCCCTATCAAGATGCCCAGGGTTGACCCCTATATCTGAAGAGAATGTCTGGGAAGAGGCCCCTGGTCTTGGTGTCGGAGCCCTGTGTGCTACTGCCGCAGTTGTTGAAGATAAAGTGGCATTTTCTGAGACACGACTGCATGGGTAGTGGCCCAGAAGTTGCCCCTGATATGTTTGCTTACCCGGCTGCACTGGGGTCATTTGAAAGATGCTCCATAGCTCCCCAGCGAATGATTAAAAGTCAGAAGTCTGACCCTGTCTGACCTTTGTACAGAGCAGTGAGTGTTAAAGATCCAGAGATGTTGAAGAAGTTCATGCCCACTGAGTGTGGACCTTTCCTGAGAGATTGGGAGAAATTTGAAATTGACAAAGGACTACTCTATTGTGTGGTATTGTATCATGACCACCCTGGGAGGCGTCAGTTAGTGCTTCCAGAATACTTCTGCAAGATGGTGTTCAGGAGTCTGCATGAACATCATGGCCATCTGGGGCTGGAAAAGACTTATGGCCTCATCCAAGACCGATTCTACTGGTCTAAAATGAGGGACACTTTGGTCAATCTTTGCAGACGTTGCTTTTGATGTCTTCAGAGGAAAGCTCTGCCAGTCCATGCTGCCCCCATGAAGCACTTACAAAGTTCATGTCCCATGGATCTGGTCTGTATCGACTTTCTATGTATTGACCAAGATTCCAGAGGGATCAGAAATGTATTAGTGGTGACCGATCACTTTGGCTATGGCCTCCCCCACAGAATACACTCAGATCAGGGTTGGGATTTTGAGAGAAAGTTGATCAAGGAATTGCTTCAGCTGCTAAACATTTTCAAGAGTTGAACTACACCTTACCACCCTGAAGGTGATGCTCTTCCTGAAAGATTTAACAGGACTTTGCTTGACATGCTAGGCACCCTACAGGCTGATGACAAATGTACCTGGAGTCATAGGGTTGAAGCCATGGTTCATGCATGTTACAGTACAAGGCATGAGAGCACTGGGTTTTCCCCTTACTTTTTGATGTTTGAAAGAGAGCCCAGATTACAAATTGACCTTCTACTAGGGGTCTCCACAGATGGGATCAGTCACCAAAGCCACTACCAATATGTGGCTAGATTGAAAGTTACCCCTTAAGTCTGCTTACCACTTGGCTGAAGAAAACGCGGCCAAAATTAATGAAGAAAACAAAAGAAGGTTTGATCTTCGGGAGAGATACAGACAATTCAATATAGGAGATAGAGTACTACTACAAAATCTCAGTCAACAGGAAAGCATAAATTAGCTGACAGATGGAGGAAAGAAATCTTCACAGTGGTGGATAAGTTACTTGGGATCCCTGTATACAAGATAAAGGGGCCAGAAGGAAGAATCAAAGCTTGGCATCGCAATCATTTACTGCCCATTCCTCAAGTCATTGATGAGGAAATCACAGCTGACACTCCAGTGAATGATCTGCCTCCTATTCAGGCAGATGCCTCACCTCACCTTCCTGAAGTCAGTGAGTAGAATGTGACCCCTGATGTTGCCCGCACCGACACTCCTTTTCCTTCCCGGGAGATGCTAGGTCCTGGGTCTCCAGAATTTGTGCCCCAGTCAGTGCCTACATTCAGTCAGGGGCCTAGTTCTGACTCACAAAAAGTACCATCCCTTCCCACAGTTCAAAGTCCTAGTTCAGCGCCTGGGAACACAGCTTTACCTCAGAGAGATGTACAAAGAGGAGAACGAGCTAGGCACCCCCCACCCATCTTGACTTATGATGGTTTGGGGGATCCCAGATTCATTACTCAACCTCAATTGTATCATGCCTGGGTAGGAGCAGTTTCTAATTTGGTCAATATGTTACCAGTTTTTGCTTCACCTGGAATGATTTACTAACATGCCTTCGCCCTCAGCAAACCACTGTAATGGAGAGAGGATCAATGTTGTTTCCTTGTCGGGATGTTGCATATATATATTATGTTGTCTTTGACGGGACGTAAAGGTTTCACCAGGGGGAGTGTGTAGGGAAGTGTTCTTTTGTACACTGTCTGGAGGTTGTTTACATTCATGCCTGGTGCCTACCGTAGCGTTTTATTACAAACAAATTCTTCCTGTTAAGAGGTTGTTTCCTACCCCTGCTAAAAGGTCAGGAAACCCCTCAAGGCTATATATGTGGATGTCTTACAGGAAGTGAGGAGAGAGACCAGACACATGCTATGCCAGCAAGAGGCGCTGCAGGCTGATTTTGTGATATCTCCTTCCAGACTAAAAATGGACAATGCAATATAGACACGTGTTACTGCCTTGTTTAGATCACTGTTTGTTATATTTCTGTTATTCCTGTGTGAGTACTCCTGTGTGGGAATCAGTGATACTGTATATGTTAGAGGCTCCTCTGATTTACTTTCTATTTTCATACTGCAATATACTTGGGCTATTCTCAAGTGTGTGAGAGTAAAGCTCATTTGATTATAACTTATTTGACTAGTTTGTGTTGAAGTGTATATCTGCCACTTCATAATTTAAAGCATCAGTGTCCCTTTTTGGTCTGGGGGTTCCTAACTAGTATTAACCTAGGGAATGGTAAGCAGCTCAGGGTAGCGACAGGTTAGGTTTCCGACGGCCACTTAGATAGTTAGCGCTCCAGTAGCATTGATAGCCTATAGTCAGGTTAGGGACCAAGAGATAGGCTAGATAAGCCTAATTTGCCTTGCAGGTGGCGTGTTCCATACTTCTTTGCCATCGGTGTGTTCATCTGTACAAGCATCCCCAGGAAGCCACCACACCACAGATGTGTCAGCGTTCATCCTCTAAAGTTGGATTGTGTTACGCCTTGCAAGTCAGCTCATCAGGGGCCCCTGCGACCAAACTGTGCCACGGTGCCTAATTGAAGGTATTGCTGTTAAAGACCTTTAGTTATATATCCAGATATATAGATACACACATATATATATATATATATATATATATATATATATACTGTTCCTTTAAGACATATGTGCATCCTTCTTGTTATTGCGTTGCTTGTATGTACTGCCTCACTTTATCATATATAAAGTTACTCTAATACCCTGCTGTTATGTCTGCATATCTTTACGCTTAGAAATCTATGCTGGGTGTATTAGTACCACAGCTGTCAATTATTTTGGGTGAGTTAATAGTTATTGTCCTAGAAAGGGATCATCTCTACATACACTGGAGCCCTGTTCTAGATGGAAGCACTGCCAATTATATATCATAGTCCAATCTTTCTTTAGCGAAGGCTCTGGCTCATTTGGAAACCCCGAAGGGTTAGCGCCATTGCCTGTGTGGAGAGGGCAACTTTATATAACCCCCCATAACAGGGCTACACACCCTTTCCAGTGCTCAGAAAATGCATCCTTACCAATGCCCAGCAAATTCATTCTTACCAGTGCCCAGCAATGGATCCTTACCAGTGCTCAGCAAATGCATCCTAACCAATGCCCAGAAAATGAATCCTTACCAATGTCCAGCAAATGCATCCTTACCAATGCCCAGCAAATACATCCTTACCAGTGCCCAGCAATGGATCATTACCAATGCCCAGCAAATGCATCCTTACCAATGCCCAGCAAATGCATACTTACCAGTGCTCAGCAAATGCATCCTTACCAATGCCCAGCAATGGATCCTTACCAGTGCTCAGCAAATGCATCCTTACCAGTGGTCAGCAAATGCATCCTTACCAATGCCCAGCAAATGCATCCTTACCAATGTCCAGCAAATTAATCCACACAAATGTCCAGCAAAGGCATCCTTACCAGTGGTCAGCAAATGCATCCTTACCAATGCCCAGCAAATGCATTATTACCAGTGGTCAGCAAATGCATCCTTACCAGTGGTTAGCAAATGCATCCTTACCAATGCCCAGCAAATGCATCCACACAAATGCCCAGCAAATGCATCCTTACCAGTGGTCAGTAAATGCATCCTTATCAATGCCCAGCAAATGCATCCTTACCAGTGTTCAGCAAATGCATCCTTACCAATGCCCAGCAAATGCATCCTTACCAGTGCTCAGCAAATGAATCCTTACCAGTGGTCAGCAAATGCATCCTTACCAATGCCCAGCAATGGATCCTTACCAGTGCTCAGAAAATGCATCCTTACCAGTGGTCAGCAAATGAATCCTTACCAATGCCCAGCAAATGCATCCTTACCAATGCCCAGCAAATGCATCCACAAATGCCCAGCAAATGCATCCTCGCCAGTGGTCAGCAAATGCATCCTTACCAATGCCTAGAAAATGCATCCTTACCAGTACCCAGCAATGGATCCTTACCAGTGCTCAGCAAATGCATTCTTACCAATGCCCAGCAAATGCATTCTTTTTTTTTAGTTTAATAATCTTTATTAAATTTTCTTTGCATTTACAAATAATTAAGCAGTTACATAAAAGAAAGTGTCACATACCCACCCCATTCACCCATACTACTACCATAACCCTTTTTCTTTTTTTATAACTCCCCTTCTCTGATTCATACTCCACACCCTGGTGGCTCACAAACCAACCATACACCTTCCATTCCGCTGATTCTTTACCACATATAGCCTTCAGGTGGCATTCTGACCTAAGGGGAATAACCTCTACTATCTAGCCAACGCCCCCATTTCTTTACGAAATTACAAACGTTGCCTAAGTTAATGAACACCCCTTTCTCTTTCCATATCATCTCCTCCACTGCTTTTATCCACCTCTGAGCTATCAACCTCCTTGCCTGAAACAGGCAGCCCAGGGTGGCAGATGGCTCATAGCATATGCACTAGATACCCTATGTTTCGACATCTAGGACAGTTATCATTTCTGCCTTTGCACAAAAAACAATAGTTTCTGAGGAGTATAGTAAACTCTGTGTAGTAGGAACAAATTCGACATTCTCTGGGCGGGAGCCATTGACACCTGTGAACAAGTGGTGAGGAAATTCCCCCACTGTTCTGCAGTTATTAAACCTATATCCCTTTCCCATTTTGCTTTAACTTTGAGTACCTTACTGTTTTCCCCGTCGCTCTTACCCAGACCTGCATATAAGCTAGCAATCAAACCCTTTACAGCGCTTGGCTTTAACACCTTTTGTAAAAGGGGCATCTCATCCACCTCTAATTTTAAGTTCTTGTACTGTGACTTCAAAGCATGCCTAATCTGTAGGTATTTGTAGAAGGAGTTTTTTGAAATCCCATATTCTTCTCTCAAGTTTGTAAATTACTTCATGTAACCGTTCTCATACATCTGTGCGATGTGAACTATACCCTGACTCTTCCACTCCCTGAATGTCCCTATTTCATAAAGTTCTGTTAGGTGGTTGTTATCCCATAAAGGCGAATATTCCAAGAGGCCTCTATACCCCATTTGTCATTTGGCTGACGACCAAACCTTACCAACCAATGTTAACGTTGGGGTCCTGGGGGTAAAGGAGTTGGCCTCTAAAGCCTCAACGATCAACTCCTGCGGGGTGGATTCCAGCATGAGGTGACTGTTAACATCCTGCCCCCCCTTCACTCCACTGCCCTCCAATTTCTGAAGGTGCACCGCTAAGTAATAATTCCTGGGGTGGGGGTGCTCATTTGATTGAAGCTGGAGAGTACCCAGGCAGATCCTGGGGGCTCCCTCCCTCCAAATTAGTTGCCTAAAGAGGGTGTTAATTCTCTGGAACCACTTCTTGTGTATCCAAACTGGTGAGTTGCGGAAGATATACAATAACTACGGTAGCCACTGCGGTAGCATGATCAAATTGCATCTCCCTTCTATTGAGAGAGGGAAGCGTCTCCATATCTCGCCTTTACTCTTAAGTTTGTTCAGTAGTGGTGTCAGATTTTCTGTTAAAAAATCTTGAAAATATGGTTCCCAAATATTTCATTCTTTCAACTACCATTAGGTTGGGGATCGCGGTCGGTAGTTGGGTACTAAGTGGGTCAGCCGGCATTAAAACAGACTTCTCCCTGTTAATCAAAAGATTGAGCCACTATGAGTGATACATAAAAGATAAGGGGTGTCATCATCCAGATAATTGGCATGAAAATAAGGTAGTTAGGACTGTCCCAGTCCAATTCTTTACTTTGTGAGTACGCTGACTATACCTTACTATATCTTCATAGACTATATTGAGCAAGCTTGGACTGTGTGGCACACACCTCCTCCTCCATCCTGGATGCATGGTGGTGTGGGCTCCTCTATCTTGTCCTTGCATGGATCTAGGTAACTACCCCAGGGTTGTGGCTTCCCAGCTCCCCCCCCCCCACTTCTCCCCTTTCCCTCTGGTATCTTTCCTATTCCTACACTAGTCTTTCTTTCTTTCTTCTTCCTTTCCCTCCTCCTCCCTCTTCCTGTGCTTCTTTAATAATATTTTACTTCTGCGGCTCTGTCTCTACACCCTTCTTCTATTTTCTTCCACTCTTTTTTCTTTCTCTCTTCCCATTTTTCCCTTCTCCTCTTTCTGCCCCTCCTGCCATTCCGCCTTTTTCCCACCCATCCCTTCCACAACCTGGATGCTGATTTTCACCATCTCTTTTCAATGGTTGGAACACTGCTCACTCATCTCAGAAAGCCTCACATTTTCAGTATGGGCATAGCTCTCCATTACCTACAGTATTTACAACTTTTACCTTTGTTATAGATTTTATGTACTGTGCTTCCCCTGGCTCCCATGTCCGCCATGGGGGGATAGCATCTTGGCTGGCTCCTAGCCTACAGGCCCACTCTTAACCAGCACTTAGGTAATCAGATGCTTTACGCCATATATACCGAATCCCAGTGTCAAATCATGTTTGATATTTCTCCTTGACCGTTACAATGCATGTTTTTGATATTTAACCTTTACAGATCCCTTCCTACTCTCCTGAAGAAGCGGTCACCCGTGAAACCAGTAGTCTTGTAGGAATCTGCAGGTATCTCAAATAGGTCTCTGTCCCCATCAGAGCACCACAAGCTAAGCCTCAACCATTGAGGAGCCAAATCTCGTTTGTTTTTAATATTGCACTTTCTGAGTTCAAATAACTGTATGTTATTCAGACTATGTAATTATCCAATAAAATGTTCCATTTTTTATGAAAAACCTGTGTGAATCCTTGGGTGTCGGAATAGTTCATGCTTCAGTCCTTTTGGTAGGCTGTTACTGGGACAGTCCTAACTACCTTATTTTCTCCCAGTTAATGTTCAGCCCGGAAAAGGCTCCAAACTCTTGAATTATTTGTATTGCAGGTAAAAGTGAGGTCTGGGTGTCTCGCAAAAATAATAAAATGTTGCCCGTGTATAACGCGGCTCTTTCTTTTCCGAAGGTTCTCTGGAACCCACTCACTTTTGTGGATGACCTGATTGCTGCTGCTAAGGGCTCTATTGCGAGGGCAAAGAGCAGGGGTGACAATGGGCACCCCTGTCTCATCCCCCTCACCAACCTGAACCCTTCTGAGCACACCCCATTGACCTGCAACTTGGCTTTAGGGTCTTTGTAGAGAGTCTTGACCCACCCAATAAAGGAAGGGCTGAAGCAAAACACTTCCAAGACCCGCCAAATGTATCCCCAATCCAAGCTGTCGAATGCTTTAATGGCATCCAGGGATAAAACAACTCTTGAGCCTGCATTCGCAGCTTGGTTCTACATATTTAAAAATACTCTCCTGATGTTGATACTAGTAGATCTATTGGGAATGAACCTGGATTGATCCAGGTGTATGAGTTTCTGGATAACCTTATTCAGTCTAGCGGCCAGAACTTTTGCGAGTATTTTAATGTCTGTACGCAGTAGGGATATTGGCCTGTATGAGGACATCTCTAGTGGGTCTTTCCCCTCTTTGTGTAAAACTATTATTGTAGCCTCCCTCATTGAGCGGGGCAGTTCCCCCCTGTCTACTGCCCAATGCGCCATTTTCAAAAGCTCTGGCAGCAATATTTTTCCGAAACACTTATATACCTCATTGAGTGCCCCGTCTGGGCCAGGGAATTTTTGGGATGCCATTGACCCCACAGCTGCTTGTATCTCCTCCAAAGTTATGGGTGCCTCCAACATTTCCCTATCCCTCTCTGAGAGGGTCGATAACCCCCTCCCCTGAGCGTCATACCATTTTTTATAATATTCTTCAAATACTTTTATAATCCCCAGCATGTGTGAGGTAGTCTTACCCTCTGGAATACGTATAATTGGTATGGAGGAGTTATTCTTAAATCAGGAAGGCCAAAACCCTCCCCACACTTTCGCCCTCTACAAAAGGACTTTTGCCTTTGAGATAGCCTCTTATTTTCCTCTCTTCTCAACAGCACTGACCTATACATTTGTTGCTTATTGACTAGGTTTCTATATGTATCCTTTGTGTGGTCTGCAATGTATTGATCTTCTGCCCTCTCAACTTCCGACCTAACGGCTTCCTCCCACCTTTTGGATCGTCTCTTTACTCTAGCCACACGTTGTATTAGTATGCCCCTTAGAAATGCTTTTAGGGTAACCCAAATTGTCCCCACGAGGCCGTGCCCGTGCTTGTCTTCACAAATTCCTCCAATGCTGCCAGTATGCCCTCTGGGTCATCTATCAACTCCAGCCAATATGGGCCCAGCTTCCAATCCTTTTTACCACCATATACCTCCATATCCACTGACAGCAAGAGAGGAGAATAGTCCGACAAACCCCTGGGCAAATAAAGGACGTTGTTAATTAAATGGGCCGCGTCCTCCCTCACTAGAGCTAAATCAATCCTGGATAATTTGGCATATGAGCTGGATGAACAGGAAAATTGCCTCTTTTCAGGATTTTGCTTCCTCCAGATATCCAGTAGGCCTGTCTCCTCTAGGAACCGGGAGAGCCTGCCCCTCTTTGGGCCTGCTTCCTTTTTCCTCAGGGGCGGTCTGTCCCTATGTTTGTCAAGTACCATGTTAAAGTCTCCCACCATTATTACAGGAATTTGGGGTTTATCTATTGTAAATTCTAGCAGCTCATATAGGATCTCAGCGTCAAATGGTGGAGGAATATATATATTAGCTAACACAATCTCCCTATTTTCTATTAGACAATGTAAGAAGACGTACCGACCACTTGGGTCAATCCTCCTCTGTCTGCAGGAAAAGGCCACATCCCTTTTAACAAAAAATGCTAACTCCCCTTGAGCAAGAGGTATACACTGAGTGATAGTGTTTTTGAAATCTCCCAAATGGGAGATGGCCTCCCTAGTGAAGTGCGTTTCCTGCAGACAGAGTACTCTGACCCTATGCGTTTCCATATAGGAGAAGACTGCGGACCTCTTTACCGCATTACCCATACCCCTCACTTTCCATGAGCCAATTTTAAAACTCTTGAACTGCATTACGGAGGGGATGAGTACATTGAAAAGACCAGTTATCTGAACAACCAAAAGAAGAGAAAGAGATAAGCAGACCATAGAAGAACAGAAAAGAAAATCAAAAAAGCAAAAACAGGGGAAAAATAAGGGTTTGGTCAAAGAACCTATCCAATAATCCCCTATTTTATCCTCAAAAAGCACCAAGCGGCCCAAGGCAAAAGCAAATTTTACCCCGACTTCCTATACTATGAGTAAGTATTCTGTGTACGTTAATTGATTGTGTACCATAAAACACGCGTTGCAAACCAAATTCATACTGTTAAACTTTGTGTGTCAATACCACCATGTATAACTTAGTACATTGCTTATTTACACTTACATTCCCCCCTTTCAACTCTCCCCCCATCTCTTTCCACCCCCCTCACTCAAACCTATTCAGGCTACCCCTAGGGACCCTTTGTGTGACCTTTCCTGAACCACATCCTCTCAAGCACCCCCCCCCCCCAACCTCCCAGTCCTCCCCCCATCCCCCAGAAAAAACATAAAAGAACGTCATACCAAAGTTTACAAATTTTCCAAACCCAGACACTTTTACCTTCCTTCATTCCTTAGTGCGACTACCTATCCTAACTCCCAAAAAAAAAAAAGTAAAAAGAAAAGGGGAAAAAGCAGGAAAAAAAAGTTGTGCAAACGTAATATTACAATGGCTCTTCTATGTTCCCCCTTTGTCCAGTTGCAGTCTATCCTTGTTGTCTTCTAGCCATTTTTCCACCCTCTCTGGGGTATCTGAGTTCCACCCAATGCTGTGATTTTTAATCTTGATGGATATAGTAGTGCATAGGTTATCTCTAGTTGGTGCAGTCTACGTTTCATCTCCCCAAACTTAGCCTTGCTTTTTTGAAGGTTCGGGGAGAAGTCCAGGTACATAGAGATTCTTGTCCCGTTAAAAAGGATATTCCCCTTTTCTCTGGCCTTTTGAAGAATCATTGTTTTGTCTCTATAATTGGATATCTTCACCAGGAGTGGCCTGGGGTATCCCCCCGGTGGGGGCGGTTTAAAGGGAATCATGTGAGCTCTTTCTATAAAAAAGGAAGGAGAAAAGGCTTCCTTGCCAAAGATATCTTTGAGCCAACCTTCCAGGAATTTCATGGGGTGAGGAAATGTCGTCCATTTTATTGGCATAAGTGTCCATTTTTTCCCTCAAGATCTGTATTTCATTTTTAACTCGTCTGACCCTTTCTTCCACCACTGTTGTTCTTTCCTGTATTTTTTGTATGTCCTGATGTACAGTACTTGGGAGACCTCCTCCCTGATGCCTTTCATTTGCTCAAATAAGTCACATGGCTCGGATTTACAGGTATTGACCGCTTGTAGCACTTCTTTCAATGAGGGCTCCGATTCGGATGGTGGGCTCATTGTTTTTAATAATGGGGGGTCTGTGTTGCCTTCGCTGGAGAAATTGGCCCCGCTCGTATCCAGCCCATGGTCTATAGCTGGTTGGCCTTGGCTTTTTTTCCTTCCTGAGTTGCTACCCTGTTGTGATTTTGTTTGGGGTTGTTGCCCCCCTTTTGCAGGCGACTGAGCGGGAGTATGCGCATATTTCTCTAGTTTTGCGGCCACTACCTGGCTTGTTTTTGTTTTATCCTTGGCAGGTTTTTGAGCACCAGGGGTCTCTTGTGGCATCACCTCTTCCCCTTTCTTTTTAACCATGATGAGTTGTAACTTATTTTAACTCTTCTACCTTCTGCCTTCAAACCTTCAACTATTTGTGGGTATCGTTAAGACACTGACTAGTTGGATGTTAATTTCCTGCAATCTATATTACGCGGTTCAGTGCACTGTTTAGTGTCCCGATCATCACCCTATCCATGTGAAATATATTTCCCCTGAGTTGGCCATGCGGCCCAGTGGGTTATTACACCTGCTCTGAGAACAGCATTAAATGTGGCAAAAAAAGAGACAGCAAGCTTTGAGCCTTGTGGTTTTGGAGGATTTCCTCTGGTTAGCTCGAAAATGTAAGCTAGTGATGGTTTACACAGGGTGATCACTGTAAAAGGCTGTACCCAGTCGCACAACACCCTGTGCACTATAAAGACCCCTTTGAAATATAACTTAGAGGAGAAATATAGGGTGAGTAAGTGAATACGGCATGACGTTTTATGGTTTGTTTTTTCCCATTGAATGAATAAATATGGACTGTACAAGCAAGGCACTCTAGTTCCACTTATGTGAATAATACATAAGCTACATAAATTACAATTCATATGCAGTTCATATACACTGGGCAATACAATTGTGATGCTACCCGCTTGGAAATTTCCACACATCCAGCTAAAGCATGCCTGTGCAGTGCCACTTGAAGGTCAACAGCCTGTATTCTTCTTACAATGCGATAACCTACAGCCCATAGAGTCTGGGCAGAGTGAGGTTAGCGAAACTTATACAGGCGGTACTTTGTAAAAAAACTCAAGCTGTTTTCAAGTGCAGGGGTTTCAGCCAACATATGCAACTCAATACACTAAGGCCCTGATTTACTATACCTCCCAAATCTACTCCAGTAGTGTCTTAAAATAACTCCCAATTAAAGGCAATTCTCACAAAAGGGAGTAAATTAACTCACATGCGGCGTCTATTTGCCTGTGAAGATGCCTCTCAGATCACATGTTCTAAGTGCCTGATGTTGGCTGGAATCGAACCTGTGATTTCAGAACTCCTCCATTTAATGCTTGTATGCAAGTTCATTGCCATAAAAAAAAAAAACATTACCACCCCTCTCTCTAATTTTAACAACCTTAGCCCTAGGGGAAATGTCTGAAAAGAAAAAAAGTTTATATTTTTTTTTTTTCAGGAGCAGTGGTTTTATTAATGGTTAGGCTGGGTTCACACTAGTCCGATTCTCGGACCGACATTAGGAGCACAAGTTGCATTACGTCACAAAAACAATGGTTCCCTATGAGAGCCGCCTTAACTGGTCCTACTTGTGTTTTTCAAAGTCGGACCGACTTTGAAAAAGGTTCCTGTACTACTTTTGTGTGACTTTGATCCTACTTTAGCCCATTGAAAGGCATTGAAATCGGATCAAAGTCGGATTAGTGTCTTCACTGATCCGACTTTGGCATGCGACTTATGCTCTGGGGATCTTGTAGGGGAACTCCATGTCCAATTTTTTTTTAAAAAATGGCATGGGTCCCGCTCCAGGAGCATACCAGGCCCCTTGGTCTGGTATGGATTCACTTCAGCCCCGGAAGGATTTCCAGCTTTAGGACCGGAGCCCTTTTTGCGATTCGGCACTGCGTCGCTTTAACTAAAAATTGCGCGGTCGTGCGACGTTGTACCCAAACGAAATTTGCGTCCTTTTTTTCCCACAAATAGAGCTTTCTTTTGGTGGTATTTGATCACCGCTGCGTCCTTTCTGATTGCCGCTATAAACAAAAGAAGAGCGACAATTTTGCAAAAAAACCCAAATTTCTTACTTTTTGCTAAAATACAAATCCAAAAAAATAAATAAAAAAACATTTTTTTTCATCGGTTTTGGCCGATTTATATTCTTCCTCATATTTGTGATAAAAAAAATCACAATCGGCGTTTATTGATTGGTTTGCGCAAAAGTGGTCGCGTTTACGGATGATGAGAATTCATTTTTGGGGTTTTTATTTTTTTTTATTTTTTACTATTAATGGCGGCAATCTGCGATTTTTAGCGGTACTGCGATATTTCAACGGACATGTCGGAACATTTTGACACTTTTTTGGGACCATTGGCATTTATACAGCGATCAGTGCTATAAAAATGCACTGATTACTGTGTAAATGCCATTGGCAGTGAAGGGGTTAACCTGCAGGGGGCGCTCTAAGGGTTAACTATGTTCCCTGGGCGTGTTCTAACTGTGGGGGGACTGCCCTAGCTGGGGAAGGGAAGTGGTCACAGCCTCCATGTACAGGAAGGCTGTGATCACAGCCCTTCCCCCTTCACAGAACGTGTCTTACATATACGGACCTCCGTTCTTTCACTTGGGGGGGCCATCGCGGGTAGCCGGCGGCAATCGAAGCCGCCGCACCCGCTCCCTGGCCCTCCCCGAACACAGTGAGTGCACGGGCACGCCTCCGGCGGCGCGCGCGCGCTCACTGTGCGCGATCTGGCGCCCGCCGTCATATGACGGCGATTCGCCTTACGGAGCCACTTTGCCGCCGTCAAATGCCGATCGGCGGTCGGCAAGTGGTTAAGGGGGAACCCCCATGCCAAAAAAAGGCATGGCACCCCCCCGAAATCCACACCAGACCCTTATCCGAGCATGCAGCCCTGCAGGCCAGGAAAGGGGGTGGGGACGAGCGAGCGCCCCCTCTCCTGGACCATACCAGGCCACATGCCCTCAACATGGGGAGTATGGGTGCTTTGGGGCAGGTGGGGCTCTGCACCCCCCCACCCCAAAGCACCTTGTCCCCATGTTGATGAGGACAATGGCCTCTTCCCGACAACCCTTGCCGGTGGTTTCGGGGTCTGCGGGCGGGGACTTATCAGAATCTGGAAGCCCCCTTTAACAAGGGGGCCCCCAGATGCCAGCCCCCACCCTATGTAAAGGAGTATGGGGTACATCGTACTCCTACCCATTTGCCTGGAAAGAAAGTGCACAAAAAAAACATACTACACAGGTTTTTAAAATATTTTATTAAATCAGCTCCGGCATCTTCTCCCCTCTCTTCTCCCTCTCCGGTGTCTTCGGCTCTTTTGTGGGGGTCTTCTATCTTCTGAAGGGTCTTCTTTCTTCGGCTCTTTTGTGGGGGTCTTCTATCTTCTGAGGGGTCTTCTTTCTTCGGCTCTTTTGCGGGGGTCTTCTATCTTCTGAGGGGTCTTCTTTCTTCTCCTTCTCTGCGGCGTCTTCTGCTCTTTTGCCGGTCTTCTCCACTGTCCCCTTCCCTCTGTTCTTCTTCTTCTTCCCATGTTGACACGACGCGATCTCCTTCACGAATGCCCTCTCCGCTGTGTGCTGTGCCTTATATTGGCATGGGGTGTGGCCAACCGATGACATCACCCGGAGGCCCCGCCCCATATGATGTCACATCTTGGGGTGGAGCTGTGACATCATATGGGATGGGGCCTCCGGCTGATGTCATTAGGAGGCCACGCCCCATGCCAATATAAGGCACAGCACACAGCGGAGAGGGCATTCGTGAAGGAGATTGCGTTGTGTCAACATGGGAAGAAAAAGAAGAAGAAGAGAGGAAGAACAGAGGAAAGGGGACAGCGGAGAAGACCACCAAAAGAGCAGAAGACGCCGCCGAGAAGGAGAAGAAAGAAGACCCCTCAGAAGATAGAAGACCCCTGCAAAAGAGCCGAAGACCCCGGAGAGGGATAAGAGAGGGGAGAAGACGACGGAGCTGATTTATTAAAATATTTTAAACACCTGTGTAGTGTGTTTTTTTGTACACTTTCTTTCCAGGTAAATGGGTAGGGGTGCAATGTACCCCATACCGTTAAGTCCCCGCCTGCAGACCCTGACAACCACCGGCAAGGGTTGTCACGTACAGGCCCTTGTCCTCATCAACATGGGGACAAGGTGCTTTGGGGTGGGGGGGTGCAAAGCATGCGGCCTGGTATGGTCCAGGGGGGGCGCTCGCTTGTCCAAACCCCCTTTCCTGGCCTGCCAGGCTGCATGCTCGGATAAGGGTCTGGTATGGATTTTGGGGGGGATGCCACGCCGTTTTTTTTTGCCATGGGGGTTCCCCTTAAAATCCGTACCAGACCAAAGCGCCTGGAATGCTCCTGGAGGGGGACCCATGCCATTTTTTTAAAAAAAAATGGGCGTGGAGTTCCCCTTCAAGATCCCCAGAGCATAAGTCGCATGGTAACTACTTCAGCCCCGGAAGGAATTCACGCTTTAGGACCTGAGCACTTTTTGTGATTTGGCACTGCGTTGCTTTAACTGACAATTACGCGGTCGTGCAACGTTGTACCCAAACGAAATTTGCGTCCTTTTTTACCCACAAATAGAGCTTTCTTTTGGTGATATTTAATCTCCTCTGTCATTTCTGATCGCTGCTCTAAATAAAAAAAGAGCAACAATTTTTCAAAATATCCAGTTTTTTTTAATTTTTGCTAAAATACAAATCCAATTGTAAAAAAATAAAAATCATTTTATTTACTTGTTTTTGGCCAATTTATATTCTTCTTCCTTTCTTTGTTAAAAAAAAAATTGGAATCGGCATGTTGTTTTGTTTGTGCAAAAGTTGCTGCGTTTAAGGATGATGCAAATTAATTTCTGGAGTTGTATTTTTTAAAAATTTTTACTAGTAATGGCGGCGATCTGCGATTTTTAGCGGCACTGCAATATTGCGGCAGACATGTCGGACCATTTAAACATTTTTTTTGGACCATTGGCATTTATACAGCGATCAGTGGTCTAAAAATGCACTGCTTACTGTAGAAATGCCATTGGCAGTGAAGGGGTTAACCTGGAGAGGATTAACTGTGTTCCCTATGGGGAGTTCTAACTGTATGGGGGCTGGGCTGCCAGGGGGAGGGGAGTGATCACGGCTTCCATATACAGGAAGCCTGTGATCACCGCCCTTCCCCCTTTGTCCAAAGGGAGATCTGTGTTTACATACACGGACCTCCGTTCTTTCACTGCAAAGGGGCCATCGCGGGTAGCCAGTGGCGATCGAGTCTGCCCTACCCGCCCCCTGCCCCCCCCGGAACACAGTGAGCGCACGAGCGTGCCTCCAGCAGCATGCGCGCGCTCACAATGCTAGTCATCGCAGCTGCCAGCAGGTGAGGGCGGTTTGCGATAACGAACCACTTTGCCGCCATCACGCTGCGGTGGGCGGGTGGTAAGTGCTTAAATATCATGCTTGATGGTTCCCCTTAGTATGGATCTCTGTGATGTTTAGAACAGTGGCACCGCAAAATGACATTTTTAAAGGAAAAATTGTCATTCAAAATCGATCGTGGCTGGAATGTATTGCTGGTTCCCTGCAATATAGATAAAGATCACTGAAAAAGCATTGCGTTGGGGTCCCCCCAAGTCCATACCAGGCCCTTCCGGTCTGGTATGGATTTTAAGGGGAACCCCACACCAAATTTATAAAAAATGGTGTTGGGCTCCCCCCAAAATCCAAACCAGGCCCTTATGCGAGCATGCAGCCCTGGCATGGCAGGGGGGTAGGGACGAGTGAGTGCGCCCCCTCTGAACCTTATCAGGCCACATGCCCTCAACATGGGGAGGGTGCTTTGGGGTCTGGTTTGCATTGTGGGGGGACCCCAACACCATTTTCCCAAAATTTGGCATGGGGTTCCCCTTAAAATCCATACCTGATCTAAAGGGCCTGGTACGGACTTTGCGGGGGACCCCTACCTAAAATTTCTGTTTAATTTTGGCGTGGAGTTCCTCTTAAGATCTATGCCAGACCCTTTTCCAAGCATGCATGCACTGTATATAGTCTACACAGTGGTGTAGTGGTTAGCACTTTCGCTGGGAGCAAATGGGTCACTGGTTCAAATCCCAACCGCAACACTACCTGCCTGGAGTTTGCATGCTCTCCCTATGTCTGTGTGGGATTCCTCCAGGTACTCCGGTTTCCTCCCACACTCCAAAGACATGCAGGTAGGTAAATTAGATCCTGTTTAAATTGGCCCTAATATATGTATGAATGTGAGTTAGGGACCATAGATTGTAAGCTCCTTGAGGGTAGGGACTGATGTAAATGTACAATATATATGTAAAGCGACAGGGCTATATAAGTCCCTGAAATAAATGAATGCATGTATTATATATACCATACTGTACATATATATGCCTCTGCCTAACCTTTTGCTATCTCCACAAATGTTTTCACTATATTCAGCGTCTGTGTAAGTGGCCTTATACAGTGTGGGCGTGGACTCAGACCCGCTGAGCAATGATTGGCCAAAGGCACCCTTCCTTTGGCCAATCATGGCTCTCACAGCAGAGCATGCTGTCATTGGCCAAAGCGCATGTACATGCTTTGGCCAATCAGCGGGCAGCATTCCCCCACAATTTCACTGCATTATCGGCCATTCAAATTTCCCACCAGCACCGCATAATGTTCAAGATTCGGCAACCCCCCCAATGTTCGATTCGAACATACTTTTGAGTCGAACCGGGGGACCATCCCTATTGACCATGTATGTACATCTCGAGACACTTTAACATAAAAGATGGGACAAAAAAAGTCTCAATTTTTAAATACATTTTTACACTTTTTAGGTGAATGGCTATGATGTACCCAATACCCATTCACATGGGGGGGCCAGGATCTGGTGGCCCCCTTGTTAATGGGCGCTTCCACATTTCGACCAGCCCCCCAACCACCACGGTTGTCAGGAAGAGGCCCTTGTCCCCATCAACATAGGTACAAGAGGCTCTGAGGGGGGTGGGGGGGCACGCAGGGCCCCCCCACCCCAAAGCACACACCGCCTCATGTTAAAGGTATGTGGCCTGGTTCGTTCCAGGAGTGGGGCAGGCCCTCACTTGCCCACCCCCCACCCTGACCTCCAGGCTGCATGCACAGAAAGGGTATGGAGTTTGGGGGGAATCCCCCAGCGTTTTGTAATAACATTTGGAGTGGCCTTCCCCTTAAAATCCATCCCTGAGCCAAAGGGCTTGGTATGGATTGGAGGGGACAATACATTATAGCCGCAAGCAAGTTGAAATTACATTTTTGATCAATGTAGGGGAGGATGTGGGAGCTATATGTGGGTGGGGTTCATTGATTTATTTGGCATCACCACAATTGCTTGCAGCCCATGTGCACATAGCACTTCCTGTTTCCAGCCACATTACACTTCCTCCTGAAGGATATCTGTAAAGACTATGCAAATATAAATGAGACGATGACTTCTCAGTGCTGGTTCACGCTAGTGCGATACGGGAACCCTGCGAATCCACTGCAGGTTCCCACATCGCATGCAACTTAGATAGTTCCCACTGCCATATACAAACTGCTAGGTGTGTCAATAGAAAGCTAATGACACCCCCAAATCAGTTTGCAGATCGCACTGCAAATTCGGACAGGAATCGCATTGCATGGATGTGAACACCCATGTGATCCGATTCTGCTGCAGAACAAAAAAGGGTCCTGTGCGAGTTTGGTCAGGGTGCGATGCAAATTCAGCCATACTATCTGTATGGCTGAATTTGCATAGCACAGATCGCATGTGATTTGCACTGCAGTGCGAATCACATCCGATCTCGGACACCGCAGCAGTGTGAACTGGTCCTGAGGAGGTAATCCACTTTCCTAAAACCACCACTCCCCAAAACTAATTTAAAGGTTACAAATGAGAACAAGCAAAATCAATTTCCTTTTATTTTACCAACACAAGTATGTACATATTTACTGGCATTAAAGTATTTGCAGTATATACACATTTAGCAAAACAGTTAGCAATTGGGTTCGAAGGGCCCTACTCATAGGAGCTTACAATCTAAAATTGGACTAAACCTTACAGTGGTCAATTTTAATTTCACAGTCCATAACTGCCCACACATTTCATAAAATGACTAAGCACCCACATGACATTAGCTGCAAAATTACAAAAAGATAATTAACAGTCATTCTAACAAAGCATTACAGCATAACATTAAAAAAGGCACAGATTAAACCAAGAACATTGGTGAGTATAAGACAAACAATACACACCCCAATCAGACAACATGGTAAAATCAAGCCACTTTTGATGGTCAAAATGCACAATCATTTCAGCAAACAAACAGCTCTAGTAAAACATTTGTCATTAGCAAAATATCATTGCTTCTTCCACAAAAACCACAGCACCAAACCTGACCTCTCATCAGGCCAAACCAGTACCCCCTACTGAAGTCCCTTATATAAGCTAGCACTGGCACACGCCCAATAGAAGTACACGCCCACCAGTATCTTTCAATCTGTCTTTTCTAATTTATTTCACCTGAGAGGCTGCCATACCAATACTATTTGCTGTGTTAACCCTTGGCTATGTTCTTCGGATCAGTATAAGTCCAGGACAAAATTCTAAAGCCCCGTACACACGGGACGACAATCGCACGTACGATCATGTCAAATCGTATGTTGACTGTTGTATGTAGCATACTGACTGCACTACACGATCGTACGACCGCAGAAGGACGTTCAGGTGCATGTAATTAGCATCCGGCCATTCCTGACTTTGGAGTATGTGTGTTTTGCACAATACAACCTTGTTGTACCAACTGCTCTGTACACACGATACAATGGTCGTATGAGAGCTTGTTGGTACGACCAAGTTTTCTAGTCTGCTCATACAACTCCTTTGTATGACCATCGTATGTTCGACTGTTCAAATCGCGCATACGAACGATCGATATCACATACAACGGTCGTTAGTACGACCTGTTGTATGCAATCGTCGTCCCGTGTGTACGGGGCTTAAGTCTACTGCATAGTTCCTTACATCTTGTGGATATTCTATTGGTGAAATCCCCTAAGTTCTCAGGTCCACACACCTGCTATGACCATTACAAAGGGTTCCCAAACTCCTTGTCAGATTTTTTTATTTATTTTATATTACAAAGAATGTAACAGATGGAGCTAGAGCACACAAGGATGAGGGGAAAGATCCAAAACTCCTAATTGGGCGTGAGCAGGGTTTGGAATTAGGAAAGGAAGATCTCATTTCATACCAGATTACCAAATAGGCAGAGTAGGCATCGATTTTTGGGCCCCTATGCCATTTAACCTCCTTAGCGGTATTCCCGAGTGTGGCTCGGGGTGGATTTTCAGAACCAAGAACGGTAACCCCGAGCCACACTCGGGATTGCATCGCTGGATCCAGGCAGCGCTACTCACCTTGTCCCCTGGATCCAGCGATGTCCCCCGCCGTGTCTGCGGGCTGTGTCCTCCGCCTGATGCCTGTGTGCCGGGCTCCATTCCCTGCGAGCGTCGCGTCGCACGGGGATGGAGACCGGCGGGAAATTCAAAAAGTGAAACACACACAGTACATACAGTACACTGTAATCTTATAGATTACATTACTGTATGAAAACATTTCACATCCCCTTTGTCCCTAGTGGTTTGCCCAGAGCCCTGCATGCACTTTTATATAATAAATGTCATTCTTTCTGCCTGGAAACATGAGAATGTCCATGGCAACCAAAAAGTGTCCCTTTATGTCAAAAGTGGTTTTTGATCAGCTAGAAAACACCGACAGTAAATAAGAATCATTTGCAGAATTGAGTGATACTGATTTTTGGGGAAATTTATCATCAGACACTGAAAGTGACGACAGCGACAGTTCTGCAACTGAGCAAATTTCTGCGTTTTTGGTTTGATTACATTATTGAATAAATTTTATTACTATTATATTATTATTTTTGATAATTATTTTTAGTTATTTATTATATTATTTGGTTTTTGCGTCTTTAAACGAGTCAACGTCTTGACAGCGACAGCAGTGAAAGTCACAGACTACTATTTAAAGGGGTTTTTAGTCATAGTGAGTTAAGACGTTTACTAAGAATAAATGACAGCCACAAAAGATCGACTAGTTTTTGGTGAAAACTGTATTTCCCTGTGAAAAACCAACGGTACCTGTAAGAGTACAAAGGTCCGTCTTTCTTACTGTAAATAATATATTTTCACGTACGTCCCGAGACCCGTTTGGTG
>BLSH010216934.1:243453-269045 GCA_018402905.1 Glandirana rugosa | reverse complement strand
GGCGCTAAAAACGGCGCAAACACGGCGCAAAAAATGGCGCTAAAACATGTCCAGTTTTTCAGTGGTTATATTTTTTTATCTTTTTGCGGGTTTAGTTCGATGTTTTTATGAAGGTCTTGATCAAACTCGAAGTCCGCAAAAGTCCGAAAACTGAAGTCCGCAAAAACTCACCTCTACACTTGGTAGAGGTATCTCTTAGTAACTAAAAAAAGGGGAGGTCGCAAAACATCGAAGTCCGAAGTTCGATGAGTTGAGAAACACTGATCGAAGCAACAGTTTTCTAACCAGATGAACCTGTGCAGTGTAAACCCTGCAATTTGAAATGTCCAAGTCCCTGGCTGCAGCTTCCAATTTAAAGCCCCAAAATAACTTGCTTACATTACAGACTATTTGGACAAGAGATAAATAAAATTCCAGCTTGTCTTTGGTGAGAAACCCAACCAGGGGTTTATAATAAACTTCAACACAAGTATTAGGCCCCATTCACACCTGAGCGTTTTGTAGCTTGAAGCCTGAAGCTACAAAACGCTGGAGGGGAAAAAAATCAATGATTCTCTATGGAGATGGTTCACATCTCCACTCAAAAACGCCTGAAGTCAAAAGCCTGAAAACGCCTGAAGCTCAAACTAGTTCTGGAAGTATTTTTGTAGCTTGATTTGGGCGTTTTTCTATTTTTTTATATTGGTGACTTTTTGACCTGTACAAAATCGCGGTAAAAAACGCGGCACAAACGCGGCAAAAATCGCGGTAAAAATGGCGGCAAAAAACGCGTGTATTATTGCTTGAAAATTGGGGAAATATTTTTGTGACATGGACAGCACCAAAGTGAAATTGACCGATAAAAAAAAAATATTTACAAAATATGAAGATATTTCACATTGTAGCATTCTTAAAAACAAAATAGATTATCAAATGTGCAACATTGTTGCCAGGCCAATTTATTTGAGAGAAAGATACATTTCTTTTCAACATGAAAAGAAATGTATCTTAGATAAAGTAACAATTGTACCATTAGAATGAATGGCAGAAACTTGCACTTGGCAAAATAACTCTCATCTTCACTCCCAAATATGTGTGTAAAATAAATCACATTTTGGTATTTACTAACAACTCAAGGGATTACTCCATGAGAGTTATTTTGAGACTTGTTTTGTGTCTGAGCATGCTCAGTTGTGCTCAGCTGTGCTCTGTGCCTAGGAGTAAAGAGATGGGGTATTTATCCACGCTCCAGTGATGCCCACGAGCTGAGTTGGGTGCCACCCTGCTGCGGTTCCTCCTCCTCCTCATGATCTTCCTTGTCCTCTCCGTCCTCCAGAACTGTGCCCTGGTTTGAATATTTTTGACCTGGCCTATGCTGGTGCAGGAACCCACCCTCCGAGCCACTTGCGAATAACTGGCCTGATAACCGTGGAAATGGCCCCTCTCCCTCCTCCTCCTCCTCATCCTCCTGTGCCACATCCTCTTCCATCATCGGCTGAAGTGTTTTTTCAAGGAGACATAGAAGTGGGATAGTAACGCTGAGAACAGCGTCATCGGCACTGGCCATGTTGGTGGAGTACTCAAAACACCGCAATACACTACACAGGTCTTGCATGGAGGCCCACTCATTGGTGGTGAAGTGGTGCTGTTCCGCAGAGCGACTAACCTGTGCGTGCTGCAGCTGAAACTCCACTATTGCCTGCTGCAGCTCGCACAGTCTCTACAGCTAGTGCAAGGTTGAGTTCCACCTTGTGGGCATGTCGCATATGAGGCGGTGAGCAGGAAGGCCGAAGTTTCCGCTGCAGCGCAGACAGGCGAGCAGCAGCAGGGTGAGAACGCCGAAAGTGCGCACAGATGGCACGCACTTTCTGCAGCAGCTCTGACATATCCGGGTAGTTTTTAGAAAATTCTGTACCACCAAATTCAGCACATGCGCCAGGCAAGGGATGTGCATCAAAAAGGCTAGGCCCAGAGCCGCTACAAGATTTCGCCCATTGTTGCACACCACCAGGCCGGGCTCGAGGCTCAGTGGCTACAACCACTCATTGGTCTGTTGTTCAATGCCCATCCACAGCTCCTACGCAGTGTGGGGTTTATCCCCCAAACATATCAGTTTTAAAACAGCCTGCTGTCGTTTCCCCTTGGATGTGCTGATGTTGGTGGTGAAGGTGTTACGCTGAGCGGATGAGTAGGTGGTCGAGGAGGAGGAAGCGCAGTAGGAGGAGGCGGCAACAGGAGGCAAAGAGAAATGCCCTGCAATCCTCAGTGGTGGAAGGACATGCGCCAAATGGCTAGCCGGCTCAGGCCCACCCGCCACTACATTTGCCCAGTGTGCAGTTAGCGAGATATAGCGTCCCTGCCCGTGCTTACTGGTCCAGGTATCAGTGGTTATGTGGACCTTGCCACAGATGGCGTTGCGCAGTGCACACTTGATCTTGTCCCCGACTTGTTTGTGCAGGGAAGGGATGGCTCATCTGGAAAAGTAGTGGCGGCTGGGAACCACGTACTGTGGGACAGCCACTGCCATCAGGTTTTAGAAACTGTCCGTGTTCACCAAATGGAATGACAGCATTTCAAAGGCCAGGGATTTTGAAATGCTGACATTCAGGGCCAGGTATCGTGGGTGGGTACGGGGGTACTTCCTCTTTCTCTCCAGGGTTTGGGAGATGGACAGCTGTAAGCTTCCATGGGACCATGGTGTGGAAATGCTTGGGGACGGTGGCGGACATGGTGGCGTTGCTGCCATATCGTCTTTTTTTCTGGGTGGTAGGTGACACTGTCATGGTAGAGGTGGAGGAAGAGGCCGAGGCAGCAGCAGAAGAGGAAGCAGGAGGAGACCGAAACCTTTCTTGGATTTTGAGGTAATTATTCCAATGCAGCTTGTGCCTTAAATTTAGATGTCTGATCATGCAGGTTGTGGTCAGGTTTAGAGCATTTATGCCCCGGCTCAGGCTATCATTGCACAGCTTGCAAACCACTCATGTCTTGTCATCAGCACATTGTCTAAAGAACTGCCACGTGGGGGAACGCCTTTGATCTGCCTTTGGTGTGCTAGGTCCCTGGGTGCGGTGGGTAGTAGCAGGCATGCTGTCTAGGGGACGCTCGCTCCGCTTTTGCAACCGGCTTCCTCTTTTGCTGTGCTGGTGCCTCTGTGCAACCACCACCTCTTCCTCCAAACTGAACACGTCACTCGCATGACCCTCAGTCCATGTGGGGTCTAGGACCTCCTCATCCTCCTCCCCATCATCTTCCACCCACCCTTCACCGCTGCCCTTCTTGTCAGTCTGCACACTGGGAAAGCTGCAGCAGTTGGCCCCTGTGTTTCCTCATCACCTAATACGGGCTGCGCTGGTGTTTCCATGTCCTCATCCTGCAACAGAAGTGATTGGGCATCGGTGCACTCAATGTCTTCAACTTCTGGGGCAGCGCTATGTGGATGGCCCATGGAAAGCACACCAGGAGAGTCATCAAAAAGCATAAGAGTCTCTTGCATGACTTGGGGCTCAGACTGCTTGGCTAATTTACAAGGGGCTGAGGTGAAAGACAGATGACCATGGGGTTCAGGTGCCAACTCTGAGCTTTCATCAAGGGACTGGGAGGGAGACAATGTGAAGGAACTGGAGGCATTGTCAGTCACCCAATCTACTATCGCCTGTACTTGTTCTGGCCTCACCAATCGTTGAGCAGCATTCGGGCCTACCATATACCGGTGAAGGTTCTGTTGGCTACCTGAGGAAGTTTTTTCACTTGTGCGTGTAGCTGGCACACATCGACCACGTCCTCTCCTTCCAACAGGAGCTTCACCAACACCAGCAGCACCAGCATCACAAGCAGCACCATGACCACGTCCCTTATCTGATGCTCTCCTCATTGTGCTCTCAAATGTACTATGTAGCCCTATTTAAGTATTTATTAATACCAATGAATACCTTCTTTTTTTTGGAAAACACCAAGGTAGACACACTTTTTATTTTGGTGCAAGAAATGCACCGCTCACACCAACAGCAAGAACCTCTCCCTTTAGAACTAGGAGATGATTTTTGAACAATATTCTGTCCCTTACAGCAACAGCTGGAACCTGGCCCTATAGAAGTAGGCAATGATTTTTGAACAATAATCTGTCCCTTACAGCAACAGCTGGAACCTGGCCCTTTAGGAGTAGGCAATGATTTTTGAACAATAATATGTCCCTTACAGCAACAGCTGGAACCTCTCCCTTTAGAACTAGGAGATGATTATAGAACAATAATCTGCCCCTTAGAGGAGCAGCAGGAACCTTTCCCTTTAGAACTAGGAGATGATTATAGAACAATAATCTGTCCCTTACAGCAACAGCTGGAACCTGACCCTATAGGAGTAGGCGATGATTTTTGAAAAATAATCTGTCCCTTACAGCAACAGCTGGAACCTGGTCCTATAGGAGTAGGCGAGGATTTTTGAACAATAATCTGTCCCTTACAGCAACAGCTGGAACCTGGCTCTATAGGAGTAGGCAATGATTTTTGAACAATAATCTGTCCCTTACAGCAACAGCTGGAACCTCTCCCTTTAGAACTAGAAGATGATTTTTGAACAACAATCTGTCCCTTACAGCAACAGCTGGAACCTGGCCCTATAGGAGAAGCGATGATTTTTGAAAAATAATCTGTCCCTTACAGCAACAGCTGGAACCTCTCCCTTTAGAACTAGAAGATGATTTTTGAACAATAATCTGTCCCTTACAGCAACAGCTGGAACCTCTCCCTTTAGAACTAGGAGATGATTTTTTAACAATAATCTGTCCCTTACAGCAACAGCTGGAACCTGGCCCTATAGGAGTAGGCAATGATTTTTATTTGTTTCATAACTTTTTATTGAAATTTTTCAGTTCAACAAAAGAGACAATTGGAAAAAGCCAAAGTCTGTTATTCTTATACTCTCATACAAAATGCACAATAAAAACAAGCACAAGCCTATAACATGGGATATTGTCAGAGAAAAACAGTGTCTATTGTACAAATATAAGTCACCGTTAGGAAAAAAAAGGAAGCAAAAAAAAAAAAAAGGCCAAGAAAAATAGAAAAAAATAGATCCAGGGCAGGAGAGGTCCCGCTGTCCCCTCGGTCACCCAACTGGGAGCAAACTGTAACCGGGGAGACAGACAACAACCCACTCCACTCCAGGGATCATTATAAAATAAGAGACTTTTGTTGGCATGACCTCCGCCGTATCAAAGTGAACTGAAGTTATCCAAATGGCCATACCCCGGTCTTATAGGCCGCTTTGAGAGAGTTTATATTACCCTCCTCCAACCACAGGGTTGGGAAGGCGTGGAGCACCACATGTATCAAACAGACCCTAGCAAACAAAATAAGCAACATAACCACATCAAGACGAAAGGAAAAGCAGCCATAGGAAGAAAAGAAGAGAAGAAGCAGAGGGGAAGAAGAAAGAAGGTAGACACCAGGGTAGCTATTCAAAAGAGTAAATGAATGAGGGGCACAATGGGAGTTTTATATAGTTCTTCCAAGGTTCCCAAACAAGGTCAAATTTAGAGGAAGTATTAAGGATAATATTGGCCAGCTTTTCCTGAATCATGATCCAGGAAATTCTCAGTTTAGCCTCGGTGAAAGACACCTAGGGACGCTTCCAAGACCTGGCTATTGTGATCTTAGCACTAAGCAAAATAAATTGGATGAGTTTAAATAAGGGTTTGGGCAGACCATCGGGTTTAGAGTTGAGGAGAGCTATTTCTGGACTCTGAGGAACCGAGAGGCCCGAGATCTTACGGATCAAGTGAAAAACTTTGTTCCAAAATCCCCTAAGGCGAGGACATTCCCACCACGTGTTGAGGAAGGTGCCCATGTCCTCGCATCCTCTGAAGCAGAGGTTGGAGGAATTAGGGAACATAGCTGCTAGCTGGGATGGTACCAAATACCACCTAGTAACTACCTTTAAGTTGGCCTCCCTCAAAGAAATGTTAGCAATCCCCTTAAAGCATCACAGAAACAAAGAGGTCCATCTGTCCACCTCCCAATCTACTTCCAGATCCCTCTCCCATTTTTCCGCAAACGGTGGTTTAGTTGAGTCCTCCATCAGTGAAGCATAAATCAAAGAGATACCACCTCTTTGATCCACAGTTAACGAACACCATTGTTCATATGGGTGATGCCTCTATGATCATTTCTGGATTTCCACCAGGAGTTCAGAAAATTATGAATTTGCAAGAAACAAAATTTTTCAGAGAGTGGCATATCTAGCTTGTTAATGCAATGCTTTAAAGACAAAGGGCCGGCTAGAGTTAAAAAATTGGCCTATACGATATAAACCCTTGTCCATCCACCACTTAAAAGCCCTGATGTCTGAACCCGGTGGAAACTGGGGGTTATTAAAGAGGTGAGTGAGTGGACGGAGGTTTGAAATTAATTTAGGGGATTTAAAAACTGAGTCGCTAAGAGCTATAGAGTGGGACAGAGTAGGGGCAAGTATTGGGGGTCTCAATTTATGGGGGCTCCCACCAAGAAATCAATAGTGTTGAGGGGAACTGCCTGTCTCTCTATTTTAATCCAATCCGGTGTATTCCCTCTGGTGAAAACGGTTGACAACTGAGCTAATTGAGCTACCTGGTAATATTTAAAGAGGTGTGTAAGTCCTAGGCCCCCCCCCCCGTTACGTCTCCTGTAAAGCACATTAGCCGAGCATCTAAAACCCCTACAGGCTCATATGAAATTCAGAATCTGGGATTGCAGTTTTTGCAAGCTAGACTTCCTGACTGGAATAGGGAGAGCTCTAAAGAAATAAAGAATCCTAGGAAGAAGGGTCATTTTCACTGCGTGTATCTTACCCAACCATGAGAGGCCCTCTTGATCCCATCTGGTAAGATGGCTTCAAAGAGTTGGTTAATGTTAGCTGTCAGACTGACCCCCAAGTAAGGTATCTGAGTAGAATTCCAAGTGAACTTGTAGTGGTCTTTTAGTCAGAGTATAGTTTGTTCTGGTGTAGATATATTCAAAGCTGCGGATTTAGACCAGGTCACAGAGTCCTGATATTTCTCCAAATGTTTGGAGTAGCTGAATAACCCGGGGGGTGGACGTGAGGGGGGAAGAGATGAATAGGAGCAAGTCGTCTGCGAATAACGCGCATTTGTGTGAGCAAGAACGACATTCTATCCCTTGGATATCTGGGTTATCCCTAATGGCAATGGCCAGAGACTCCATCGCTATTGTGAATATTAATGGGGATAGAGGGCATCCTTGCCTAGTACCTCTAAAAATAGGGAAGGGTTCTGAATAGAAGTTATGCAGTTTGACCTGGGCACAAGGGTTTGAGTATAGGGCCCTAAGAGTTTGAAGAAATCTAGGGCCAAAACCCCATCTACCCAAGACTTCAAAAAGATAAGACCAATCTACTGTGTCAAAGGCTTTTTGCAAATCAACAGACAGGATGTATCCCTCCTGAGTAGGACCCCCATCCCAATTCGAGCTAAGAAGAGACACAATATCAACTGCTCTGCGGATCTGGTCGGGGCCTTGCCTGCCTGGGATAAAGCCTACTTGGTCTTTATGAATATATTAGCCTATAAAATTAGACAGTCTATTAGCTAAAACTTTAGTCATAATTTTGAGGTCATTATTTATCAAGGAGATAGGTCTGTAATTGTTAACATCAGATTGGTCCTTTCCAGGTTTGGGGATGACCAACACAAATGCTCTTTTGGCATCGCTTTGTAGCACCATACCGGTCCTTAATGAATTGAAAAATTTTGTTAGATAAGGGGCAATAACTGGGCCAAAGGTTTTGTAGTAGCCCATGGAAAAGCCATCTGGGCCAGGGGCCGAGCCTTTCTTAAGGTTCCTAATCACCTCCAACACCTCTGTATCATTAAAAGGCAATTCCAGAGAGGCTATGTGATCTTCCGAAAGTCTAGGGAGGGTAATGGAATTCAAAAAGGCTTCAAGGGAAGGAGCTGAAACCCCATGCCCTGCATCATATAGTTTGGCGTAGAAATTTTGAAAGATGGACATAATCCATTTCAGGTTCTGAGTGAGATCACCCGAATGATCCCTGATCTTAGGGAAAGAATAGGAACGACACCTGGGGGACAATCTGGCAGCCAACCTGGGACCTATGCGATCTCTTTGTAAATAAAGGTGAGCTCTAGACCATTGAGTTTGTTTCTCAGCATTGGTAGTAAGGTCGAGATTTAAGGCTACTTTCCCTGCTTCCAATTGAGCCCAAGAGCGGTGAGTCGGATTCTTCTTATGAGACCTAGCCAGATCTTGACAGTCACGTTCCAGTTTCTCTATATCTACTCTCCTCTCCCTTTCTAACCTGGCTGATAACTGGATGAGCTTTCCCCTCATAACCCCTTTATGAGCTGCCCACAGTATTGGGGGTCAGACTTCCCCAGTATCATTCCTGAGGAAGTAGTCCTTGAGTTCCTTCTCTAACATTACGCAATGTACTGGATTATTCAGGAGGGATTCATTTAAGCGCCATTGGAGGTTCCTCCCCCCACCTGGCTCAACTTTGATATGTATTATTACCAGTGAGTGATCCGACAGGGGGGAGTCCTTAATGGAGGATTTGAAACCCAAAGGGGATATAGAGGCTGGGACAAAAATGTGATCTATTCTCGCCATACTCTTATGTGGGGCTGAAAAATGAGTGTAGTCCCTCACCCTGGGATTTAGTTCCCTCCAAATATCTATGAAACCTAATGAGAAAAGAAGTCTAGCGAGCTTAAGGCTATATTTCGGAGGCCGAATTAGGCGAGGTGCTCCTGAGCCCGACTTGTCGAGCATGGGGTCTAAGACCATATTAGAGTCCCCTCCCAATATTACATTCCCCTCGAGATGGGGCAGGATAAGATTAAACAACCCATGGAGAAATTTAGCTTGACCGAGATTCGGTGCGTAGTATGATAAGAGAGTGTACGTCACCCCCCCAGAGTCCCTTTCAAAAGAATAAACCTCCCCTCTGGGTCTTTAATTTCTTTCATGAGGGTAAAGGCTAAGTGCTTAGCGAAGAAGATTCCCACACCTCTCGTCTTATCTGGTGCATTTGCCAGAAAGAACTGTGGATAATTGGAGTGTATGTACTTAGGAACATAATGCTCTGGGAAGTGGGTTTCTTGAAGCATGAGTATGTCTAGATGTTGGGAGCCGGCTAAATTGAAGTATTTTTTCAGTTTTATGGGGGAATTAAGGCCCTGTATGTTATGCGATGCCACTCTAAAAAAAAAATGGAGGATTAGCGGACATGGTAACTGTGTGAGGACCGATCTTCATGCATCACTAACCGAAGACTCACCTGACTCGTAAGAGGGAGGAGGAAAAACCTGTCAAACCAAGAAAATATGGGGATTGCCCATAGGAGCCCTCTACGAAGGAGACTTCCCTGGTGTCTGAAAAGAGAAGTTAAAAGCAGAGAGGTAACGAGAGGATAGAACAGAAGAAAACTAAAAGAGACAAAAATAACAAACAAAGGAGGGGAGCGGCAAAGCCTAGCCGCAAACCATCCCGGATTCCTGGAAGTGAGGGGACTAGAGCACCCCCCACCAACAGGTAAGGGGCATAGTGTCCAATATGAATGCCACTTAGTGCCACCTTCAGATGCCACCCTAGACCACCAGGGAATGGGCCCCTTTCTGTACATATGCCCACCAGTGGCCCTATCAGTGTGTACCAGTGCCCCTATCAGTGCACACCAGTGCCACATATCAGTGCCCACCAGTGCCACCTACTAGTGCCCAACTATCAGTGCCCATCAGTGCCACCTATCAGTGCCCAGTGCCGCCTATGAGTGCCAATCAGTGCCATCTATGAGTGCCCATCAGTGCCGCTTATCAGTGTCCTTCAGTGCCGCTTATCAGTGTCCATCAGTGCTGCATATCAGTGCCCCGTCAGTGTTCATCATTGCTGCATATAAGTGCCTCATCATCAGTGCCACCTCATCAGTGCCTACTCATCAGTGCCAATCAGTACTGCCAGATCAGTGCCCGTCAGTGTAGCCTCATCAGTGCCTATCAGTGATGGAGGAAATGTACTTATTTACAAAGTTTTGTGACAAAAATAGAGAATTTTCTTTTTTTTTTTCAAAATTTTCGGTCTTTTTTTGTTTATAGCGCAAAAAATAAAAAACGCAGAGGTGATCAAATACCACCAAAAGAAATCTCTATTTGTGGGAACAAAATGATAAAAACTTTGTTTGAGTACAGCGTCACATGACCACGCAATTCTCATTCAAAACGCAACACCACTGAAAGCTGAAAATTGGTCTGGTAGGAAAGTGTTCTAAGTGCATGGCATTGAAGTGGTTAAAGAGATGAAAATTGGAAGAGATGGGGCTAGCGTAAAAACAAGCTTGTAGATGAATGTAAAACCACCCTAAATAGTACTGCTGATTAAGGAGGATCCTCTCTTTATGGATTAGGAGGAGACCCAGCTGTTTCTGTGTGCAAGGGAGTAGTCCTATGAATATCCAAGAGTCAGTCTCTGTATTATATTTTGAGATTAGGCCCGAGCCTCAGGCTCAATTATTGGCTCATGACCCAGTTGTCACTCACCAAACCTGACCAGGCTAGGGAATTCTTTTATCCCAGGTGTTATGCCCGATTGCTTTATATACCAAAAGTGTCCCCTTTTAAGCTCCTCCACAACCTCTAGCGACTCTAGCAGCGATGCTGCTGCTGGTGTGAGGGAAAGATTAGCTTTAGAAAATCATCTCATACTAGTGTAGGGAGAGGATGCTGCTGCTGTTGTGAGGGACAGATTAGCTTTAGAAAATCTGTTAAAAACAGCGATTTATTGGTGGGTGGGTGCTAAAGGAGATTTTTGTTTGCTAGAGTACATTTTGTTTTCTAAGCAAAGTGCCTCATATAAAACCTAAGCAATTTTTCTGTTTGTTAGGTGGGCGTTTGCAGCCATTTTTGCAAGTGCAGTGCATTAGCAACTGCTTATGTGTCAGGGACACTACTTTAATCGTGTTAGTTCAGTTGGCAACATTTTGGCATATTTAAATACTGCTTTTACATTGCAGTTAGACAAATTAAATAAAATATATATATATATATATATATATATATTTTTTTTTTTTTTTTTTTGTGCAAAATATTACATTTGCGGCCAGCGGGGCATTTCTTGCACAAAATTAAAAAGTGCGTCTACATTGCTGGTTTTAAAAAAAAAAAATATTCTAAATACTACATTTGTGGCCAGCGGTGCATTTCTTGCACAAAAATAAAAGGAGCGTCTACATTGCTGGTTTAAAAAAAAAGAATAATAATTTATTATATTTTTTTTTATTATTATTATTAATAAATAGTGCTACATAGTACATTTGCAGCTTGCTGTGCATTTCTTGCACAAAATTGCACATTGCCGGTTTAAAAAATTATATAAATTTGTGTTAAATAGTACATTTGCATCCAGAATGAGGAGAGCATCAAATAAGGGACATGGTCGTGGTGCTGCTGGTGCTGCTGGTGTTGGTGGTGTTGGTGAAGCTCCTGTTGCAAGGAGAGGACGTGGTTGTTCTGTGCCAGCTACATGCACAAGTGAAACACCTTCCTCAGGTGCGATTAGCCGACAGAACCTTCAACGTTATATGGTAGGCCTGAATGCCGCTCAACGAATGGTGAGGCCAGAACAAGTACAGGCGATAGTAGATTGGGTGGCTGACAATGCCTCCAGTTCCTTTCCATTGCCTCCCACCCGGTCCCTTGCTGAAAGCTCCGAGTTGGCACCTGAACCCCATGGCCATCTGTCTTACACCTCAGCCCCTTGTAAATCAGCCAAGCAGTCTGAGCCCCAAGTCATGCAGCAGTCTCTTATGCTGGTAGACGCGCTGCTGAGGGCATTCCCAAATGACACCGGGGGCTCAGTGGAATCACAAGGCGAAGACAGAGGAGGAGGAAGAGGTCGCCAACGCAGCTGTGGCACCGCCAGCACCTCAGAAGGCAGGGTTAGCATGGCCGAAATATGGAAAAGCTTTGTCAGCAGCACGCCACAACAAACAGCACCACCATCTGATAGGCAACGTCTTAGCAGGAGGCAGCATTTCAGCAACATGGTGGAACAGTATGTGTGCACATGCCTACACGTACGCACTGATGGGTCTGCCCCATTCAACTTCTGGGTCTCCAAATTGGGCACATGGCCTGAGCTTGCCCTTTATGCCTTGGAGGTGTTGGCCTGCCCTGCAGCCAGTGTATTGTCTGAACGTGTGTTTAGCACAGCAGGGGGCGTTATCACAGACAAGCGCAGCCAGCTGTCCACAGCCAACGTTGACAAGCTAACATTTATTAAAATGAACCAGGCATGGATCCCACAAGACTTGTCTGTGCCTTGTGCAGAAGAGACATTTATATCGGCCTCACACAGCCATTGGTATACTTAAGTGAACTTATTCTTTTTTTTTTTAAATATGTCTCAATGTTTTGGGGGCTACCCCAATTAGAAAAAAATACCAAACAAACAAAAAACAGTGTTGGCTACCTCCTCCTCCTCCACCGCCACTTCCACCTACACTGCCACGGTCACCGACTCCTCAACCGCCTACTCCACATCCACCTCCTCCTCCTTTTATGTGATTTTAAGTTATTTCCCTATCCACATTTGTTTGCAGGGCACTGGTCCTACTCTTACCCCTATTTTGCTTCCTTTTGCAGCCTTCTAGCCCTTTCCAGGACTTTTTAGAGCCATTTTAGTGCCCAAAAGTTTGGGGCACCATTGACTTCAATGGGGTGCGGGGTCAAGTTCGGGGCCAAATTCAAACTTTTTTGTGAAGTTCGGCCGAACCCGAACATTCAGGTGTCCGCTCAACTCTAGTGATGTGATTTCACTCTGTAGGTATGCCAGTAAGTCTAAATGCACAACTAATTTGGACATGTCCTGGTTTGGGCTGGCCAGACCGATAGATTCTGTTCCTCCCTGAGCAAGCTGCTCTTTTCTTGCATACACAGGGGTGGCCAGGATAAGACTTTGGACTGCAAACAAGATGGTCGTTCACCAAGTTAACTGAAGAAAATATGTATGTATGTCAGAAATATGTATGATCCCGTTACTCAACTTTTTTGGGACATGCATACAAAGCTGTAAGAGTTATAATTAGGAACTGATATATGAGTTCAATTTAGAGGCCGCGGGGGGTAAACAAATAACTCCCCTGGGTGACTTAAATATCTCCCTAAATTTCTGTAAGATATCTCTTTGTAGATAAAGATTTTATCTTGCTGTACACCTCCCACCGCCTCTACCAGTACACCCCTGCTGGTTACACAATCATAAGGGGTTCTCAGTTCTATTCTCTTGCGTTCTACTCTGAGACGATTTTTGTTTGTTTTTGTGCCCCATTGAGGGGACTGTATATGCCAGTGTGATAAACAACGAAATAACATATCGCACCACTCAATAGTTCTGACACACGGTAATAGATTTACATTCTATACTTTGCATTTTTCATCTCTAATTTTTCTCCCAGCTTCTCCTATAGGACCTATATAATTAAGAGACTTCACCAAAACCTAACAGTCGCTGCAGCAGTTTATGCCCACAAGTCCTTGAAAGGAGTGAGATGGAGTATGCTACACTAGGTAAGAAACCCTCCTTGATCTCCCATAATGTACAAGGTTTAAATGTAACCGAAAAACGTACCGCCCTGCTAAGAGAATTGAGAAAGATAGAACCAAAAATAGTGTTTCTTCAAGAGACGCATTTCAAAACGGGGACATTTCAAAAGATTACAGACAAACATTTCACACAGGCCTACCACTCCACAAACCCTGAATCTAAAGCGAAAGGGGTCTCAATATTGATACACAAAAATGTGGGATGTGAGGTCCTCCAACATTTTGCGGACCCACCAGGGACATTCTTATTTCTAAAAGGGTGATGGGACAGGAAACCAATTACATTAGCAAATGCTTATTTCCCAAATTCTGCGCAGGCCACTTTTTGCCAACAAATGGTTGAGGAATTGAAGAGTTTCTCACAAGGATGTATTATACTAGGTGGGGACTTCAATCTGGCACTAAATCCTCTACAGGATACCTCCGATGGTAAGACAAGCATACTATACAAACCGCTTAAAAAAATTAAGACATTGCTGTCCTCGCTCACACTGGTGGATTCCCAACCACAAGGGAAGGGACTTTTCATATTTCTTACCGCTCCATAATAAACATACACGCATTGACTATATTTTCCTGACTCAAAGGGATTCACCCCTAATAAAATCAGCAGACATAGGCATTAAAGCCCTGTCGGATCATGCACCAATTTCTCTAACTCTGGCTTCACCACACATACTCCCGAAAAACCCATCCTGGAGATTGAACCCATTACTACTGACCAACGATAATAATCAAACAAAAATTAAGGAGACCATACAAAAATATTTTCAGGAGAATGAGTCTATTGAGGTGTCACCTCTGACGGCCTGGTTGGCACACAAGTGCGTAGTCAGAAGGGAACTCATCAAAATGGGGTCACAAAGAAAAAGAGAGTCTGAGTAGGAATTAAACAACCTGGTTAGCAAAATCAAGGTGCTGGAGGAACAGCATAAACAATCACTGGTCTTGGACAAGGTCACTGAACTGCTGGACCTTAGAGAGAAATTGCAATCAATTTTAAACCTAAAAGCTAAGCAGAGCCTTTTTCTCAGAAAGGGATTTTTTTTTTTTTTACCAACACGGTGATAAGTCCGGTAAATTTTTGGCAAAAACCTTGAAAGAAACCCTGCTGTCCACCAACATAGTATCTAAGAAAAACAAAGCTAACCAGGTAACACATGAAATGGATAAAATAGCGCAAATATTTCAGGAATATTATGCTGAGCTATATAATATCCCCCGAGCACATAAACGCCCAGATTTGGAAGGAACCAGATCTCACTTAATCTGATTCCTTGCGGATAGTGGACTCCCCGTCCTTAAGGATGAAAATGCCCAACAACTAGAAACCTCCATTACTGAGGTGGAACTACTACAGGCAGTCTATTAACTCTCTTAAACCAGGAAAGAGCCCAGGCCCCCATGGGTAAACAGCCTTATATTATAAAATCTTCCCCTCACTCCTGACACCGCACCTAGCGAAGGCCCTAAATTACCTGAAAACACCCAAGGACCCTCCAGTAGAATTTCTATGTGCGCATATCACGGTACTGCCTAAACCCCACAAAGATCCCATGGATTGTGCCAATTACAGGCCGATCTCACTTTTAAATATAGACCTCTAATTATTTACTAAAGTTTTGGCAAACCGAATGAGACCATTACTAAAATGTTTGATTGGACCTGAGCAAGTGGGCTTTATGCCCGGCAGGGAGGCGAGGGATAATGTAACTAAACCCTTACATCTTATTCACAAAACCCATGCAGGAAGCTTGGAGGGCATGATTCTTTTCGACCAACGCCGAAAAGGCTTTCAATCCGGTTTCGTGGGACTTTCTTCAGGCAACCTGCATACACATTGGCTTTAAATCAAATATGCTGTCTTGGATATCTACCCTATATAGCAACCCCACAGCCAAAATAAATGGCGCCTTATCCAACAATGTGAACATACAAAATGGCACACGGCAAGGGTGCCCTTTATCACCACTACTTTTTATTCTCACTTTGGAGCCTTTGATATGTGCGGTGAATAATAACCCATCTATCCATGGATTTAAAGAGGGAAATCACATCTATAAAACAGCAGCATATGCTGATGACCTCCTGTTCTTCATCTCACAACCACATACTTCCATACATAACCTATTAAAATTATTTCAAACATATGGATATTTGTCAAATTTTAAGATAAGTTACAAAAAATCGGAAGCTCTAAATTTGACTGTTCCTGAAAATGTTTTAAGCTCGACCCGAAGCAATTGCAAATTCAAATGGGAAGATAAGGCAATTAAAGTAAGTATGGCTCACACAAAAGCTATCAACAGTTTACACAGTAAATTTTATACCCCTACTACTTGAGGTGTAGCCGTATCAGTGCAATTGTGCCAGAGAAAATTGAGTACTGTCCGTGATACTTTTTTTATTTGCACTAACATAAAATTTTATGTTAAATTGTTAAACAGTTCAATTTTATGTTAATGCAAATAAAAAAATTATCACGGACAGTACCCAATTTTCTCTATACCCCTACTACAAAACATACAAAAAGATTTAGAAAATGGTCCTTGAAATTCTTTTTGTGGTTTGGGAGGGCAGTCATTGTAAAAATGACACTACTACCTAGGGTCCTGTACTTTTTTCAGACATTACAAATTCCAATACCAGCCAGCTTTTTCCCAGCACCTGAGTCCATAGTTAGACAGTTTTTGTGGGCACCCAAAAGACCACGCATAAAATTACGACTTTTGACTAAAGCTAAGAGGGATGGAGGCATGGGTTTCCCCAACTTCAAACACTATCACATAGCCACAAAGTTGCATCATAGATTGAAACTGCCATGCAGATAACAAAGATTGAGTGAATCTGGAGAACAATGTAGGACCTATACCTGTGCCACACACGCCTTGGATAGCTAAAGAGGCCTGCCCCCCTCAACTGAAAAAAACACCCGATCATAGGGACCACATTGAAGATTGCACAAAAAATAGGAAATAACACTTCCTTAATTACAAATCCGAGCCCATTAATGCCCATAAGCTTTAATCCAGAATTCCCACCCGATTTAGGCATAAGATTAAACTGGGGCCAAAAAGGAGATAAGGCGCTATTGTCTACACACTGCTTTAAGGGTAACAAAATAAAATCCCTAATTGAACTTAATCAAGAAGAGGGGAGAAAACCATTGAGGGAATGGGAGTACTACCAGATTCATAGCTTCCTACCAGTCTCATAAAATATAACCGCATCACGACCCTACCATCACCAGTGGAACAAATCTGCTTGAAGGTGGAAATAGGATTAGGACTGTATCACTGACATATGCTCGGCTGCAATCTAGCGATAACCCTACCCGATCTAAACACAAACAGCTCTGGGAAAGTGGTTTGAACACAACATTCAGTGATGAACAATGGCTTCACGCCTGTGTATTCGCACATAAAAGTTTGATTAACACGCGGTGTCAAGAAACAGCATACAAGTTACTCTCATACTGGTATAACACCCCAGAGAAATTCATAAATGGTTCCCATCAGTCTCCAACATGTGCTGGAGGTGTGATGTGAAGGTGGGCAGCTTAAAACACATCTGATGGGATTGCTATTTAATCCAAAACTACTGAAAACATGTGTGCGAGTTAATAAAAGAAATAACTGATACAAAAATTCAGTTAGACATAGCCTGTTGCTTGCTAAACATATCCAAGGGTACGATGAGATGTTATAAAAGGTCCTTAATGAGATATCTTCTCATAGCAGCTAGGGACTTGATACCAGAGTACTGGAGATCAAGGAGGGTGACCACAATAAGGGAATGGCTTATGAAAGTTCAATATATATATGATATGGAAGAGATTAAAGCTATAGCCTCTGAGAACACAGAAAAGCTCAATGACTTGTGGAGAGTGTGGGTTGTGTTTCGGTACTCAAATAAATAAAAGTCCATACTGACAGTGGACTGATGCAGCGAAGACGGGATAGCTAACTGGTTCACTTTAGGATCCCATGGCATACCTGACTACCCTTTACCACCTAATGCAGATCAGGTCATAGGGAGATAACATGTAGAAGGTGAAATAAATAACCAATATTTTTAGCAATACAGAGATGTATACTGTTGCAAAGTATGTGTATCTTGTGCTGTTGAATATATTAGTTATTACACTGATTTTGCATATGAATGTGTATATGTACATTTGCAAATGAAAGTAAAGCTTTATTATTGTAAATAAATAATTGTAAAATGATTGAAAAAAAATCAACAATTCTTGATGTGAAAACAGTATTTCCGACCGTGAAAGCGATCTGTGAAAAACCTCAAATCAAGGACTGAAAAACACAGCCTAAAACAGTCACCAAATATAAATAGTCCAGGTCCAAAAATTCATAATAAATACCACAAAGGTATGTGCAAAAGATAATTCGAAAAAATTAGTTCAAAGAGATCAAAATATGTGTCCCTTCACCTTGCAAACTTGCGTCTTACCCAGACCAGTAAATCTCTTTGGAACAGAAACTGTGCACACTTGTAAGTCTCAAGGCTTTCAGCAATCTTGATCGTCCCACTGACGGGCGGTTCTGATGGTTTCAGGTGATGCCAATAGTGACTTCAGGAGTTAGATTCCTACGGTGATACCCCAAAGTTTAGAATGATCCGGTGAGGAGAAGGCTCTCAGAGTACATAAAAAGAGGAGGGAAGCTTCTTAATGTAGCGTTCCATTAAAATTTATTAAAAAAATAACATCCACTTACATTAAAGCTTCTGTAAAACAGCATCAGGTTAGAAAACAACGCAGCGGCAGTAAGACACCAGCTTGCTCGTGCGAAGATGACGTCTCAGACTACTGCTCCACCCGACGCATAGGCTTCTGCTGGGAAAGGAGACTGGTCTGAGACATCAGCCATCCTGGCTTACATACACAGAGATGCAAGCGGCCCCGGAAGTCTCCAATCTCCCTACATCCACAACGGTTCACCTCCACGTAATGCAAAAAAAATGTAAAAGAAAAATATGTGATCCATTTCACAGTTATGAATGGAAACAAATGCTGATTACCAGCGATAACACCAGCAGCATGGAAAAAATGTTAAAAAACAAAATCAAATATTATTAATATGTGTCATTAATTTCATTAATATAATTCAATAAAGCATTATTGAAAAAAAAATATTATGATAAATATTGATTATTATTTAAATAAATATGATTATAAATTAATTGGAGGTTCATTATGAAAATAAAATATATAAGAAGAATAATGGAGACTAACTTGGCCTGAAGAACAATCTAATTTCATACAAGTGAATATGCATAGAATACCAAATAGCTCAAAAGTTTAAAATGTAAAAGAACCAATATTAAACAGGGTACTAGTGGACATATATCTAAAAGTCTAACCCAATTGTTAATCACCCCTCCTATATTCACAGATATGGGATACACTAAATTAGCTATTATCAATAAAGCAGTTGATATCCCATTCTATGTTGAGTCCCAGCGGTCTATATGTTTGTAAATAACTGGGTTTCACGATGGGATATAAAAGTTTGTAAATTGCTCCCTCTCCAATGGGGGGTAAATTTCTTAATACTTATGACTTCTAGAACAGAGAGATTCCTCTTGTGGCATTGGCAAAAATGTTTGGATGCACTAGGGGTCATTTACTATATCGCGATTATGCCTTCATGCGTATTTTAATGCGCAGAATTGCAAATTCGGGCTAATTAGCGCGAAAATGGAATTCACTAAAGCCCTGAGGGAGAAAATAGTCCCAGAATCAAATTCACTATAACGCCCAAACAGCAGTGAGTGACTAAAAAACTAGTCGTGGTAGAAGCAAGGGAATTGCACATGGAAATAATGTTTAGAGCATGATAGGATCACCTAAATTGTTTTTAAAAATGTAGTGTCTTGTTTAATGATGATCTGCTTTTAAATTGTTTAAAAAAGTGATATATAACCTGAAATATCATTGAAAGTCTGCAAAGAGCCAAATCCCCCCTTTTTCTATTCATCAGCACAACTGAGCATGCTCAGACAAGAAAATTCCCTCATTTTAACTCCCATGCCTTTTTTAGAGGGCGGTATAGTAAATTCGCAAATTCACACTTGCCTATAAAGTCTTTTTGAGAAGGCAAATTTGCGTTGGCTAATATGCCTTCTTAAGAAGCCCAATGCAAGTTTCAGCCATTGATTCTAATGGTACAATTGTAACTTCCCTAAAGTAATCCTTTTCATGTTGAGATGAAATGTATCTTTCGCTCAAACAAATTGTCCCTGCAACAATGTTGCTATTTCATCATCTAATTTGCTTTTAAAAATGTTACAATGTTCAATATTCTCATGTTTTTCCCTGTATTTTGCTTGTTGCTCTCCATCTCATAAAAATCTTTTCCTAAACTCACACAGGTATCTTCACAAAGCACAAACAAAATAATAATAATAATAATAAATAATAATGTAATAAATAACAATACTACATATAATAAATAATAATAATAATAATAAAAAAGCTGTTGCAATAATATCACTGTTTTACACTTCAAGCATCACCAAATAGCACAGAATAAACTCCAGACTGATGTAATTCCACCACCTATATGTGCAAATAAATGCAGTATACGTGTATTTATGTGTATTTATGTGTAGGAGGGTTGCACACCCGGCAGACTGGTGGCTAACAGCTTAACGCTTCTACCTAGGACCATAGAGGTTCTGGATTTGCAACCTGATCATATCACTTCATGTAGAGAGGTTTTCTGTTCTCATAACTCATGTCCTTATCAAAATGATGTCTACATGTAGTATTTATGTGTAGGAGGGTTCCACCCCTATTGCAAATTGTGTCACATGTTTTCTATGGGAAAAGACTATAATCAGCCTTAACATTTCCCATCCAGCAATAATTGCAGTTTCTTACCAAGGCAAATGCCCCAAAATGAGAGATGTTCTATAGCAGAATGCACACAGTACTGAGCCATAACAAGCCTTCAAAACAGATGGCATATGCCAGAAACAGGTTGTTCAATGGTTATCCAACCTTCCACAGCACATCTGCATTTGTTCATTTATTGCACCCCTGAGACTTAGGACTGTTTGACATCACAGCAATGGATGCTCCATGAATGTGGCTAAGGGCTTAGCACTTCTGCTGAGCAAAGCTGGGGTTCATAGATTCAAATCCCCAACATGCTATGTCCTGTAGAAAGGCTGTCAGCTCTTCCTGTGTTGTTAAACATAACTCATGTTCTTCCCCAAGTTTTATATAAATGTAGCATTTATGTGGACGAGGGTTCCACCACCATTGCAGAACTTGCACAATCTGCGATCTTGCCAAAAGTATTGGGACACCTGCCTTTATACACACATGAACTTTAATAGCATCCCAGTCTTAGCCTGTAGGGTTCAAATTTGATTTAGTCAAGCCTTTACAGCTATATCAGTGCAAGGACCTTTTTTTCCTGCACCAGAATCAGGCCGCATGGGTGTTCTCACTCCTGCGATCCAATTGCTATCGGAATCCACAGTTAGCACTGCGATCTATGAACCAATCTGAGGGTGTCATTAATATTGTACTGACACCCACAGCGGTTCACAGAAGGCAGTGTGAACTGCCTGCGGGAGAGGTGCAATGCTGGAACCGGTGCTGAAATCATGCTGGATCCTGCATCGCACCAATGTGAACCTGGGCTAAGGCCGCTTTCACACTTGTGTGACCTGAAAGTCGCATGACTTTACCGCGATTTGTTGCAATTTTTTGACGTGATTTTGATGTGACTTGAAGCAATAGCTGTGTAATTCTGAGGTCTATCGACCTCGAGTTGCTTCAAAGTCGGACTACTTTGAAGTCGCACAGATATGAATGGGGCTCATTGGAAATTATCTTCAGGCCCCTTTCACACTTGTGTGACTTTTCCTGCGACTTGGGACTGCAAAGTCACATGGCAAGCCGTTCCCCATGATTTTCAATGAGTACCATTCATTTCTGTGCGACTTCAAGTTGCAGTGACTTCAAAGTAGTCCATGCACTACTTTGGTCCAACTTTGATGCGACTTGAGGTCCATAGACCTCAGGATTACACAGCTATTGCTTCAAGTCACATCAAAATCACTGCAAAACATTGCAGCAAAACATTACGGCAAATCATTGTAAAAACACACAAATTTCAAGTCGCACAAGTGTGAAAGAATAACCCCTGTAAAACAACCCCACAACATAATCCCCCTTCCTGATTTGGACCATTGTACAAAGCAAGGTCCATAAAGACATGGATGAGTGAGTTTGGGGTGGAGGAACTTGACTGGCCTGCACAGAGTCCTGACCTCAACCTGATAGAACACCTTTGGGATGAATTAGAGCGGAGACTGTGAGCCAGGCCTTCTTATCCAACATCAGTGCCTGACCTCACAAAAGTGCTTTGGAAAGAATGGTCAAACATTCCCATAGACACTCCTAAACCTTGTGGACAGCCTTCCCAGTTGAAGCTGTTATAGCTGCAAAGGACGGGCCAACTCAATATTGAACCCTACAGACTAGGACTGGGATGCCATTAAAGTTCATGTGCGTGTAAAGGCAGGCATTTTGACAATATCGTGTGGGCTAACACATTTGCAAATTATAAGTGTTCTTGTTTATCAGGTGCAATCACTTTGAGTTAGGCAGACATGAAGAGACCGATTGAATGACACTGGTGGGCGTGTACTTCCATTGGACGTGTCAGTGTGCAATACAACCTATGTTATAAAATTGACTGCATTAGAGGAGCTTGGTTTGCCCTGCGAAGAGGCTGTGTTATTTGCTGTGGTTTTTGGGGGAGGAGGGCTGTTATTGTGCATAATGACAAATGCCCCACTTTGGCTGTTAGTTGAAATTCTTGTGCATTTTGTCCATCAAAAGTGTGGCTTTGCTGTCAGTGTTGTGTATTGTTGCTGCTGACCATGCATTCATGGTTTGGGAGCATCTGCTGACCTTCTACTCTTTGATCTCATTGCTTAATCATGTACACAGAAATGCATCTTCCAGCAGAACCGTCACCAATGTATGTGTGTGGAATGTGGGGTGGTGGGTGGTCATGTTTTGGAATATGCGTCTTTTTAATATGTTTGTATTTTTATTTTTTTTTTAAGAATGACTGACTGTTTTTTTGTAATTTGGTATAATCTTGCAGCTAAACATTTGTTGGTGGTTGGTGTCTGGTGAGAGTAGTTTTACTATGAAATGTGTAGTCTGCTAAACACTTTGAAATTAAAGCTATGTCCACTATAAGTCTTTGAAAAATTTTAGATTGTAAGCTCCTATGAGCAGGGCCATTAGATCCCAATTGCTAAATGTTTGTCTCAGGCTGGGTTCACACCTATGCGAATTGGATGCGGCTTAAACCGCATCCAATTCGCAGGACACTTGAAAACACATTGTTTTCAATGTGTCCGGTTCACATATGTGCGGTGCATTCGCACTCCGCATTGCACAAAAACCGCACACGATTTTTGTGCAATGCGGTGCGAATTCCCAGCCTGTTGAGTTCAATGGGAGCGCATCTAACACGGAGATGTGCTCCGCATTGAACAGCGATTTTGCAGGGATTTTAACCCTCCTCGCTGCACCCCCCCCTCCCTCCCCCCTCCCTCCCCGAGCAGCTGATGCGCTGCGAGAACGGACATGAGCCGCCGAATGGCGGCTCCGCCCCTTCTCAGCAGCAGACAGGCTGGAATTCGCACCGCAATGGTGTGAATCCAGCCTAAATGTAAAACCTAATATACTAATGCCACTAAATTAATGTACATAATTGTGTTGCTGTGCAAATAAATGTAAATTCTGGAGCTATTTTTTTTTATTTTTTTTTATTTGTTTTGGGGGGAGCTGGGTTTGGAGAAGTGAACTGTCTTGCTAATTACAAATCATGAGAAGGTGTAATCGTGGATTAAAAAAAATGAACCTCTTCAGCACACCTGCAAGTAAATGATAAAGGATGTTTAAGTGGAGTCTTTTCTTTTAACAGGTCTGGAGGATTGCAGGTAAGTGCCGGTTCACACTGCTGCACTGTGCAAGATTGCGTCTGATTCACAGCACAGTACAAGTCACAAGCGCTGTCCATGCGATTTCAGCCATACAGATAGGATGGCTGAATTTGCATTGCATTCAGACTGAACTCGCACAGGACCCTTTTTTTTTTTTTTCTTTCTTTTCCTTCTTTTGGTCCACACCAGAATTGGATTGCATGGGTGTTCATGCCCATGCGATCAGATTAATGTCCGAACTGTTAGTTTGCACTGTGATATGAGTTGAAATGGGGGTGTCATATACAATGTATTGATGCTCCCAGCAGGTCACACATGGCAGTGTGAAATGAGATGCAGGAACCTGCAGTGGATTTGCAGGGTTCCCGCATTGCACAAGTGTGAACTGGCACTCCTAATGAATTTAGCTGGTGGATAGGCAGTGCTGTACATCTCAAACTGAGCCTTTGTCATTCACCTGCCTATTACTAAAAAAAAATAAAATATTGTCATTGTGATCAAATATTCGCAAGCAAGTGTGGCTTTGGCCTCTGACCCAGGAATGTCATTGTTTTCACCCCAAAGTGCCTTTGCTGGTCAGGATCTCTATATAGGTGGATATAGCAAGGTTCCATTTCAGCAAAGAGGTGCTACTCATTTGATGGGTAAGTGTAGGAAATAAACTTGTGCTTACACCATGTGGGGGAGGATGTGGTAGCTATATTTGGTGGGGATAGGGTTAATTTATTTGTTCATGTGGGATCACCAAACATTCTCTTCCTGCCAGGGCAGCCATCTGAAATTTTGGGGCTTCTTAAACTGCTTTAGACCTGTCTGCCCTCCCCCTCTGACCACCAACATTCCCCAGGGCCATTCCATTGCTTCCGCCCACATCCAGGGGTGTACGTATATCTCAGTCCCAGTAGGAATTATACACCCTGTCACACTTACCAGGTGTAGCCTGCTAAGCATGACTCATTCAAGTGAAGCGTGCAATGCATGCTAGTGTGGGATCCATGGATTTAAAAAAAAAAACAGTGCACAGGCAGCACAGCCTCACCCGATACTTGCAATAAGACCTCAAGCCGAGCCATAGGTGCTGGAGGTCCCAAACGTGGACCAGTTGTGGTCCAGGGGGCCCTCTCCATGTGACCCAAGTTTAGTATTTTTATCGCCTATGGTTCAGGAGAACGGTGTTCCCCTCCCATAGACTCCAATGTTAAAGACTGCTAAACACTTTGTTGTAAGGGCCCCTTGATGACTGAGGTCCCTTACAACAGTACTGCCTGAACCCCCCTGATGCTGGCCCTGCTTAATGCCCATGCGCACACATCACTTCCTGGTTACAGGCACATTACACTTCCTGCATGAATTCTGCTGATGTAAATCAGTAAGGAGTGTATGTGTATATATATATATCCTAGAGGGTTACTTCTATACACTCCTTTTACACTTGGCCGACTTTTCCTGAAACTCTTCATATCTGTGCTACTTCAAGTGGCACCAACTTAAAAGTAGTCCCTGTACTACTTTGATGTGACTTGATGTTCCTAGTTCTCAATATTACTCAGGCATTCCCTGAAGTTGGGACAATGTTGTGGGCAAACTGCATTACTTTCAGGATAACACCTTTTGATTTAGGCCCCATTCACACTTGTGTGACTTGAAAGTTATGCAACTTTGGTGTGACTTGAAGCAATGCCTGTAATGTAATCTTGAGGTCTAGAGACCACAAGTCATATCAAACTCAGACCAAAGTAGTTCAGGGACTAGTTTGAAGTTGATACCACTTGAAGTCAGACAGCTATGAATCCTACTCATTGGAAATTGCGGGGTCCAACTTGACAGGCGACTCTGCAGTCCCAAGTTGCAGAACAAGTTGCACAAGTGTGAAAGGGGCCTTAGATATCCATCCAAAAGTGGAAGCTCTGCTTATCTCTCCCCCCCTTCTGATGCCACGTTTTCGGGGGGGTACCTGGTTTGGACATTTACCAGTCCCCACTTCCAACAGACCTCACTGCAGCGA
>BLSH010216934.1:230989-243443 GCA_018402905.1 Glandirana rugosa | reverse complement strand
GTGCTACTTCAAGTGGCACCAACTTAAAAGTAGTCCCTGTACTACTTTGATGTGACTTGAGGTTCCTAGCTCTCCATATTACTCAGGCATTCCCTGAAGTTGGGACAATGTTGTGGGCAAACTGCATTACTTTCAGGATAACACCTTTTGATTTAGGCCCCATTCACACTTGTGTGACTTGAAAGTTATGCAACTTTGGTGTGACTTGAAGCAATGCCTGTAATGTAATCTTGAGGTCTAGAGACCACAAGTCATATCAAACTCAGACCAAAGTAGTTCAGGGACTAGTTTGAAGTTGATACCACTTGAAGTCAGACAGCTATGAATCCTACTCATTGGAAATTGCGGGGTCCAACTTGACAGGCGACTCTGCAGTCCCAAGTTGCAGAACAAGTTGCACAAGTGTGAAAGGGGCCTTAGATATCCATCCAAAAGTGGAAGCTCTGCTTATCTCTCCCCCCCTTCTGATGCCACGTTTTCGGGGGGGTACCTGGTTTGGACATTTACCAGTCCCCACTTCCAACAGACCTCACTGCAGCGAGGTATGCTTGAAATTTGTCACCCCTCCTCCTTCCCTGCTGCCAGGCCATTCAGAAAGCGCAGTGCCCTTTGTTCATGCGCAGTAGGGAATTGGCAATGGAGGCAACAGCACCTAAGAGCCAATGGAAACATGGACTGGGGTGCCAACATCACTATCTTTCAGGACAGTGACCTAATAATTAAAGCCAGCAGTTGCAGGATGTGTAGCTGCTGACTTGTACATTTTCTGTGGTGGGGGGGCTGAGGCACCATTTTAATATCAGCTTGTTACCTAGATTGGTGAGCTGGGATTGAGCCCCAGCTATCACATGGTACTTGGGCTTATCTCAACAACCTGTACCATGTGAATAGCTTCAGCTAATCACAGTTCAGTAGTAATCCCAGCTGACATGAATGTCAAATAATTCTGACTGTTCAAAGTTTGGCTGGTACATTGATTTGTATTACCATACAAGCCATTACAGCAAGCCTACATGATACATTTAAACAAGGCTATCTAAAACCTCATACACACGGGGCGACGATCGTATACAACAGGTCATACGAACGACCGTTGTATACAAAATCGATCATTAGTATGCGCGATTAGAACAGCCGACGTACAACGGTCGTACAACTGGAGTCGTATGAGCAAACTAGAAAATGTGGTCGTACCAACAATCGGTCATACGACCGTTGTATCGTGTGTACGGAGAAGTTGGTCCAACAATTGTATTGTGCAAAACACGCATGCTCAGAAGGCAGGAAGGGCCGGATGCTAATTACATGCACCTGAACGTTCTTTCTTTGGTCGTACGATTGTGTAGTGCAGTCAGTATGCTAGATACAACAACCAACATACGGTTTGAGACAATCGTACGTACGATCGTTGTCCCGTGTTTGCGAGGCTTTACTCACAGAGTAGTTTGATGGTATGACCTTCTGAAACTTGCATTGTACTCAGCATTAGATGCTGAAAATATGCAAACGCATATTCGCCAATTAGCCAATGCCCTTCAGTTTGTTTGTTCCATACTATGAATTCTTTATGCATGCAATGGTGTGTACATATTCAATAATATTATGATGTGGAATTGGAATAATCACACACTAGTTAATGTGCTGGCAGTTAGTTTGTAGAGAATTTTCAGAACCCAAGATTAGTAAATGTATTTTCTATGGTAGGTTGTGATCAACTTCATAGTGTAGTGGTTCCTTCGAATACCTTCAAAGCTTACAGCTACAGGTTTGGATCCTACAGGTGCCATCACTACACCTTGCATTGTAATTGGCATTATATTTTGAAAATATGTGAAGGCATATTCGCCAATGCCCATCAGTTTGATTGCTTCCATACTATGAACTTATGCAATGGTATGTACATATTCAATAATATTATAGTGTGGAATTGGAATATTCACACACTAGTTAATGTGCCGGCAGTTAGTTTGTAGAGAATGAAGAGAATACAAGATTAGTAAATGTATTATTTCTGTCTGGTTGCAGTCAAGTCTATAGCGTGGTTATTTATTCCGATACATTCAAAGCTTACAGCTTCAGGTTCGGATCCTACAGATGTCATCAGCACACCTTGCATTGTATGCAGCAGTATATTTTCCATTTTGCTGCGGTAGTTCCCATACACTTTTTCAAGCAAATCATGTTCATACAAGCCTTCAATGGATTCTGCAGGTTCAAGCCCAATTGACATCAGCTATTCCCATATAAGAAGGCATATTTGCGGCAATAACGTGATTCTGCGTTCGCATGATCGCCTATTTGATATGCTAATTGCTTTCAATGGCGTTATTTTTGAGCGTTATGCGATCGCATATTCGCAATATAGTGAATTAGGCCCACTGTGTCCTATAAAACCTTTCCTGACAGACTCCATGGCAGCATACGTGTGGGTTAGCCCCGCCTCAATAATTACCCTATAGGACCCCTCTCCCATAAATCTTTGCTCCATGCCGGCGGCCGTGTTCCTTTTTTGTCCTCATCTGTAGGACCGAATAGACGGTTCTCTGAAGAATCCCCCACAGTCAGGAATCGGTGAAGTGGTCAGAGGAATTAAGTCCCTCCGATAGGCCCTAGCTGAGAGCAGGGTATGGAGTGTATAAAGCAGAGTAGCGCTGAAGTCGGAGCCCTGGGGAGTAGCTGAAAAGTGCGCCTGGCCAGAAAGCCTAGCTGTGAGCAGGCGGCCCTAATCTGCTAAAGACCGGTGCATGTATACTGTCCTGGACTAAGAAACAAGCCGGTGTGATCATCCTACCTGGCCCGGTCCGATTCGATTGTGGAAGCAGGATTGAAGTTGCCGTGTGCGGTGATGTATACTTTTATATTACACATTCCATGGCAGCAGTGTGTGTGTATTTTCTGTTTGTCTGTTTTCTTCTCTGGCTAGTGTCTTCCAGCCTATGGCAGCTGGAGCACATGGGTGTTCCAAGCTGCTGCTCTTTCTTCCGGCCTTGTGTCCCTGGGTTACTTCTGCTCAGGGACGCAGCGCATGGGCGCTGTGGATGGCAGTGGTGACATTACAGCGGAGAAATTCATTCTGTGGTCAGTACTGCTGATATATGGATTTCTCTATGGGCAGCTGCAGTAGTTCCCAAAGTGCTGTGTGCAATCATCACAGGGGATGGTCTGCATTGTATGCTGTCTGTGTGATTCTGGCATGATTGATCACCTGGGCAGGTTGTCAGTCTTTCTGTGCAGTTTCACAGTGGGAGAAGTATCACTGCCCCCCGTGTGGCCAGCCCTGGGATAGCAGGTATGAGAGGGGGGGTTTAACCCTTCCTCTCCTTGCTGTCCGGGTACTCTTTTTTTGCTGATTTTACTACATTTTCCTTTCTATCCTAGTTTGCTTTTGTGAGTCCTTCTAGGTCATGTTGATATTACACGGCATGACACGATAAACACCTCATTAGGTCACAACTTTTTTTTTTTTTCCAGTTGTATTTGTCATAGGTCACTGTCAAGGTCCAGCCTTCACAGCAGAAGCTCTGAATCCTCCTCTACGCACCCACCGCCATGTCAGCCGCTCCAAGGAGGGAGCCTGCTGAGGATGCGGGACGCTGGTCCCAGAGGGCAAATCTCTATGTGAGCTATGCTAAGCCAGGCAGTGGTGTTCCAGCAGATGAAATCCCTAGTGAGGCACGTGGTGTAAATTCTCTCAGAGTGAGATACAAGCCACACACAAAGCCCAACAGCCATTGCGGCATGTTCTCCCACTAGGATGACCAGAAAGAACTGGAGCTGTCCCAACCAAGGTAAAGTCTCCTGCAAGGTAAGAGGAAGTTATGTGGGCACCTTTTGGCTCCATTTACACTGGTGTGACTTGGAAATGCGACTTTAATGTGGTCGCATGGTGGGTCACAGCCCATTGATTTCAATGGCACCCATTCCAATCTATGCAACTTGGAATCGCAGCAACTTTGAGCGGGGTTCCTGCGCTACTCTGATGCGACTTGATGCAACTTGTTCCTGCTCTGCAAACAAAGCTGGCTCATCTCTGAGGATAGCGGCCACAGTGCATCACAAACTCATTCCCAGGCATCAGAAACTATCATTAGCACCCCAGCAGCTATTGCTACAGCATTTGCCAGAACTTCTGTCCAGCATACATTCCTTGTGCCTGTTCCCATGACTGTATGTAACTTGATCCATGGGCTGTAAAGTTGGATTGGTGCTGCACTCAGTCAGATCGAGGTCACACTCTGAATCGTGCGACTTGGGGGCCAGAATGGTGAAACGTAGCCATAGAGTGTTTTAAATTTTCCATTCTGAACAGAACTAAGGGACATCATTGGATAAGGGAAGTAAGGTCGCGAGACAAACCTCCCTGCTGTGCAAATGGCCAAGCTCTATCCATTCATAGATAAGGATATGAAGCATTTTTAAGGATGCCTCTCTAAATTTCTGAGGCCTTGATGAGGCGAGCAAGCATGTCACTCTTCCTTGGAAGATGCAGTGAATAGCCCAAGTGTCTGCCTGGGCTCCTGTGGCCATGTCGAAAGGATGGGAATGTGAATGGAGAATGTGGACGCAGTATTCAGGAGCGTTTTCTGAAACTCTGTAGCTCAGAAGCCTGAGCTGGTGTCGATTTTCATAATGAGGCTCCAAATGACATCAGCTGCATAGTGGCACGGTTTTTTGCTCTTGTCAGTTATGGCAAAGTGTGTGCTATGGCTGGGGCCTGGGCTTGCTGATTCCGCCTCTAAGAGGCATAGTGTAGCTTTCCTGTTAGGGAGGTTCATCTTTTGGCAAGCTGGATAGCACCGTAACCGGGGCCACAGTTGGCAAGTTGAGGTCCTACCTTAGGACCAGCACTGGCTAGGCCACAAGGGGAAAGTGTAGAGAAAAGTGCAGAGCATGCGAGGGTTGCATGTTTTTGCAGTCCAGGAAGGGACAGCTTGCGGAGGCTAGTTTTAGACCTTGCACACTTGAGACAAGCTTCAGCAAAGGAGAAGTTCAATAGACTTAAGATTCTTACCTTCATGTGCCCATTGTAGAAGACTTCCGCAAGTTCCTTCGGTTCACTGTAGGCCAAGACCATCTCCAGCTCCAGCCATTTGGGCTTTCAACATCACCCTGTGTGTTTTCTCAGGGTCGTATTGTCTGTTAGTTAAAATAGGGGGCATACGCCGACCTAGTTGCGTGGAGGTCCTTGTCCTACCTCAAGACAGAGGGCAGCTGCTGAAGCCCAGAGCTTTTCTATGCTCCACAAATTCAGCTGGCTGCCGAATCTGGCAGGGAGACACCTGGAGCCCACTCGGTCTCTTGTGGGCCTCAGCACTCAATATAATCTGGGGAATCATTGCCTTGGCTTTGGATCCCAATGTTCTGGATCTGCATACTCCTGGCCCCGTCTTCTTCCCAACGGCACGCCAATCATCTAAATTCATTGGCACTATAGTGTCTACCTATCCGAGGATCAAGTGGAAGCTGGAGAAGGTAGCCTTCTGCGAGGGGTTTCTCCAGCAGTGGAAGCCAGGAAGCAGGCCTTTCACCATATAATTTAGGGAGTGTCAGTGTTAAGTTAATCCACTATGGCAGTTTTACGTTAGACAGACTGGGGACTCACAGCCTGTTCTCTATTACAGAAAGCCGACAAATTATGTCTTGGGCTCAGAACAATGAAGCCTACAGCTCAAGCAGCGTATATTCAAAGTCCAAAAAGTTCTAACGGTGTTCTGTCCAGAATCCACAACGAATGGTCTACATGTGGAGGTTTTCAGGTGTAGATCTCCTGATGGATCATTGGGAATGCAGTAGGACCTATGCATTTCTTCCAATCCTGGTCAACCTCGGGTTTTGTTCAAAAACTCTGAACAGAGGCTGTGGTGTTAGTGGCAGTGATGTCTTCTCGACCAATGGTTCCCCTTGCTAGCACAGTAAAGCTTCCGGAACCCATTACACCTTCTCCTCAGGCCAAGCCTTTTGTCAGTGAGATCAATTCTACATCCATGTCCAGAATGGTTGCGTCAGATGGCCTGGTTCTCAAGATTGGAGGTCCCCGGTTGCTCTTCCAGAGTCATCTCCACTCACTTGAATACTAGAACAATGAACGCAGACAAAGTTGACAGGAGAATCTGGTCAAAGTTGTTCAATACCTGTCTGCTGCTGACAGATCATGTAGTGATCTAGCAGTTTTAAATATTCCTCCAGTCAGATTTAATTCTGGCTGTAGCGGTCAGCTCCCTTGGAGCCCAAGTGTCAGCCTTATTGGTCTTCATAGGTTTTTTTTGTTGGTCTAGGCATCTTCCTGTCCAACAATTCATCAAGCAGCTAGGCTCAGACCTTGGTCAAGATCACCTTTTCCCGGCTATCACGTTGGCATAAGAAACCTCTGAGATTAGTTTACTGATCTTGGAGAACTTTCTTATGTTCTTACAATTGAGCGGTGCTGTTAACTATGCTTGACTCAATCCCCTAGGGTGTATCAGTCTTAGTGGGAGCCAAGAAAGTGTTCTGCCATCCTTAGAGTTCTAACTTGCGTGGGTGATGGCACAATGTGGCTTAGTTGGTTAAAGCACATGTACAGTAAACAGGGATTCCTAATTTGACTTCCAGCAGTGCTTTCCTTTAATTTTAGTAATCCCTCAGAAATTCTAAAGTCATATCTACAAGCATAGCTTCCTTCAGCCTTCAGAATGCCTGTTCATCCTTTTTGCCAGAAAGGACAGAGGAACGTGCCCCATTTAGGGTGACTGTGGCACGGATTGTTATGGATGTTATGTTGCTTTAAATGCATCGCTATGGTGCATCTGTGTTGTACTTATTTCCTGTGTGGTGTTTCCTGCTCCTGCTGGTTATTCAATGGACATGGCCTCTGTAAGGTAATGGCTTGTGCTGTCTTTCCTTTGCATTATATCAAAAAAAGGGTGCCTAGGTCTTCCAACAGGCTAACAGAGCCAAGGGCTAGGCTCTTTTGGAGATCGTGTCTGCTCACCCGATCTGGAGCTGGTCTATATCTGGGCAGCTTTGCGTCGTGTAGCTCCCGGAGTAATTTGCAGAGCAGCTTCCTGGTTTTCTATCAACACGTCTATGTCCCATTACTGTGTTGGACCAGCTGCTCTAGCTTCACGTCAGTTTTGGTTTACAAGTACCGTTGCTTGACGGTGTTAAGTAAACTTTCTTTGCTCAGCATTTCCCACCCGTGTGTGTAGCGAGTTATTTCCCACACGTATGCTGCCATGGAGTCTGTCAGGAAAACGGAAAATTGATATCAAATACTTACCGTAATTTTCCTTTCCTGATAGACTCCATGGCAGCAGGAGTCCCCTCCCAATGCCTGGAGTAGGCTAGTCACGGAACACGGTCGCTGGCATGGAGCAAAGATTTATGGGAGAGGGGTCCTATAGGGTAATTATGGAGGCGGGGCTAACCCACACGTATGCTGCTATGGAGTCTATCAGGAAAGGAAAATTACGGTAAGTATTTGATATAAATTTTCCATTTTTCTTATATTGGCAAGATGTTCTCTAATCCTAACCTTCAGTTCCCGCATGGTTCTGCACCCATTTAGTAAACCACACGGGCACCTAAGGAGGTACACCACCCCCTTGTTCCGCAGGTAATAAACTCCTCTATAGGGAAAGTAAGTTTAGTACTCTGAGAAGTGAAGGAGGATGTTCTTATGAGCCCCTACACACTTGGTGGCGTCCGCATGGGAAGAAGCCTTTCAAGTTGGCAAACATTTTGGCTTTCTCAACTATTTCAGTGGAACTTGGAGCTACACAATCTTTAAGGTTTTCAGTTCTACTATAGATAATATTGGGTCTGTCTGGCAATACTGGACCCAAAAGTGGAACTCCCTTCAAGACCCTCCAATGTTTTTGGAAGATCTTGTTGACCCATTTATATTGAGATGAAAAAGTGGTGAAAAAGGACCATTCAAATTTATTAGGATTGCTACTCTTATCTCTGGGTAGCCATAACCAATTTCTGTCTAATCCAAATACTCTTTGCATTTCTATTTCTAAGGTTTCCATATCATAGCCTTTTTCAATGAAATGGCCCCTAAGGGTGGAAGCTTGTGCTAAATAATCCTCCCTGCTAGAACAGTTCAGTTTTATGTGTTGGAACTGACTTTTAAGTTAGAGTAATGGCAGCTCCCCACCGGTATAAAGCCATTTCTGTCGGTATTTTTAAAGTAAGTCTAAGAAAAAAACCAATTCCCTTGTTTGAAAATTGTCAGATCCAAAAAATGAATGGAGGTGTTACCGAATTCATATGTAAATTTAATGCCCCACTCATTATTATTTAAATGTCGCATGTGCATATGTAGGGAGTTCTCATCACCCCTCCATATGAAAAAGGCATTATCAATGTAGCGGCGCCAAAATTTAACTGGGGATTCTCATTTATAAAGATAACATTATTCTCCCAAAAAGCCATGAAAAGCTTGATGAGGCTGGGGGCAAATTGTGACCCTATCACGACGCCAGTCCTCTGCAGGAAAAATTCCCCTTCATAGAAAAAATAATTATGCTCCATGGCAAAACACAGAAGCTCCAAATAAATTGCTTATGCAGAGTGGACAAATTGGTATCTCCATCTAAAAAATGTTCTACAGCCTGATATCCCATATGATGTGGGATTATCATATATAGGGATGATACACCCGCCATCACCAGGATTGCATCATCCTCAAAATTTAGAACTGAAATTTCCTTAATTATTTGCATAGTATCTTTAAGGAATGCTGACGTTTTGTTAACCAGAGGCTGTAAAAAGGCATCCACATATTTGCCAATATGTGAGGTGACAGAGTTGATCCCACTCACAATGGGTCTACCCGGTAGATTCATCAAACTCTTGTGCACCTTTGGCAAATAGTAGATGCTGGGGATCCTGGGTAGAGTTGAGCGAACTTCTAGAAGTCCAGGTTCTGCTGGTTCGGCCGAACTTCGGGACAAAGTCCGGGTTCGGGTCCGGACAGAACCCGAACTTTGTCCCGGACCCCGAACCCCATTGAAATCAATGGGGACCCGAACTTTTAGGCAAAAAAATGGCTGTAAAATAGTCCTGGAAAGTCCTAGAGGTCTGCAAAAGGAAGGAAATGGTGGTAAGGGTGGGACAAGTGACCTACAAAGAAATGGGGACAGGGAAATAACTTTAAATATTTAAAAAAAAATAAAAACATAAATAAAGCAAAAATGGATGTGAATGTGGATCATCTTCAAACTGGGTCTGAAAAGTATTAATTAACGGTAGAGGCCATATAACTGTTCTAAAATCTTCTTCAAACTGTGTCAAAAAAGTATAAATAAGCCAGGAGAACCCATATCACTGTTCTGCAAACATCTTTAAAGTCTGTGTGTCACTTTAAATATTACCGGGAATAAGTGAACATCTGTTCTGCACACATCATTATAGTCTGTGTGTCACTTTAAATATAGCCGCTAATAAGTGAACATCTGTTCTGCACACATCTGTATAGTCTGTGTGTCACTTTTAATATAGCCGCTAATAAGTGAACATCTGTTCTGCACACATCTGGAATGTGTATGTGAAACTACAGCATAGAGAAGAACAGGTATATGGTTTCGCTCTGCTATAGTTTCAAACCCAGTTTGCAGATGTTTGCAGAACAGTGATATCATATCATATCTTAAAAACTGATATATTAGGTGATGGTTTATTCAGAGGGTTAAATAAGGAAGCATTGGCGTGTCCAAGATGGCCGACGGAGTGGATGTGTAGCTGAGGAGCTTCTGCATACCCCTCTTTTTTTATGTCTTTCCCTGCTGTTGTGGCCCTCAATCTTGGATCCTGAGGTGGTGGATACCTTCAGGGAGCGAGGTATGTCCAGAGGGAGGTTCGGGGTTTCTCACGGCACCCGCTCAGTGCAGAAAAAGAAAAAGCCAGCACAGGCATCCCCGGTACCCCTCCAGGCGGGAGCACTTTCTACTGCAGCACAGGCATCCCCGGCACCCCTCTGGGCGGGAGCACTTTCTACTGCAAGCCACAACATGGCTTCTCAGACTCAGGAGGGCGGCCTGGGACTGGGTGAACAATCTCAGTTTGATGCACGAATGTTAGCCATCAACACCTGCCAGACTGGCCTCACTAGCAGGCTTGAATCGGTGCAGATGGATGTCGGCTTCATCCGAAGGGATATGGATGGGTTCCGCGCTCGCCTTACAGAGGCAGAACGCCGCGTGGGAGATGCAGAGGACACTCTCCAGGAACACACTGCCTCTATTCATTTACTCCGCACTAAAGTGAGGGCCCTGGAGGGACGTGCGGAGGATGCAGAAAATCGCAATAGGAGGAACAACCTCCGTATTGTGGGCCTCCCTGAGGGAATAGAAGGGACTGATCCCCTAACGTTTACGGAGCGATTGCTGCGCTCCCTCTTGCCCCAGGCCCGGTTCTCTGATTTTTTTTTGTGGTGGAGAGGGCACATAGGATGCCTGCTACCCGTGGGCCAACGGGAGCTCCTCCACGCACATTCATCTTTGGACTGCTGAATTTTCGGGATAGAGACCTAGTACTACGTGAGGCCAGTAAGGTGGAGGAGCTACGTCATGAGGGAGCCAGGCTGACGATATTTCCAGACTACTCCATTGAAACCCAGAAGCTCCGGAGGTCCTTTGACCACATGAAATTGAACCTTCACAACCGGAAAATAAAGTACAGTATGCTCTTCCCTGCACGGCTAAGAGTACAGGATGGTGAAACAGTCCGTTTTTTTACGTCGCAGGAAGCATTCAGCTGGGTAGAAACCCTGCCCAGAGGCTGAAGTACACAGCATGGTTCTCTTATCCTTAGCTTGAAAGTGTTGGCGGGCACTTACAGGGGGCAGTGATGGTTGTATGGCTGGTGCTCTCTTACCGAGACCCGGCAGGTTCTTATTTTGCTCTGATAAAATCTGCCCCCCTGGATGTATTGTTTTTTTTCCATGTCCTTATGCAATGGCTGGCCTAGCCTTCACAGAAGGGGGCCCACTCTTTGAGAGGCCTCAGCTCACAGGCCCAGATTATGTAAGGCCTGTTTTTGTCTCGCCACTGTTTGTAACACAGTTTGGTTTACTTCTGTTCAAGAATGTGTTCCTGGACCTCCAGGAGAACTAACATTTAGCAGGGAATGTTGATCCGGTTTAATATATACGAGGGGGACAGCTGCATGTGAACTGGAACTCCCGGGTGCTGCTGTTCACAACCCCTAATGGCGGCTGCCACGTTTTGTTTTTGGGATAAAGCACACCAGAGTTCGGGGGGTGATGCGGGGTGGGGGGGGGTTGAGGGGACCCCAGTACATAGTTACCCATGTGTGCTGGGCACAAGTTTTGGTTTTGTTTTGTTTCTCTTTTTTTCATTTTCATTTACTGCATACAGGTTTAACTGAATGTCTTAACTGCTATGAAAGGTGTGGGGACTCTGGCTCACCACTAGGGGGCCCCGCAGCTAAGAAAGGTGGTAGTATGTGTCACTCTCAGGATTGGTTCGCACATGATATATATGGTTGTGGCCCTCCCTGCGTGTTGCAGACCTGGGGGAGAAATGCTGCAAACTTCCCATTATGATGGCGTCCCTTAAAATATTATCTTGGAATGTGAGAGGGATGAATTCGAAGGTCAAACGGTCCCTGGTTTTTGAGGTCCTCAAGAGATATTCCCCCCAGGTCTGCATCCTCCAGGAGACACATTTGGTTGGGAGCAGGGTGCTGGCCCTCCGGAGGCCGTGGTGGGTCACTATTACCACTCCACGTTCTCCACCTATTCCAGGGGGGTCAGTATCCTGGTCCATAAGACATTACAATTTACCCTTCTAGATTTACATTTGGATCCGGAGGGTAGATATGTGATTCTGCACGCTTTGTTCGGTAGGCTCAAGCTGGTGGTGGTGGGGATTTATGTCCCCCCCCCCCCGGCCAGTTTGACCATTTTGGACAAGATCATGCCTATACTGGTCTCATATCCTGCAGCGGGGATTGTTATAGCAGGAGATTACAATATTGTGCTTAACCCTAGTTTGGATAAATCTGCTCCGGACCCTGCTGTGGGCTCTTCGCTCTCACGCTGGGCTGAGACATATGGTTTGTGTGATGTGTGGGGGTGGAGGCATCCGGCCAGAGCCCAATTTACGTGCCACTCTGCGACGCATGCCTCCTTCTCCAGAATAGACCTCATTTACGTTAACACGTCCCTGCTCTCCAGGACACAGGAGACGGAGATTCTCCCTATGGGAATATCGGATCACGCTCCTGTCATACTTACCCTTAGATTAGATGGACCGGGGGGGACCGCATTGTGGCGACTTTCGGGTTACTGGATCACGGACGACTCCTCTCCGGAGTCGGGGGACCAATACTCTGGTTATCTGGGGTTAGAGGCGGAGATTGAGGCCCCTCTGGGACAGCAGGCACTAGGTCATTGGGCTTTCAGCGGTGTTACGCCAGGGGGGGCCAGGTAGATTAGATTCCCATT
>BLSH010216934.1:216913-228377 GCA_018402905.1 Glandirana rugosa | reverse complement strand
ATATATGGATAGGGACCGGCGATGGTATTCCTCTTATATGACGACTTAGGGGAGGACGGTTAGGAGTAGCAGTTCTGATCCTTATAGACTAAAGGTAAATAACTTATTACGGAGGAGAGACGGTCTCAGTCGTCTTCATTAGGACTCTATCTCACGAAGTGTGGGAACAGGTCTCTGCGTTTCTCACAACGCCGGGAACCTGGTCGCCCTATACCCCCCTCTGGGGTAACCCTAAATTGGCCCATTTCCAGTCTATTCCTGATCCGTTCCTATGGGCCCGGTATGAAATTAAAATACTCCAACATATTATGCCTGAGGGGTCACTGCTATCTTTCGATCAGCTGTGCGAGACCTATCAGCTTCCTACAACAATGTTTTTCCTCTATATTCAACTACGACACGCAGCACAGGCACAATTCCCAACTAGGCTGACATTAGACTCTCATGGAGTGGAGAAATTCCTTATTTTACGGAATGTGGATCGAGTGCTCTCTGCACTCTATCTCAGGATTACTTCTGCTGACTCTGGCAGAGAGGAGGCATTATTCAATAAATGGAAATCAGATATTCCTAGTCTTGACGATGAGGATTGGCAGGAGGGGATTCAGCAGTATATTCTCCTTATGGTAGCGGCCAGGGATAGGTATATACAGCTTAAGTTCCTACACAGGGCCTATTACACCCCTCAGAGGCTGGCAAGGATCTTTCCCTCCAGGTCGGATAGATGCCCTAAGTGTACTGGGGAGGAGGGCACCTTTATCCACGTCACATGGTCCTGCCCGGTGATACAACAATTTTGGCTGGGGGTGACTCAGGTACTTAGTTCAGTGGCTGGTATCCCTCTGGGACTGGACACGGTGGTCCTGTTGCTGGGAGTCACGGATATGGTGACCAAGAACACCTATAAAAAATTGTTCTTATTCTATGCAGCATTATATGCTAGGAAAACTATACTGCTCAAATGGAGAGAGGCCGCCCCTCCCACGGTGTCTCAGTGGAAGACATTGATAGATGCGGTCCTTCCATTATATAAACTTACCTATATGAATAGAAAGTGCCCTAAGAAATTTGAAAAAAATTGGGGAGAATGGGAGAAGGCCTGACGGTTCTGAGATGGTCCCGGCCCGCTCCACCCCCCCCTCTTCCTTTTGGGGGGGGGGATGTATTTGTAGCTAATCCGGTCTTTTTGTATGATAAATGTGTTTGACACTGCCACTTATGTTGACTGCTATCCATATAATTCTATCTGCCTAATATTACTGCGAATTACTGGATTATTTGTATTTGTAATCGCTCGTTGAGTGGCTCTTACTTGTATGCTACTTATGCTCTTGTTTGATTTTGAAAACAATAAAAACGTTTCTGTTAAAAAAATAAGGAAGCATTCCCAAAAAAACGAATCAATGACTGAAAAACACAGTATTAACCTGATAGTGCTCTATTCTTTCATTATTTGACCTGATTATTGGATCGGACAGAAAATGTCTTTTAATATTTAACTTTCTGATACATTTTTGTAGGTCAATGAACATGTTGAAATTATTTAAGGGTTTCATGGGTGCAAATTTAAGACCTTTCCAGTAGTTTTTTTTCTTTTTACATTAGCTCAATTCCACTGAGGTTGAAGACTCCTTCATTATTTATTGTTTCTTTTTTTGGGGAAGTTTCCACCCCCTTCCTCTGCATCCTCTCTTGGTTTACCTTTTTTGGGGCCATGACTTTTGCCTAAAAAATTATCAGACCTATTTCTTAATGGAGCCATTCCTGAAGTGCCCCTCCGGTTTGTGGGTATTCATTACACGGTGGGTCATGCCAGGCATAATTTTGATCATATTTTGCAACATCATCATCCTGTAGGTGATTGAAAACGGGGGAGGGGGAACAATTGGGACTTTAATTGAAGGGATGGCCTGGTAAGGCCGTTTCCATCCCTGTTATTAACTAAAAATTGCAATAAAGCAAACAATAAGGAGGAATGGGACTTTACATGAAACACATGATGGATGACAAGTAAAAAGATGGATAATTAATATCCAATTAATATTAATATATTAAAGTGGGGAGGCCCGCTCTGCTCAAAGGTAAGTATATAGTAACAAAAAAAAAAGAGTCTACCCCACATACTACGGTTCTTGAAGCATTGGAGGCTAGCTTATTCTCCCCTGACGTTCCAACAATAGCAATGTCAGTTAAGATATGGAAATCAGTCAAAGACCATATGGGAGCCAGAGGAGCTATGACAGAACATACTCCACTATGGAATAACCGAAATTTGAAAGAACTTAGGGGAATTGGGATAATCAGGACATGACAAAATTGGGGTATCCTTCGCCTCTCCCAGTTATATGAGGGAGGTCATATGCAATCCTTTCTGAATTTGATAAAGCAGATTGATATCCCGAAGAATTCATTTTTGGGGTATTTACAGATTAGACATGCACTAAATACACAGTTTAGGAGTCGTCCAATAGAATGGAGGGAGGTGACTCTTCTAAAAAAAAAGTATTGGAACCAGCCTTTGTGAAAGCTATGATCTCCACACTATATAAAGAGCTGAGTAAGGGCAGAAAGAAGGAAGGGACAGAATCTAGAACAAAGAAAAAATGGGAAGAGGACATAGGGCCAATTTCTCCAGAGCAGTGACGAAATATATTAGACTCAAGCAACCTGGTGTCGATGGCCCAGTCTCAGAGATTGTCACATCTCTTTCTACTGCACAGAGTGTACTATACCCCCCAGAGGCTGTTTAGATTTGGGAAGAGACAGAATGAGAAGTGTCCCAGATGTTATAATGTGGGAGGCCTTATACATATGGTCTGGAAATGCCCAAAGCTGAATAGGTACTGGGAGGACATAATTGAGTCCATAAACAAGATCTTTAAGACCCCGATAGAAAAAGATCCACTACAGTGTATACTGGGTAATGGGCTAATAGACGGAGGAAGAAGGAGATTACCGACTGCCATAATGAGCTGCCTTTTTCAGGCAAGGGGACTAATAACTCAGTAGAATAGAAAAAATGCGGCGCTACTAGACAAAGTGTTTAAACACAATACAGTCCAAAACTGATACAGATAATCCTCCAGTAAATTAATAGTGAATTGCAGTCCAATATGAAATTCTGTGACTTCCACCCGCATGCGATGTTGACCACCACCAACCGGATTATAAATAGGTACTCTTACCAGAAGACAATAGATTAAAAGTGTATCATCACTCAATATCAATTGTCATCAGGGAACTTCATGCCAACCGCCACAGGTATACGTCACAATATTCTTTATGTTGAAGTACTTGTACCAATAGACTCAGATATTAAGATTTCAGATATTAAGAAGTAATGTACCTCAGAACAAAAATATCCTACATAGCGTGATACCGTTTAATCACATATTTATTGAAAGAAAGTAGTGCACTTACATGTATGAAGAAAATTCAAAGCATAGCATGGAATTCCAGCAACGATCCAATAGGTAGGCGCAATAGGATGGAGCAGACTCCTAACACCCGATGCGTTTCGTCTTAAGAGACTTCCACAGGGGCTTGAGTCCACTGCTCCCCATTGCGCTTTATATATGAACTTACAATAATCCCAATTCAATTGATAAGGTGCCTCCGCCCAATGGAGTCCACAGAAAGGGTGTTCAACCTCAGTATACAGAGTGAGTTCCAAGCCTCAGTCTGGAATTTACTAATCCAGGGACATAATTGGGCGAGAGATAAGTCATGTGATCTAAGTCTAAACTGTTAGTCCAAGCCTCTGTTTCACAACAGGAATGTGCAAAGGTCACTTCCGGGTCAACTTAACAATACGGGCTACATTTATGCAATATAAAACCAATAGAGAAACTATTATGTGCCCCAGACATTCGGTGATTACTATCCACTCAGTGTATATTTGAACTGACATCGGAAATGCAGCCCGATCATCACAGCCCCACAGAATATGCAACGATTGGGTCTACACGAACGGTGGCGTCGACGTCACTTCCGGTAGAGCACAAATGTCAACATTGCTCCGTCCGCCCACTCAATATCAGAAGTGACGCGCATACATCCATTGTACTGGCAAATCTATAAAGTATAGCCATCACTACCTCTTCCGGGCAGGCCCACAAACATAGTACAACCCGGAAATGATGTAGCAAGCCGGATTAACAACAAGCCAAGGCTCGGAAATTACAGAGATCTAATCAGGCTAAAAAATGATTGCACCATCTCCCGATAACCGGGCCTGCCGGGAGGAACCCGGAAGTACTTACTGAAAAATGTATATAAAAATAATTGGGGACACTAAGAAGGGTTAATTAAAACCAATAAATTGAAAACCGCTATGACACCGGAAAGTGACATTAGCACTAATACATGCAGTTAGTATAATATAATGTATGATAAAACCATATATACATCAAAATTTTAATTACATAATTCAGTAATACATGTTAGCATGATAAAATATATAAAAACTTTAAATCTAAATACACTTAAGTGATGCAAAAATAATTAATATTGTCTCCAAATGTATAAAATATGCCCCATATAAAACCCAAATATATAAACCTATAAAAATTATAATTACCAGAACCTTTCAAAAAGGGGCAAAACCAATATAAATATAAAGGCGTGTTTTTGGTATTTTTTGTATATTCAGTTAATTCGCCCTACAACAAATGGCCGGGGGGGAAAAAAATTTATAAAGGGACAAAGAACTATATATACCTATGGTAAAATGTTGATAATGACATTAGGGGACTATGCTTGATTAATAAAAGCATTTATGTCCCAGTCAACATTAATACCATGAGACCAATAAGTCTTAAGCGCATAGATCCAAAAGGTCTCGAGACGAGACACCCCTCTCGTAGTCGCCCCTCCCCTCCATGGTGCTTCATATTTGTCAATGATGGTAAATGTGGTACCTGCAGGGTTACGGTGATGATATTTGAGATAGTGCTTGGGTACGGTATGTTTAGTTGAACCTTTAATAATACCGCTGATGTGCTCATTCACTCTGACCGAGAAGGGGCGTATAGTCCGTCCGACATAATGGCCCTGATTTACTATACCTCCCAAATCTACTCCAGCAGTGCCTTAAAATAACTCCCAATTAAAGGCAATTACAACTTCAGCTCTCACAAAAGGGAGTAAATTAATTCACATGCGGCGTCTATTTGCCTGTGAAGATGCTTCTCAGATCACATGTTCTATGTGCCTGATGTTGGCTGGAATCAAACCTGTGATTTCAGAATTCCTCCATTTAATGCTTGTATGCAAGTTCAATGCCATAAAAAAACAAAAAACAAAAAAAAAAAATTACGACCCCCTCTCTAATTTTAACAGCCTTAGCCCTAGGGGAAATGTCTGAATAGAAAAAAGTTTATAATTTTTTTTTTTCAGGAGCAGTGGTTTTAATAATGGTTAGGCTGGGTTCACACTAGTTCGATTTTCGGACCGACATTAGGAGCACAAGATGCATTACGTCACAAAAACAATGATTCCCTATGAGTGCCGTCTTAACTGGTCTGACTTGTGTTTTTCAAAGTCAGACCGACTTTGAAAAAGGTTCCTTTACTACTTTTGTCCAACTTTGATCCTACTTTAGCCCATTGGAAGGCATTGAAGTCGGATCAAAGTCGGATTAGTGTCTTCACTGATCCAACTTTGGCATGCGACTCATGCTCTGGGGATCTTGAAGGGGAACTCCACGCCCAATTTTTTTTAAAAAAATGGCATGGGTCCCCCTCCAAGAGCATACCAGGCCCTTTGGTCTGGTACTGATTGTAAGGGGGAACCCCCACGCCAAAAAAAATGGCATGGCGCCCCCCCGAAATCCAGACCCTTATCTGAGCACGCAGCCTGGCAGGCCAGGAAAGGGGGTGGGGACGAGCGAGCGCCCCCCCCCTCGTGGACCATACCAGACCACATGCCCTCAACATGGGGAGTATGGGTGCTTTGGGGCAGGGGGGGCTCTGCACCCCCACCCCAAAGCACCTTGTCCTCATGTTGATGAGGACATTGCCTCTTCCCGACAACCTTTGCCGGTGGTTGCCGGGGTCTGCGGGCGGGGACTTATCGGAATCTGGAAGCCCCCTTGCTGCCCCCAGATGCCGCCCCCCACCCTATGTAAAGGAGTATAGGGTACATCGTACTCCTACCCATTTACCTGGAAAGAAAGTGTACACAAAAAACGCACTACACGGGTTTTTAAAATATTTTATTAAATCAGCTCCGGCATCTTCTCCCCTCTCTTCTCCCTCTCCGGTGTCTTCGGCTCTTTTGCGGGGGTCTTCTATCTTCTGAAGGGTCTTCTTTCTTCGGCTCTTTTGCGGGGGTCTTCTATCTTCTGAGGGGTCTTCTTTCTTCGGCTCTTTTGCGGGGGTCTTCTATCTTCTGAGGGGTCTTCTTTCTTCTCCTTCTCTGTGGCATCTTCTGCTCTTTTGCCGGTCTTCTCCGCTGTCCCCTTCCCTCTGTTCTTCTTCCCATGTTGACACGACGCAATCTCCTTCACGAATGCCCTCTCCGCTGTGTGCTGTGCCTTATATTGGCATGGGGCGTGGCCAACTGATGACATCAGCCGGAGGCCCCGCCCCATATGATGTCACATCTTGGGGTGGAGCTGTGACATCATATAGGGTGGGGCCTCCGGCTGATGTCATTGGGTGGCCACGCCCCATGCCAATATAAGGCACAGCACACAGCGGAGAGGGCATTCGTGAAGGAGATTGCGTCGTGTCAACATGGGAAGAAGAAGAACAGAGGAAGAACAGAAGGAAGGGGACAGTGGAGAAGACCGCCAAAAGAGCAGAAGACACCGCAGAGAAGGAGAAGAAAGAAGACCCCTCAGAAGATAGAAGATCCCCGCAAAACAGCCGAAGACACCGGAGAGGGATAAGAGAGGGGAGAAGACGCCGAAGCTGATTTAATTAAATATTTTAAAAACCTGTGTAGTGTGTTTTTTTGTACACTTTCTTTCCAGGTAAATGGGTAGGGGTACGATGTACCCCATACTGTTAAGTCCCTGCCCACAGACCCCGACAACCACCGGCAAGGGTTGTCGCAGAGAGGCCCTTGTCCTCATCAACATGGGGACAAGGTGCTTTGGGGTAGGGGGGTGCAGAGCCCCCCTGCCCCAAAGCACCCATACTCCCCATGTTGAGGGCATGTGGCCTGGTATGGTCCAGGAGGGGGTGGGCGCTCGCTCGTCCAAACCCCCTTTCCTGGCCTGCCGGGCTGTGTGCTTGGATAAGGGTCTGGTATGGATTTCGGGGGGGGGGACGCCACGCCTTTTTTTTGCCGTGGGGGTTCCCTTTAAAATCCGTACCAGACCAAAGGGCCTGGTATGGTCCAGGAGGGGGACCCATGCCATTTTTTTTTTTTTTATAACTTATGTTTTATTGTCAAGAAGAAATATCACATACAAAAGTATACTTCACATTTGTAAATATGCAGATAAGGAGAAAAAAAAAAGAAAGGAAAAGTAGCAGATACTTCCATACAAAATGTTCCTAGAGAGAGCCCTGTCTAGTTACAAATCGAACAGCAGGAACATGGATCTCACATAAATTGATCTTATAAGGAAATTACTGAGAGAGCAGAGTGCGCTGCCCCTGAGAATGGGCCAGCGCCTTCCACTCGCACAATGCAGCAGGAAAAATACTAAGTAGCCATGAACTAATGATAGGTGTAGATACATACAATCAAAACCTGTACAGCCGTGTAAAGTCGCTCTAGCAGTGTCTCTGCTTAGTGTTGCAGGTTACACTTAGGGTGCTGTAACCAGAGGGTCCATCGTTTTTGGAAGAGTGGGACTTGCAGGTGTGCCTTAGCGTACATGAATTCCATGAGGCATTGATTGTTTATGGAAGAGTGTAGTTCCACTATAGAGGGGGGATCTGCTGATTTCCATCTCCTGGCTACTGAAAGTCTGATGGCAATGAGAACGTGGGTTGCAAGGGCATGTGTGTCACGAGGCCAGGATTCCATGTCCAGTCCAAAGAGAATGAGTTGGGGAGAGAGGGTTACTGGCTGACTCAACATACCAGACAGGAATTATGTGACGTGATGCCAAAAGGGGGCCAGTTTGGGAGAAGACCACCAGACGTGCATGGTTGTTCCTTTCATACCGCAGGATCTCCAGCAAAGGGACCAGTGTGTTGAGTAGATAGTGGTGAGTTTCACTGGGGTAAGATACCAATTGTGAAACAATTTTTGTACTCCTTCCCAGTGGGTAAGACATTTGGAGAATTTCAATGGAGATTGCAGAGATCTCAGCCAGTCCTGGAGATCGTACGTCCGGCGGAGCTGGTTTTCCCACTTTAGGATGTTGCTTGGTTTTGTGTCAATGGAGGTATTTGTCAGCAGCTTGTATAAGAAAGATATGCCTTTTCTCATGGACGTAACATTGAGATAAAAACGTATGACATGTTTCATAACTTGCTGGAGCAAGTCCAGTTGGAAAGAAAGGAGCGGACTCTGAAGTATTTGAAAAGATCCTTAGCTGGGATCTGGAATTTATTCCGCAGCTGTTGGAAGGACAGAAGCACATTGTTCTCGTATAGAAGAGCTAATAACGTTATTCCGGCGTGAGACCAGTTGGCAAGGGAAATATCCAACATAATGGATTGTAATGATAGTAGTGGTAGATCCTTTAGGACTTCTTGAGATATGCCACCCGAAGATTGCAAGAGCGAGTGCCATACTGTAGTTGTGGGGTTTACGGTGTATAAGAAGTTGTGTTGCCTCTGTTTCTGTAGCAGTAGGTTGAAGAGTATTAGCTTAGGTTCAGTTGCTAATGCTGCTGTCTCAATTTGTAGCCATGGAAATTGTGTGACTGGAGCCCACCAATTTTTTGTTTGTGGGAGTATAGTTGCCTTGTAGTAAGCGCTGATGTCAGGTGCGCCCATGCCTCCCGAAGCTGTTGGTGAGCAAAGAGTAGATCATTTAATCCGTGGATGCTGATTGTTCCATATAAATGCAGACACCAGAGCTTGCAATTTACCAAGCTGGGAGCGTAAGAAAGGCAAAGGTAGAGTTCGGAAGTGATAGAGTATGTGCGGTAACAAATACATTTTGGATAGAGCTATGCGACCCACCCAGGACGCTTGTACATTCTTCAAGTTTTGTGTCACCTTGTGCAGCTTATCCAGCAGTTGAGCAAAATTTTGCGTGAGCATACGGGAAGAGGGTGCAATTAGAGATATCCCCAGATATGGGAGTGTTGAGTTAGGAGCCCAGGAGAAGGAAGTGATATCGGCAACGCTACTTTTTGTTTGAGGTTCAATGTTGACCGATTTAGAGTAGTTTATTTTGTATAGGGAAGCCTTGCTAAAGAGGTCCAGGGTTTGATGGAGGTGCGGCAGTGAGAGCAGGGGTTCTGTGATGGAAATGATCACGTCGTCTGCGTATAGACCTATTTTATGTTCGGCTGCGGCTATGGACACACCGCGGATAGAGCAATGTGAGCGAATGGCTACTGCTAAGGGTTCCATGACTAGAGAAAAGATTAATGGAGATAGTGGGCAGCCCTGACGTGTGCCATTAGAGATTTTAAAGGACTCAGAGAAAATTCCCGAAGTGATCACTCTGGTGTTTGGGGCTGAATAGAGAGCCATAATGGCTCCTAGAAGGGTGCCTGATATGCCAAATTTTATAAGTACCGCCTTCAGGAAGCTCCAATCCACCCTGTCGAACGCCTTCTCCGCATCAAGCGAAATGAACAGAGAAGGCGTTTGACTCCGTTCCACCAATTGTAGGATGTTGATATATCTCATCATGCCATCTGAAGCCTGTCTGCCATTTATAAAACCCACTTGATCCGGATGTACAAGTTGGGAAATTACAGAGGCTAGGAGGGCTGCTAGGAGTTTGGCATAGAGTTTCGTGTCAGTGTTTAGTAGAGATATTGACCTGTAATTGGCCGGGTCATCTGTTGGTTTACCAGGTTTAGGAATAGTGACTATTGATTCTGCCAGTGACTCCTCCGGGATCAGGCCCCTGTGCAAAATGTGATTAAATGCTGGTAGTAAGAATGGGTTTAGTGTGTGTACAAATTGTTTATAGTATTCATTACTGAAGCCGTTCGGCCCTGGAGCTTTGTGTAAAGGTAGGGAGATAATTGCTCTCTTGAGTTCCGCTTCAGAAAAAGGAGCAGAAATATTGTGTAATTCTTCATGGGAGAGGGATGGTAGGTTAAGGTTGTCTAAAAAACGAGATATATCATGCGGTGTGGGAGCTGCCGACCCTCCCGACTCGGCTAGATTATACAGTTGAGTGTAAAATTGGCTGAAACAGTCAGCTATGTCTTTAGGGTTGTAAAGGTGGGAGTTGTTTTGGGAGAGAAGATAGGGAATTTTTGCTTGTATTAAGTGCTTTTTTAGTTGTTTTGCAAGGCAAGCCCCTGGTTTGTTATGATTGGCATAGAAGTTCAAACGCAGTTTTTTGAGGGTTGGGTCGAAGTTTGAGTGAAGATGTTCGCTCAACTTCATTCTCAATCTCCGGAGATCTTCCCCAAGAGTAGAGCTTGTATTTGCTTTATGAGCTTTTTCAAGGGATTTGATCTGATTTAGCAGTAGATAGGTAGTAGCGTTACGGTTCTTCTTCTCCTGGGCTCCAAATTTCATAAGGAGACCTCTAATAACTGCCTTATGGGCATTCCAGCAGGTAGTAGGACTCGTTACAGAGTGTGCGTTAAGTTGGAAAAAGTCAGTAATAGCAGAGGCGATATGTTTCTGGTACTTGGGGTTAGTCAGCAAGGAGGTATTAAATTTCCACCTTTTGCCTCTGGACATGTGGTCTGTGGGAAACACCTTGATTGATATAGGGGCATGGTCAGACCATGTAATGTTACCAATTGTCGCCTCCCGGATGGATTGTAGGGTAATCTTGTCTACCAGAAACATATCTATCCTGGAGTATGCATTATGAGTGTGAGAATAGAAGGTGAAGTCCTTTTCTATATCATGAAGGCAACGCCATGCGTCATAAAGATCTTCTGTTGCGGAGTGCGCATGCGCGGGAGCTCCGATATGGACGTCTGAGTCGGAGCTCCGCAACGCCGCCGGTTCTAGGAGCCTGCCCTGCATCACTGTGCCCGCGGAGACGAGCGAAAAGGGTCGCCTCGGACCCCCCACACACCACAGAACCTCATCATATGGCCGGACCAGTGGCAAAAAAAGAGCTATTCCCTCCGCTGGCGGTTACACCTGCATCAGGGTGTACCAAGATGGCCGCCGCTCCAGCAGCTACAGGAGGCTTCCACGAGGCACACAGTGACTCCAGCACGGGGACAACACACTCATCTGAGTTAAGGCAAGTTCTCTCCCCAGCCACCCTCAACTACACTCCCAAGGCCCAGGGCGGCCTGATCCAGATGGACACCCCATCCCCAGCCTCCACAGTTTCATCACTGGGCCGCATACAGGGAGAAGCTGGGCCTCCCCACTTAGGCCAGGACTTCCAAAGCTAT
>BLSH010216934.1:163922-207098 GCA_018402905.1 Glandirana rugosa | reverse complement strand
CGTTAAGGGTGTGGTGAAATACAGTTTAATTTGATTCTTTTTTACGGCAAAAATTTGAACAATCTTTTCTCTATGCCGGATTTTGTCTTTGTGAATGGTTGTAATAAGCTTGATTTTCTGTATCTATAAATGCAATAAAATCTTTGAAATAAGATCTTCTGTTGCTAGAAAATTGGACAAGGCTGCAGATTTTTTCCTGGAGGGGTTGGACGAGTCCAGGGCCGCATCTAGGACATGGTTAAAGTCCCCACAGATGATATAGGGATGTTGTCTGAAGGGAGCTATTTTTTCCGCAATCAGCTTGTAAAACTGTGCTTGGTAGGTGTTGGGGGCATAAAGATTTACCAGGGTCAGTAGTTGACCATTAGAGGAGGCATGTAGAATAATGTATCTGCCGTGGGGATCGACCTCGGAGTACCGTAAGTCGAAGGCCACTGTGGCCCATATGGCGATTAGTACACCTGCTTTTTTCTTAGTTTAATTTGACATAAAGTGGTGTGGGAATTGCTTATGTGTGCACATAGGCACTTTAGAAGCTGCAAAATGTGTCTCTTGGGTGCAAATAACATCAACCCCACTGCTAAGTGCCTCTTTCCAAAATAATTGCCGTTTGAAGGGTGAATTGAGACCTTTAACATTTAGGGAGGTGATATTAGTGGCCATGATTTATTTGAATTGGCTCAGCAGAGACATGTAGGCAAGGAGGAAAAGGAAAGCACCTGCTACCCTGCGATCCTTTAAAGAAAAAAAAAGAAACCACGGAACAATGAGCAACAAAAAATATGCAGTACTGAATGAAAGTTGCTAAACCAATACTCAAATGGTGTATGTGATCAGAGAAGATGAAAGGCAGAAAACAACAAAAACGAACTAAAGAAGGTATGTAGCAAGTAATAACAATTGTAGCTCACCGTACTGATAAGGTACCTGTAACAGAAAGTGCTTAGCACTTTTTCTAACAGCGAGGGTAAAAGAGAGATACCGAAATTAACAGGAACAGGAATCAATGAAGAATGTTCAGCTAGTGACTCCGTTGCTCCTCATGTTGCAGAGTGCGTTGGGTGTGAGGACAGGCTTGAGCCTGTTAGGAGTTATCATATTTGGTGCTGGTCACTACTTGGGGGACGGTGGTTGAATGAGCGGAAGGGCTGTTGAGAGCCCCGCCTGTCCATCTGTGAGGGTTGAGATGAAATGATGCCCCAGTTTACCAATCTCTTCATGCCTTCTTTGGGGGAGAGTATGTTTGTGGGTTGATTGTTGTAAGTAACGATCAGTTTCGCCGGAAAGCCCCATTTGTATGGTTTGTTGCGTTCATGTAAGTTGTCACTTGGCTGAATTCCCTGGGGTTCCGGGCAGTGGCTGCAGAAATGTCCGTGAAGAGAGAAATGTTGGCATAAGGTTCCGGGAGGGATTTGTGGATACGCTCTGCAGACATTACTTTTTCTTTAACCTGATAGAAGTGAATGCGCGCCAGGACATTGCGTGGAACCAGTTCCGGTAGATAGTTTGGTTTGGCGATCCTGTGGGCCCAATCTATATTCATCTCAGAGTGTGTCAATTGTGGTATAAGTTTGAGGAATAGCTGTTGGAGGTACGTTGTGAGCTCTGTGGGTTTGATCGATTCAGGTATCCCTCTGAATTTAATGTTTATCCTGGAACGATCTTCCAAGTCGGCCACCTTCGCTTGCAGGTAGTGAATGTCATCCATATGCTGGTGGAATGCATCTGATGCCTCCAACACTCTGGAGGCTTGATCCGTAACTTGTCGTTCAAGCGTCTCTGTGCGGACCTCTACCTGGTCAACTCTGGATTGTAATATTGTTAAAGACGATCGCAGCTCATTTCTGAGATCATTTTGTAAAGAGAGAAGCATCATTTTGAGCGTGTGTTCTGAAGCTGGTTGGTCGCTTGTTGGGAGATCCGCTAGTGAGTCCTGGGTGCTACAAGTTTCCCGGATGGTGTCCCAATGTTGCTTCTTGTAAAGAGGCACTTTAGAAGGTGAGGGCGCAGGAGACTGTGCTGCTCTTTTACTTCTCTCAGCAGGTGGTGGCTGGGAGGAAAGAACGGTATGTTCAGAGCTGTCCATTTCATCTGATATGGTAACATGTGGGGTTGCTCCCTCCGCTAGTGTGGACGAAGTGGGTGATGAGGCCGAGTTAGGGCCCTTGGGGGATTGCAGCATGTCCTCTGCCAGAAAGAAGTCTGTGATGTGTTTATGTGACCCTTTTTTGGGGTGGTTCGCTTTGGGCATGCCCCTCCACAGTAGCCTGTATTTGGATGCTGTTGGAGATAGGAGAGAGAGCTGTACTTGACCTTAGGTGGCCCAGGTCAGGTGCCTCGATTAGGAGGGGTTCGCAGAGCTGTCACTAATGAGGCCTTCAATTATGTTGCGGAGTTTGAAAGAGGGAGAGCTGCCCTATGGAGGCTCCGTTTAAGCACTGCTGTGAGGAGGCTAACTGAACCCCAGGGAGAGGTGGGGATGAATATGCGCCCGTAATAAAATATGAAAGTTCCCACAAAGGCAGGGTTACTTTGTCATTTAAATTATTTTGACTGGGTTGAATTGAATTGAGGCTGGCTGGAGTAATAAGCTGTGAGCTAGGCCGAGACTGGGACCTCAATTTGAAGTGGCCGCCGGGATTCGCTCTCGAGTCGAGGTGCGATTCAAATGGGTCTCCTATGCTGATGTGCGCTTTACAGTTGCTGGGAGTCCTAGGCTGAACAGAGCTGACACTTCAGGCGTCCATCTCTGTCAACGGCCGGCCACCGACCCATGCCATTTTTTAAAAAAAATTGGGCGTGGAGTTCCCCTTCAAGATCCCCAGAGCATAAGTCGCATGGTATTGTCGAATCCCTGTTCACAAAAAAAGGTTCGACTTTGACCCTATGTAGAACCGTAAATCGCACAGCAAAGTAGGATCAAAGTTGGACCATTTTTTTGTCGGATAGTGTGAACCCAGCCTTAAAGTGACCAAAAAAAATATTCCTTTAACCACTTCAGCCCCGGAAGGAATTCACGCTTTAGGACCTGAGCACTTTTTGTGATTTGGCACTGCGTTGCTTTAACTGACAATTGCGCGGTCGTGCAATGTTGTACCCAAACCAAATTTGCGTCCTTTTTTACCCACAAATAGAGCTTTCTTTTGGTGATATTTGATCTCCTCTGTCATTTCTGATCGCCGCTCTAAATAGAAAAAGAGCAACAATTTTTCAAAATAACCAGTTTTTCTTAATTTTTGCTAAAATACAAATCCAATTGTAAAAAAATAAAAATTATTTTATTTACTTGTTTTTGGCCGATTTTTATTCTTCCTCCTTTCTTTGTTAAAAGAAAAAAAAATCGCAATCGGCGTTTTATTGTTTTGTTTGCGCAAAAGTTGCTGTGTTCAGGGATGATGCAAATTAATTTCTGGAGTTGTATTTTTTTTAATTTTTTTACTAGTAATGGTGGCGATCTGCGATTTTTAGTGGCACTGCAATATTGCGGCAGACATGTCGGACCATTTAGACATTTTTTTTGGACCATTGGCATTTATACAGTGATCAGTGGTCTAGAAATGCACTGCTTACTGTAGAAATGCCATTGGCAGTGAACCTGGAGAGGGTTAACTGTGTTCCCTATGGGGAGTTCTAACTGTATGGGGGCTGGGCTGCCAGGGGGAGGGGAGTGATCACAGCTTCCATATGCAGGAAGTCTGTGATCACCGCCCTTCCACCACTGTCCGAACGGAGATCCGTGTTTACATACACGGACCTCCGTTCTTTCACTGCAAAGGGGCCATCGCGGGTAGCCAGTGGCGATCGAGTCTGCCCTACCCGCTCACTGCCCCCCCCCGGAACACAGTGAGAGCCCGAGCGTGCCTCCAGCAGCATGCGCACGCTCACAATGCTAGTCATCGCAGCTGCTGTCAGGTGAGGGCGGTTTGCGATAACGAACCACTTTGCCGCCATCACGCTGCGGTGGGCGGGTGGCAAGTGCTTAAATATCGAGCTTGACGGGTCCCCTTAGTATGGATCTCTGTGATGTTTAGAACAGTGGCACCGCAAAATGACATTTTTAAAGGAAAAATTGTCATTCAAAATCGATCGTGGCTGGAATGTATTGCTGGTTCCCTGCAATATAGATAAAGATCACTGAAAAAGCATTGCGTTGGGGTCCCCCCAAGTCCATACCAGGCCCTTCGGGTCTGGTATGGATTTTGAGGGGAACCCCACACCAAATTTATAAAAAATGGTGTTGGGCTCCCCCCAAAATCCAAACCAGACCCTTATGCGAGCATGCAGCCCTGGCATGGCAGGGGGGTGGGGACAAGTGAGTGGGCCCCCTCCAAACCTTATCAGGCCACATGCCCTCAACATGGGGAGGGTGCTTTGGGGTCTGGTTTTCATTGTGGGGGGACTCCAATGCCATTTTCCCAAAAATTTGGCATGGGGTTCCCCTTAAAATCCATACCAGACCTGAAGGGCCTAGTACGGACTTTGTGGGGGACCCCTTCCCAAAATTTCTGTTTAATTTTGACGTGGAGTTCCTCTTAAAACCTATGCCAGACCCTTTTCCGAGTGTGCATGCACTGTACATAGTGTAAACAGTGGTGTAGTGGTTAGCACTTTCGCCTGGGAGCAAATGGGTCACTGGTTCAATTCCCAACCACATCACTACTTGCCTGGAGGTTGCATGCTCTCCCTGTGTCTGTGTGGGATTTCTCCAGGTACTCTGGTTTCCTCCCACACTCCAAAGACATGCAGGTAGGTAAATTAGATCTTGTTTAAATTGGCCCTAATATATGTAAGAATGTGAGTTAGGGACCATAGATTGTAAGCTCCTTGAGGGTAGGGACTGATGTGAATGTACAATATATATGTAAAGCGACAGGGCTATATAAGTCCCTGAAATAAATGAATTCAGTGTGTTATATATACCATACTGTACATATATATGCCACTGCCTAACTTTTTGCTATCTCCACAAATGTTTTCACTATATTCGGCCTCTGCGTAAGTGGCCTTATATAGTGTGGGTGTGGACTCAGACCCGCTGAGCAATGATTGGCCAAAGGCACCCTTCCTTTGGTCAATCATGGCTCTCACAGCAGAGCATGCTGTGATTGGCCAAAGCGCATGTACATGCTTTGGCCAATCAGCAGGCAGCATTCCCGCACAATTTCACTATATTATGGGCCATTCAAATTTCCCACCAGATTCGAACATACTTTTGAGTCGAACCGGGGGACCATCCCTATTGACCATGGATGTACATCGCAAGACACTTTAACATAAAAGATGGGACAAAAAATGTCTCCATTTTTAAATACATTTTTACACTTTTTAGGTGAATGGGTATGATGTACCCAATACCCATTCACATGGCGGGCCAGGATCTGGTGGCCCCCTTGTTAATGGGCGCTTCCAAATTTTGATCAGCCTCCCCCACCACCATGGTTGTCAGGAAGAGGCCCTTGTCCTCCTCAACATAGGTACAAGAGGCTTTGAGGGGGGTGGGGAGGGCACGCGGTTTGTAATAACATTTGGAGTGACCTTCCCCTTAAAATCCATCCCTGAGCCAGGGCTTGGTATGGATTTGGGGGGTGGGGGACAATACATTATAGCTGCAAGCAAGTTGAAATTACATTTTTGATCAATGTCGGGGAGGATGTGGGAGCTATATGTGGTGTGGATATGGGAACCCTGCGAATCCACTGCGGGTTCCCACATCGCACACGTCTTTGATAATTAACACTGCCATATACAAACTTCTAGATGTGTCAATAGAAAGCTAATGACACCCCCAAATCAGTTTGCAGATCGCACTGCAAACTGCAAATTCAGACAGGAATCGCATTGCATGGATGTGAACACCCACGTGATCTGCTTCTGCTGCGTAACAAAAAAGGGTCCTGTGCGAGTTTGGTCAGGGTGCGATGGAAATTCAGCCATACTATTTGTATTGCCATTCATACAAATACACTATTTGTATGGCTGAATTTGCATAGCACAGATCGCAAGAGATTTACACTGCAGTGTGAATCACATCCGATCTCGGACACCGCAGCAGTATGAACTGGTCCTAAGGAGGTAATCCATTTCCCCAAAACCACCACCACCCACAAAACGAATTTAAAAAGTTACAAATGAGAACAAGCAAAATCAATTTTATTTTATTTTGCCAACACAGGTATGTACATATTTACTGGCATTAAAGTATTTGCAGTATATACACATTTAGCAAAACAACAATTGGGTTTGAAGGGTCCTGCTCATAGGCGCTTACAATCTAAAATTGGACTAAACCTTACAGTGGTCAATTTTAATTTCACCATCCATAACTGCACACACACATTTCATAAAATGACTAAACACCCTCATGACATTATTAGCTGCAAAATTACAGAAAGATAATTAACAGTCATTCTAACAAAGCATTAAAACATTAAAAAAGGCACAAATTAAACCAAGAACATTGAGTATAAGACAAACAATACACACCCCAATCAGACAGCATGGTAAAATCAAGCCACTTTTGATGGTCAAAATGCACAATCATTTCAGCAAACAAACAGCTCTAGTAAAACATTTGTCATTAGCAAAATATCATTGCTTCTTCCACAAAAACCACAGCACCAAACCTGACCTCTCATCAGGCCAAACCAGTACCCCCTACTGAAGTCCCTTATATAAGCTAGCACTGGCACACGCCCAATAGAAGTACACGCCCACCAGTATCTTTCAATCTGTCTTTTCTAATTTATTTCACCTGAGAGGCTGCCATACCAATACTATGTGCTGTGTTAACCCTTGGCTATGTTCTTCAGATCAGTATAAGTCCAGGAAAATATTCTAAAGCCTCGTTCACACGGGACGACGATCGTATACAACAGGTCGGACTAACGACCGTTGTATGCGATATCGATTGCTCGTATGCGCGATTAGAACAGTCGAACATACGACGGTCGTACAAGGGAGTTGTATGAGCAGACTAGAATACTTGGTCGTACCAACAAGCACTCATACGACCATTGTATCGTGTGTACAGAGCAGTTTTTACAACAAGTTGTATTGTGCAAAACACGCATGCTCAGAAGTCAGGAACGGCCAGATGCTAATTACATGCACCTGAACGTTCTTCTGTGCTCGTACGATCGTGTAGTGCAGTCAGTATGCAAGTTACATTATGTAACATTTGCGATGATCGTACATACGATCGTCATCCCGTGTGTACGAGGCTTTAGTCAGTGGTTATCAACCCTGTCCTCAAGTACCCCCAACATGTCTTGTTTTCAGGCTTTCTATTATTTTTACACAGGTGATTTGATCAGTTTTACTGCCTTAGTAATTACCATAGCTGTTTCATCTGAGGGAAATCCTGAAAGCATGACCTGTTGGGATGCCTTGAGGACTGGAGTTGAGAAACACTGATCGAAGCAACAGTTTTCTAACCAGATGAACCTGTGCAGTATAAACCCTACAATTTGAAATGTCCAAGTCGCTGGCTGCAGCTTCCAATTTAAAGTCCCAAAATAACTTGCTTACATTACAGACTATTTGGACAAGAGATAAATAAAATTCCAGCTGGTCTTTGGATTGTGGTGAGAAACCCAACCAGGGGTTTATTATAAACTTCAACACAAGTATTAACATATCCAGGTCATGAATCAGCAACCTTTTGGGTGCCAGGTGGTTTTGCTAGCCATTTAGCTATTGAGCAGTGAGCAAATGTGTTGTCCATCGCTGTGGTGTGAACCAGCCCTAAGTCCATAGCCATGCTCAGTATCACAAGTAATATACAATAGATTGTCCTAAGTAGTGGGAAATGTGCCTTTACACACACATGAACTATAATGGCAGCCCAGGGTTCAGTATAGAGTTGGGCCACCATTTGCAGCTATAATAGCTTCAACTCTTCTGTGAAGGCTGTCCATAAGGTTTAGGAATGTCTCTATGGGAATGTTTGACCATTCTTCCAGAAGTGCATTTGTGAGGACAGGCACTGATGTTGAACGAGAAGACCTGACTCGCAGTCTCTGCTCTAATTTGGCCAAAAGTTGTTCTATTGGGTTGAGGTCAGGACTCTGTGCAGGCCAGTCAAGTTCCTCCATACCAACCTCCCTCATTCATGTCTTTATGGCCTTTGCTTTGTGCACTAGTGCACAGTCATGTTGGAACAGGAAGGGGCCATCCCCAAACTGTTCCCACAAAGTTGGTGAGCATGAAATTGCCCAAAATGTCTTGCTGATGCCTTAGGAATTCCCTTCACTGGAACTAAGGAGCCAAGCCCAAGCCCTGAAAAACAACCCCACATCATAATCCCCCCTCCACCAAATGATTTGGACCAGTGCACAAAGCAAGATCCATAAAGACATGGATGAGTGAGCTTGGGGTGAAGGAACTTGACTGGCCTGCACAGAGTCCTGACCTCAACCAGATAGGACACCTTTTGGCTGAATTAGAGTTGAGATTGTGAGCCAGGCCTTCTCAGCCAACATCAGTGCCTGACTTCACTAATGCACTTCTGGAAGAATGGACAAATACTCCCATAGACAAACATCCTAAACCTTATGGACAGCCTTCCCCAGAAGAGTTGAAGCTGTTATAGCTGCAAAGGGTGGGCCAACTCAATATTGAACCCTACGGACTTAGACTGGGATCCCATTAAAGTTCATGTGCATGTAAAGGTAGGCATCCCCATTGCCTAGCTAGTATAACTAGTATATCTGCAATGGTGGTGGAACCCTCCTACACATAAATCCTACATTTAGACATAATTTAGGTAAGTTCCTGAGTCATGTTTAACAATATAGAGAGGACAAACAACATCTCTACATGAAGTGACATGCTTGAGAATCAAACCAAGGACATCTGCAATGGTAGACAGAACTGCTACTTTTTAAACCACAGGGCTTACACCCAACAAGTCCTCCTACACATAAATATACAGATACTGCATGTCTAGGGATATACAGGACTTACATTAGTCAGGAGTAAATCTTCTAAAATGTAATCTGTGATTTTGGTGGTTCTTGCTGTGTGAGCATAGAATATATTAATTATTATAAAATAAATGATTATATAATAAAAAAATAATTATATTAAAGTTATCCTCAGATTTTTGGTAATGACATTTTTATTTCTGATGTTGGTACACATATCACATTTTGGGGCTCAAAATAGGATCATTTGAAAAGAATAAAAAATAAATGGGACTAATTTTAAATTTCCATAAGCAATGGTATTGTTTGTGGTTTGTAAAGACATCTGTGTGAGTATGGGGAAATATTTTTGTGACATGAACAGCAGCAAAGTGAAATTGACCGATTAAAAAAAAATATATTTACAAAACATGAAGAGATTTCACATTGTAGCATTCTTAAAAACAAAATTGATTATCAAATGTGCAACATTGTTGCCAGGACAATTTATTTGAGAGAAAAATGCATTTCTTTTCAACATGAAATGGATTTATTAGATAAAGTAACAATTGTACCATTAGAATGAATGGCAGAAACTTGCACTTGGCAAAATAACTCTCATCTTCACTCCCAAAAAATGTGTGTAAAATAAGTCACATTTTGGTATTTACTAACAACTCAAGGAATTACTCCATGAGAGTTATTTTGAGACTTGTTTTGTGTCTGAGCATGCTCAGTTGTGCTCAGCTGTGCTCTGTGCCTAGGAGTAAAGAGACGGGATATTTATCTCTTCTCAGACTTTTTAAGATATTTCAGTGTAGAAATCACTTTTTCACACAGTTTAAAAGCAGATTATTTTTAAATAATATGCTGCATATTTTAGCACAATTTAGGTGATCATACCATGCTCCAAACAGTATTTCCATGTGCAATTCCCTTGCTTTTACCACGAGTAGTTTTTTAGTCAGTCACTGCTGTTTGGGTGCTATAGTGAATTTGATTCTGCAACTATTTTCTCCCTCAGGGCATTAGTGAATATGTTTTCTGACTAGATTTAGTCGTTTTCTAGGGATTTTAGTTGTTTGTGACCATTTGTTCCCCCATGGTGCTATAGTAAATAAACCCCATTGCCTCTTACAGGGACAAGTTATGAGGTAGACAATATTCTTGGTGGAACAGGTAGCAAAATGTTTCACCCTATACGTCTGATTTGTAACACTTGAAGTGAAAGTTTCAATCCTTCTACTCTTACAGGCATTAAATTCACAAACCCGACATTTCCTGCAGGGAAAATAGCCCTTAAGATCTCTGAAAAAGACAGGTTTGTTTGGGGGCTCAATAACGTTAGGGGCAACCTTGTTCCGAATAGAAGATGCTCCACGGAACACAACTTTAGCGGCATCGGGGAGAGATGAATTTAATATCTGATCACTTTTCAGGACTCAGAAATGGCAATCGGTGACCCTCCCGACTATAGAGGAGTGGTCAAAATCCATAGATGAAACTATGTGGATGGAGAGGAGTGTATTTGTAAAGTGGAGCAACCTAAGTGTGTTCCAAAAAAATGGATGCCATGGCTGGCCAATAAGGGACTTTCCATATAGTTGACAAGAGGATAGCAAGCCCAGGGCAGAAGGTGACAGATATGGGATGGGCAAGTTGTAAGAGAGTGGTGTCACTGAGAGGTAGTGTGGTGTGATATGGGATAGTAAAAGGCTGCATATAATGCATTGTAATTAAAGTTATAAATAGTAACAAAAGAAAAGGAAGAGTGATATGAAAGAGAGGGGGGAGGGGGGAATCACTCTGTAAAGGGGAGGAAGTTGGGAGTGCCCAAGGTGGGAGGGAAGGGATGGGGGAACTTTGTGAAAGTGAGACATTGTAAACACTTTTTGGAATAAATTATATGGATTTAAAAAGAAAGAAAGCAGAGATAAAGAAACAAACACCACGAGAGGCGTGGCCTGATGTCAAGGGAAGCAGACACGGCTCCTCGCAGCTCTGGGCAGACGGCACACAATCTGTGGCCATCCACCTCCCAGAGACCGATCCCGACTACCATCGGACCCCGAGGCGATCCCTCATACCTCCAGCCACATCTTGAGCCGAGTATCGCAGGGATCTGTGTCCGGGCCACAGACCGGGAGAGGATCCTCCATCGTCCATAACGGAGTGGCCGCCACCATCTTTGCGGCCTACACCGGCGACCTCCTCCAGTCAGACACCCGGGCGGCCGTGTGAGTACGCCGGATCCACGGAGACAATCTCCGCTGGTCATAGCCTGCAGAACCCACTATACAGCCCCCCCTGCGAGACTGTCACCAGCAACAGGGTCACCCACAGGTAGAGTCGGGCGAACACCTGGACGTTCGGCTTCTGCGGGTTCGACCGATCTTTCCGGAAACATTCGGGTTCGGTACCGAACGTCATCCGAACTTTACCCCGGACCCCGAACCCCATTGAATTCAATTGGGACCCAAACTTTTCGGCACAAAAAGGACTGTAAAAAAGTCCTGGAAAGTGCTAGAGGGCTGCAAAAGGAAGAACAATGGGAGACGTGATGTTATTAGATCTGCAATCTGTCCCTTAAGATCGTTCTGTAATGCAGGATGAGAGATCGTTCTGTAATGCAGGATGAGAGATCGTTCTGTAATGCAGGATGAGAGATCGTTCTGTAATCAGATCATTCTGTAATGCAGGATGAGAGATCGTTCTGTAATCAGATCTTTCTGTAATGCAAGATGAGATGTTCTAGATCTACAATCTGTCCCTCAAAGCAGTAGTAATAATTTCTACCTAGTTATTATCACTGCAATCTGTCCCTCACAATCTGTCCCTCACAGCGCCGGCAGCATCCTCTCCCTACACTAACCTAAGAGCATGTCACATGCAGCACTGTGACTCCAGCCTCATATAGAGGCTGGGTTACATGATGCACTGGCCAATCACATCCATGCCATTAGTAGGCATGGCTGTGATGGCTTCTAGTGAAAACCAGTGAAACGCTTGTTGTTTGGCTGCCCTGCAGCTATTCAACATGCGTGATAAAATACCAGAACCCAGAACCCGAACCTGAACATTTTCCAAAAAGTTCAGGTTCGGATTCGGGACACGGACACCCGAAAGTTCGCTACGAAGCCGAACGTTACAGTCGGGGTTTGCTCAACTCTACCCACAGGCCATTGCTGTGAAGCGACATGGCCGCTGTCACATAGAAAGGGCTGCCTGCTGTACACCCAGCCCTGAGGCCCAGCTGTCTCCTAGGGGAGCCCCTCTCACCCGTTTGAAGCCCCCCTGAGTACCGCTCTACCCCCAAAGGGATATACAATTCAGCAAATTGAGAAACCCCTTTATTTTCATATCATAAGACAATAGCTGCAGCTGACACTTGCTGCAACTTTACAGAACACTTTTATTTTTATGAGCCCTTACTAAGGAGCCGTAACCTTGCTATCTTAAGGACATTACCATACTTTCCCCCTTCTCTGAGTAACGAGATGGCTGCCTAAAACAGGGGCATACACTAAGGGGGTCTTCTATATTCTTAAAGAGACACCGCAAGATATAACTATCATACAAGATGGGTACTGCCTCACGTCCTTCCTCAACTTCCAGATCTCGCTCCCCCCGTGAGCCCAATGGAGGACTGAGCCAAAGCATCCTGGCTATGTTTCAGACGCAGAGGAATAACATGATGTCAGCTCAGGGTCCTCTGCCACCGTCACAACCCGCAGTAAACCAGGGGTTCCGTCCTCAACCAATACCCAGTAACAGTGACATTGTCTTGTCTCCTCAGCAACAACCAAGCCTGAACGACCTAAGATCAGTAGCTGCAGATATCAAGGAGACACTAACAGCTGCAATATCAGAGCTTTGACTCAATATCCAGACCATCGTGGACAGACTACACGAGGTTGAAAAGGTGACCACGCAACATTCAACAGTTGTCCGCCAAACTGCCCAGCAGGTAGATACCCACACCCTGCAACTCAGAGAACTCAGCCGCCATTTAGAAGACCTCGATAACCGTGGCAGGAGACACAACTTGAGACTTAGAGGCCTCCCTGAGACAATAGATTCCGACCAACTTCAAGCCACAGTAACGGGCATCTTCAACGGCCTGCTAGACAGACCCTCCAGCACACCTATCAACATGGAGAGAATTCACAGAACCCTGCGTCCGAAAGGTAACGATTCTGACCCACCCAGAGACATAATCTGCCCTATTATTGACTTCAAATTAAAGGAAGATATCTTACATAAAGCCCAAAACAAAACCCGCCTCCATTTCCAGGAGACTGAAATCCACCTATTTCAAGATCTCTCCAATATCACACTTCAACACCGCAGAGAATTACGTTCATTACTTGCAATCCTCCAGGAAAGACAAGTACAATACCGTTGGAAATTCCCATTTGCTCTATCAGCCTCCAATCAAGGCAGACATGCTCTTCTTAGCGTACCAGAACATCTACCTTCCTTCTTCGAAATCTTGAACATCCCACCAGTCGAGGTACCAGAAAGGTACACGGACTTTCGCATGAAACACAGCCAACGCAAGCATACCCCCATGGATGCGCAAGAGCAGGGAAACGGCAGACAACGCTCACCTTCTGATCAACGCCCTCACCCTCCCGGTGCTGGTTGACATAACCCTATCAGCCCCACCAAAGCCTCTCATACCAGGAGAGCTAGAAGAGACTACTGACACTTTTTGAAGATGCCTAATGTCGGCTAAGTATTACCTTTATTTATTTATTATTACCTTACCTATTTTCTCTTCTTGGTCTTTGCCCCCCCCGTTTATGGACAGAATCTAGTCTGATCATGGACTAAGATCCTCCCCCCATCATCCCTAAGCCACCATAGTGAACTAACTTGGAACTAACCCGGCAAGACCCGGGGCCCATGGCCACTATAGCTGTTTCTTCTTTTGGCTCTCTTATCAAGGTTTGGCTCTAGAGGTCCACTAGTTACGATGGTAAACTGTAAGCAAACATGGTTACGTTGGACTTGCCTCCGCATCCAAATATAACCATTGCAGCTTAGACGCTTTGGCTTAGATAGGTTATTAGCCCAATTGAACTGTATTGTCTCCCAGATGGAAACTTCGGGCCGTAGCTAACACACAGAGGGTTTCCTACTCTCTTTTTTTTTTCTTCTTAGAAGAGGGTAGTGCCCTATACTAAATACAAGCGTACCTTTGTATCTCAGGAATACTTCATCCATGATACTCTTGCAGGCAAAAAGTGATAATTCTTGAATTTAAAGCCGTTTCATTACTGTTGTTGTTGTTTACTGGTTTTATAGGTAATACCGACATAGGAGCATGGAAACCCCCCAAGACTTTAAATAAATTATAATATGGAAATGCTCTTGTCGTCTCCAGCATTTCTCTTATATTGTCTAACCTAACAGATATTGACTGTTAGCTCTGAAATGCTATAGTAGCATTCTATGGTCTCTACAAGTACCAGATTTATCTATCCCAAGACCCCCCTTGGTAACCACGCTCCAAACGGTAATACAAAAGTTTTTTCCTAGTGTTTGTTACTTTTCAGTAATTTGTGTTTTTCATTTTAGTGTACTGTGTTCTAAATTTCCTGATCTGCCAAGCTCCCCTTTGACGTTGGATTCACCCTCCAACAGTGAGTACTTTTTAGATACACAAATTGACTCCCAAATAGTTTACCCCATTATTTTTAACCACTGACCCTTGTTGGACTCACCCCTAGAGTAGGGGGTGAATTTACCACCAGGACTAAATTGTGTTCTACGATTTAGTCTCCGACACCTTCACTACACTCGTATACATTTATCCTGGGCACTACAAGTCCCCAATCTATCTAACACGGAATCACCCCACTCCGGCATACTTCTATTAGGATAAGCCACGAATCCTCAGCCGCTTCACTTACTAACATCATTAACATGGCCACACTAAAAATCATCAAAAATCAAATACAAAAGGTCTGAATATACCAGAGAAAAGAACCCAAATGTTAACCTATATGCACAAAAACAGGGCAGATATAGTCTTTCTACAGGAGACACATTTTAAAGAGGATGCGATCCCGAAAATGTACAACCATAGATATCCCAAGGCCTTTCACGCATCTAATCCAGTCGCTAAATCTAAAGGGGTATCGATCCTTCTGACAAGAAATTGCCCCATCCAAGTAGACCAAATTAAAGTGAACCCAGAAGGTCGTTTTATCCTCATTAAAGGGACACTCTCAGGAAAACCCGACGTTAGCGAATATTTACGCGCCAAATTCAGCGCAAGTCCCATTCTTCCGATCCCTAGTGAATCTTCTCATAGAATTCCAAGAAGAATATTGGGAGGGGATTTCAACCTCCCTCTTAACCCACTCTTAGACACCTCGACAGGCTCCTCGCACATCCCCTATAGTGTCCTACGTTCCGTCAAATATCAACTTTGTGAGCTTACGCTGCACGATACGTGGCACACGCTCCATCCTCACACTAAGGATTTTACGTTTTTCTCAGTACCTCATAATAGGTACTCTAGAATTGATGCCCTATAAATCTCTCAAAGAGATCTACCCTTAGTGAAGCATACATCCATCGAACCTATGTACCTATCGGATCATCACCCGATCACCCTGATGATCGACATTCCCAACACTACACAAAGACCACTGACCTGGCGTCTAGACCCTAATATACTGTCTGACCCAATGGCTATAACACAAATTAAAACGAGTCTGCAACATTTCTTTCAAGAGAATGGAATTTCAGATACTCCGTATCTCAATCTGGGAGGCACATAAATGCATAATTAGAGGGGAACTCCTCGCTATTTCCGCAGAATGCAAGAAAATTTGGTTAGCCCGCATAAATGAGCTACTTACACAGATACACTCTTTGGAAAAAACACACAAAAAATCACTAGCAGAGCGAACCCTACAAGAGTTGATCAAGACTAGATCAGACCTTGTAGAGGAACTGGCCAAAAGGACGAGGGAAATTTTTATCCTATCACAGAAAACATTCTATGAATTCGGAAATAAGGCAGGCAAATAATTAGCCCGTAAGATAGCGGCTAAAAGAGCCAATACCAACATACATTCGATCACAGATGCAAAAGGAGAATCCGTCTCTGCTATCCCTGACATAGTTCAGCAGTTCGTTGCATACTACAAAAAATTATATAACCTGAATCCAACACTCCCCCAACCGGACCACCCACCAAGATTACAAATAATTACAGAATTCCTGAATAAAAATAGCGCCCCCCTATTTCGAAAGCAGATGCACAAGATTTAGAAAAACCCCTCTCTCTCACAGAGCTAAGGATGGCTCGGAAACAAACCAAACCGGGCAAATCCCCCGGCCCCGACGGCCTGACGGCTGGTTATTATAAAACATTTTTTGATACACTCAGTGAGCATTTCTTGTTAGCCTTCAACGCCTTAGGAAAGGGCGTCCAACCCCCGCGAGATCTCTTAGCAGCACATATAACGGTAGTACCCAAACCTCGTAAGGACCCTACTAGAGTCCCCAACTACCGCCCAATTTCTCTGCTAAATGTGGATCTGAAACTGTTTGCAAAAATTCTAGCCAATCGCTTACTCCCTTTCCTCCCCCAGACAATCTCTCTTGATCAGGTGGGGTTCATCCCTAACAGGGAAGCTAGAGACAATACACTGAAGGCAGTGTATTGTCAATTCTCAATATACATCACTGGATCACTACCAATAAACAACAAGGTTGCCTTCTCCGTGTCTATCCCTAGACACGGAGAAGGCATTCGATAGAGTGGCCTGGGACTACATGTCGGAAGTCCTAAAAGCCGTAGGGATTGGCAATCACGTGTTGAACTTTATTCTGCACTTTATTCCAATCCGACGGCAAGCGTCCGGGTTAACGGCCACCTATCGGGCGCCTTCTCCATAGCAAATGGTACTAGACAGGGATGTCCCCTTTCACCATTGATATTTGTCTTGACCCTGGAACCCCTCTTGCGTAGCATTAGAGACAACCTGGATATTAAAGGCATGCAAGTACGAGATCAGATACATAAATTAGCAGCCTTTGCAGATGACATCCTATTGTTTCTAAAAATATATATAATTGCCCTCGCTCACTTAGTACCTAGGAAACGTAAATATTAAACCTCAAATATGATTTAGGCTGCTCGCAAAACAACTGATCAAATTGTCCAAAATTACTTTCAACACAAATGCAGCGCCAAAAGGGAGGAAAATATGTAAAATGTAGTTCTTAAGGTTGAACTCCCAAGGAGAAAACAAATGGGTGGATAGTCCCAGAAATAGAAAGCAGTTCCAATGGTTGGACTCCCAAGGAGAAACAAATGGGTTAAAAGTATGAAGCACGCTAGTCCAAAGAGCGCATTCATCAAAATGTAACACACTTTTCTCTATGTATAGTATCAGGCATTGTCCAAATCTGTACTGATACAAATGTTCTTGAACCAACAAGATGTCCCGCAAGAATCCACTTAACAGGTAATAGATGTAAGCTTACCAGAATCTGGTAGATATTGCGCAGATGTCAAATCCAACTCAGGTGTAGATGCACAGACGCCCACTGGCCGTGAAGGCAGGAAGGGGGGGGGGGAGGAGGGGGATTCCTGTCCAAGTAGATGGCTCCAAATCCTCCCAGCGACCCTTCTCGGGTTGATCCAGCAAATGTAGATATATAAAAAGAGCTCTTATGTTAAAACCAATGTGACAGAAGGAGTCTGGGAACCCGACGCGTTTCGGCTCAAAAGCCGTCATCTGGGGTATTCCCCCCCTCCTATCACTACTCCTATTTATAATAAATTGATAAAAATACATGTCCAGCCCCTAGGGGGCTAAAAACGGAAGTCTGATTTTTACTTTCAAGATGGCGTCGCCGGCGTGCGTTCCACGCTTCATTTTCATGTATTCATGAGTCTGCCTGTGTTCATGACCCGGAAGAAAAAGGCTTTTGTTCAAGAAAGTTTTTAATGTGGAGTTATAATTAAGCAGGGACAGTGAATGTGATAGGTAGCAATGTGATAAGTACATACTCCCAAAGATAAACAAAAAAGAGGCTCTGAATACGAACAAAAAAACTTTGGGTTCGTCCAGGGCCGGCCGGGGCTTACTGTGACCCGGATACGGAAAGAGATAAATTCGGGATCCGGCCGCGTCATGACGTAAGCGCATCCACCCCCATTCAGATTGACGCGATGTAATCACCACGTCATTTCCTTTTTCAAAAGGGTGTAAGCAGAGGGCGTCTAGCCGCCGGAAAACGGATAGACCAATGCATAGATGAATCGTGTGTGTGTGGACCAGGACAATGACTTAACTATGCGGAAGTGATCAAAAAAATATGGCAAGTGGAAAAAACCTTAAGGAAACATATGTGGACCCAAAGGGGGATGTTAGTCCTCAACATATAACGAAAAAGCCCCTGATGTGAGGGGAAGTGTAAAAAAGCCCAAAAATTAAATAAATTTCCTAAAAAGGGGCGTGGTTATATGAAGGGAAAAAAATGTTAATTAAAATATAATTTCTAAAGATGTCAAAAAAAGGAATTGTTAATAGGGTAAATATAAAACCCCTAAAGTGTATGATATGAAAAAAGAAGAAAAAAGAAAAAAGAAGAAGGAATAGGGGACCCTCGGTGTTAATGAAAAAAGGAGAGGGTATTACAGACTCATACATGTCAATACCATAAAAATGTAAATATACTAAAAAAGCCTAGTAAGCATAACGCTGTAATAAAGTTTAATAAATAACCAAAAATAGTGAGCTAAGATTCAGGATAAAGTGCAAAAATGTATAAATGTCAGAGACGCCAAGTCTCGAGCAAAAGAAGACCTGCGTTGTACATAAGTTATTGTAATACTATATACATGTGATAAAAAACAATACTAAAAGGACCACATAAAAAATCTTTTTAGTTAAAAACATGCGAGAAAGGCTTACATAAAAAAAGAGAACTCCATACCATCCGTTATGATAAAACGCAGCCAGTAGCGTGTAGAGGGTGTGTATTAAAAATATAACAATGTAAAGGAATTTTTCTAAAAAAAAAATAGGTATAGAAAAAAAGGGGGGGGGGGGACTTCTAGACCATTCAAGCCTTGCTGATAAAAGAATTTATGTCGCAGTCGACATTCATCCCGTGGGGATAGTAACTTTTAAGGGAGTAAATCCAGGAGGTCTCTAGTTGGGAAACTCCCCTTTTAATCCTCCCTCCTCTCCAAGGGGGGACATATTTGTCGATGATCTGGTAAAGGGTTCCTTCAGGGTTACGGTTATGGTGTTTCAAATAATGTTTAGGAACACTATGATTCGTTTTTCCCTTTATTATGTTTGTTATATGTTCATTCACCCTGATAGTAAAAGACCTATTGGTCCTCCCCACATACTGCTTATTGCAGGGGCAGGTCAATAGGTAGACAACATTCTTCGTTTCACACGTACTGAAAAATTTCAAATCATAACTATGACCGGTGATTGTGGAAGCAAAACTTGGAATCCGCCTGTTTTTGCATTTATTTAGCTTGCAGACCCGGCATTTTTGGCATTTATAGTATCCTTTGAGATCCTGGAAGAAGGATGGTTTTTTAGGATTGTCAATCACATTAGGTGCAAGCTTATGCCTAAGTGAAGGCACTCCTCTGTATATGACCTGTGGTTTATCGGGCAGAAGAGGGCCGAGAATTTGATCATCACGCAGAACATTCCAGTGTTTGGAAATTATGTTTTTAATCTGCTTATGCTGAATAGAATAACCAGTAAAAAAGGACTATTTCGAGTCATGTCTTTGGGTTTTTGGTTTATCAACCAGTAAGTCGGTCCTATCTATGCGTGTGACCGCCTGTATCTCATTGTCAAGCTCATTGCTTGTGTAGCCCTTCTCTAAAAATCTATTTTTTAAGATTTGAGCCTGTTCAGTAAATGTGTTAGTATCTGAGCAATTCCGCCTCAGTCTGATGAACTGGCTCTTAGGTATAGATTTCAGCCATGGTTTATGGTGGCAGCTATCTGTAGGGATAAAACCGTTCCTGTCAGTGGGTTTAAAAAATGTCATAGTGGAAAACTGGCCCTTACTAATATTGATGTCCAAAAAGTGTATGTTAGTTTGGCTGCTTTCCAGAGTCAGAATGATGCCCCTATCATTAACATTTAACATGGCAAAGAAGGAGTTTAGATCACCACGCCAGAGGAGGAGGATGTTGTCTATGTATCTGGCCCAAAAGACGAGTTTGGGTTTGTTGTGGGCGTAGAGGACATCCTCCTCCCACTTGGCCATAAACAGGTTGGCCAAGCTGGGGGCAAATTTTGCCCCCATAGCCACACCTTTGCACTGTGAATAAAACCTATTGTTATGCCAAAAATAATTGTGTTTGGTGGCATACACCACCAGGCTCAGTATAAAATCTCTCTGTGAGTCTGGTAATGATATGTCTTGCATAAGGTAATGGTTCACTGCCTCTAAACCTAAGTCATGTGAAATACTCGTGTAAAGAGAGGAAACATCCGCCGTAGCTATGATGTCGCCAGCTTGTAATTGGATATTTTCTAATTTGCGAATAGTGTCCTTCGTGTCTCTGAGGTATGAAGGCATCCGGATCACATGTGGTTGTAAATAAAAATCAATATATTTCCCGATTCTGGAAGTAATGGAATCAATGCCGCTAATAATGGGGCGGCCAGGTGGGTGTTCCGTATTTTTATGGATTTTCGGTAAAAAGTATATTGTCAGAAACCTAGGGCACATAGGGATAAGAAACTGTTTTTCTTTGTTGTTTAAAATACCATTCCGATAGCCTTTGTTGATTAATTTAGTCAATTCTTCCTTATATTTATTGGTAGGGTTAGAGGCTAGGGGTTGGTAAGTATTCGTGTCACTAAGGATATTATTCATTTCAGCCATATAATCCTTTTTATCCATAACTACTATACCACCCCCTTTATCTGCTGGTCTTATAATCAAATCCTTGACATTACAAAGACTCTCGACCCCTTGTTTGAGGGAAAGGGGGGTGTAGCATTTTTTTATCTATAAACTATCCAAATCCGGTAAAACTAGATCCTTAAAGACCTTAATGGACGGGGCCGTAGGACCCGGAGGATTGAAGGTGGAGGGGTTGCTAAGACCTGAATGTACCGAAGAGTTGTTAAAGTGGACCTGGTTGGATTGGTAATAAGATAGCTTTGAATGTTAATTTTTCTTACAAATTTTTGCACATCAATAAAGGTGTCAAACTTATTAAATTTTTTAGGTAAAGCAAATTTAAGACCTCTGTTGAGAATGTTAGTTTCATCCTGAGTGAGATTTTATCCACTGAGATTGAAGATACCCGTAGAGGGGGATAGGTTCGCACCCTTTTCTCTTCTCTTATGTTTCCGCCCCCCTCTAATCCCTCTCTTGTGTCCGGGCCCCTTTTTCTTGAGGGGTTGGCCAAAGTAAAAACCAGAGGTGGAGGGGGGGCGGGTAGCTAGAGTTGTACCGGAAGGGGGATCGATTAATATTGTATCTTTCTTCCTGGTAAGAGAAATGTTGTTCCTCATCATACAAGGGAGAGTACTTGTTCAAGGTTTCAATGGGATAATATGGGGTAGAGGGAGGTTGGTGATATGGTCTATTTGTGTACGGTAATTTATAAGGTCTAGGTCGATTATGACCCTGGTCGTACTGGTATTGGTTGTTATTATAAACACGTTGAGGTTGGGGACCGTGTCTTCTTTTAGGACCACCACCACCCCTATTCTCGAAAGTATGGGGATGTTGGCATTGAGAAGGGGAGCGGTACTCATTAGTATTCTCTCTTCTCCAAGTAGGAGGTGGTTTGTATAACATTCTCCCCCTGTGTACTACATTAGGGTGATTTGAGGGTTTAGGCCCTTCTGTGGATGTTTGTCCAGAATGAGAGGTGCTATTATTCTCAGCAATAGCTCCTCCCCCAGGGGACTCATTCTTTTGCCATTTAAAAACGCTAGATGTTCTGTAATCCTAAATATCCCTGGAATATTTTTTCTGTTTCTTAAATTTTTGGTCTTGCTCCTCTTTCTCCAGATGGGACCTGAGGTTGGATGATAAGTTCTGATATTCCACAGAATTTTTGAAAGGCAAAAGTTTATCCTTAATGTCTCTGATTTCTTGATCAATCATAGTTAATTTAGAACGTTTCCTCGAGTTAATAAACCCTAAGGATTTCAAACCTGCCTCATTGTAATATTTATACCAAGCTTCTAGTACCAAGCCCCCTTACACCCATTTCACATAATCCAGATTTCCCGTCCAGTTTAGAAACGCACCTACTACCTGAAATTAACCCTAAGCATGCCCTACGAGCCAAATTCTTCTTCCGGAAACAGAAATTCCTGTCTTTTGAAAAACTACTAGAGTTAACACCTAACAACCCCATTCGCTTTTGGACGTTTAGGCAACTGTCGCACTAAATAACCCCAAACTACGAACGAACTTTGCCAGATCACGCATGGTTTTCAAAGAAATATGCTCACGCGCCTCCCCTCAAAGACACCTAATCTTTGACATTTACGCCCTACTCTTCTCAAACATAAAAACCAAACATAATCTTGCTGCCAAAACATGGGAAAGAGATCTTAATATCGACCTCACCCCCGAAAATTAGGAAAATATCTTCTACTATATTCACAACGGATCTATTAATGTGTCAACGCAAAAAAATGGATTTAAAATATTTTCGAGATGGTACAAAACACCCCTCTTACTCCACATAATAAACCAATCCATTCCTTCTACATGCTGGCACTGTTCCGAAGAGGTGGGATCCTTCCTCCACATTTGGTGGACGTGTCCCAAAATAATAACTGTCCGGCCCCTCTTGTAATACAGAGGGGTAAAACGAATACAACTCACAAACCCCAGATATGGCTATGAGTTTCACGAAGGAACCCCCCTTCAGTGGTTTAGAACCTCCCCCTGTTTGATTAAGGCTCCCCCCAACACCTCTCATCCCGGCTTAGGATCAGTAGAACTTTCCCTCCATTCCCAAATGATTAGCCCACACTAACCAGATGCCTGTGGAACTGAGCGGTCCTTTGACCACTCCCCGAATTACCATCAGGCTTATGAAGAAGAGAATAGTAATAGTAAATTACATATAAAGCTGACATACCTACATCTGGGGAAAACAGTTTAGTCTCAATGTTCTTCAGGTCCAAAATGACAGTGTAGAGTCAACCTGTGGATGTTCTAGGTATGCACTTATTTTCTTTGCACCTTTACCCTTTATATTTGGAACTAAGGTTGTAACAGGATGACCTTTACGTGCTTTATTATCCTAGGCTGTGAATGTAGCAATTTTATACAAATAACTAAAGCATGATTGGGATTGTTGTTGGGTCGAGAAGAGGCAGAGGGGGGACTATGAGTTACTCGGGTCGGCCCGGCCCCCCCACCCAGTCACAATGCTCCCATTCGGGACGTCTGGGTGATCTGGAGGCGCTGGGGTGGGTCTCTTGGGGCGATGAGGAGCTCCTTCCTCTTATCTACCTATCCTCCCTCGCCAACCAGCAATCTTTTTTAATGAGGAATGACGCATAAGGAGTCCTGGTTAATGTTTAATGACTACCAAGATGAAAGTATGTATGTGATGTAATAAGTAACTTCATAGTCTATGCATTTTCTCTGTTAAAACTGTGATTCTAAAAGCTATGTTCATCATCTTCTTCTCTTTTTATGTATCCTGTGAAATATTTCAAGAAAAATATTTGAAAGAAAGAAACAAACACCACAATGATGTGACCAAACTGGAGGCTTGTATGAAAGATATACTGAATACACTTTCTCCGGGTAGGATACTGATGTGGAAAGAAGAAGAAGAAAAAAAAACAACAAAAATGTTGCATATTTATGCAATAACACTTCTCAAAATTAGGTCTGACCCAGTATAGGAGGGTCAACTGTTAAAGGTATTATCTCCTTAAAGGAAGGGTAACGAAAGAAAGATTTGGAGGAAGGGGAAGTGAAGAGCCAGGAGAAGAAAAAAAATAAAATAAAATGAGGCAAAGTATCAGGGAGGCATATAGATGGTTAAGTGATATCACCTTATACTCTATTATATACATTAGGTATTGGTCATTCCCAGATGGCGCCGCTAGGGGTGGAGTAGTATGGTGTAGATGGCCCTCTAACTGGCAGACCATCCTCCTATGTGCGTTGGCAGGTTAAGTGATTAAGAGCATGATATAGCTCTCGGGTCTGACAACCAGTATTGCCAGTGATCATGGAATTTATCTAATTTCAACTGTGATTTGGCAAATAGGAGTTCCATAGTTATGTGATTATTTAAGATATCAATAGTACATTGTAAAGTAGGTTCTCTGGTCTGTTTCCAAGCTCTGGCAATGGAGAGGCGGCCAGCAATTAGTATGTAGGTCCGCACTGAACTCGCCCCGAGTGATCCGCCTCCTAGCTCTGCTTGGACTATTAAAAATGACCGACATTGAACTTCCTGGTGCCTGATGAAAGAGCGCGGTCACGTCTTGTTGTGTGAACCGCACGATCAGAAATGCGTTGCACTTTTGATGACGTCACGCCGCCGCGACACTCCACAGTGAGCTCCGATCGTCCAGTCCAGCGTCTTGCCGGCTACAGACCACAGATACATCTCCTGACTGTACTCGATGCTTCCTGGTGGGGACGGTGAGCTGCTGACATTCCCTCTTGGGACCACTTACATGCACTTTTAATAGATGCCTTTGTGAGTTGCCATGCTCTAGATTTTAAAGATGTTATTAAAATGTTTTACAGTCTGCATTTAGAAGCGTCTCTGTCCTTGTTAGCAATTAGTATGTGTGTGATAATAGGGTGGAATTTTGAGTGCCACCTGAGGGGGTTAAATTGAGAGGTATTTTAGTTACATCTTTGATAATGTTGGAGATACCTGTCCAGAATAAGGTAATGGCCTGGCATTCCCACCAGATGTGAAAGATATGTCTGTCTGAGTCACAGTTTCTCCAGCATTTTCTAGTTTGGGATGTGAATATTTGGGCTAGCTTTACAGGTGTATAATACCAATGGTAGTGAATTTTTAGTAGGGTCTCCCAGTGGGAGATATTTCTGGGGTACAAAGTGGGGGTGTGAATTGCTAGGTACCAGAGGAGGGCAGAGAACTCCTTTTGTAGGATGGATTCCCAGAAAGATAAACTCCTGTTTAGGTTTTGTTAGCAGGCCGTAGAGGTGTGAGATACTGCATATTTTTTTGTTGGGAAGGTTGAAGAAGGATACTATGTCTTTGGTCATGGTATCGGTGGAAGTCAAAATGGGTGAAAGAATATGTCAGATTCTTAAGTAGACATAGAGATCTTTATTGGGGCCTGCAAATAGTTCCTTTAGTTTTTGGAAGGATAAGACTTGGCGTTGCTGGAATAAGTCGCCTATTGTTCGGATTCCTATTGAAACACATTTCTGTAGTGGTAGGTCCGGAGAGAGCAGAGGTAATACTAATAATGATAATTGATGGAGTGCCTGAATGTGTAGTCCTGAAGAGGCTTGGAGAATTGCTTTCCATGTAGACATTGTAGCTTTGAGCGTTGGTAAGAATGAACAAGAAGGCTGGTACCATATCCACATAGCATCTAGGATCAATGTAGGGTTATGAGTTAGGGCCGACGTTTCAATCTGAGTCCAGCATTGTGAGGGGGTAGAGTCCCATAGTTCTTTGGTTTGGTCCAGTATAGTTGCCTTGTAGTAGGATCTGAGGTCTGATACCCCAGGTAAAGCATAATCCTTGGGAATATTTAGTAAGGAGGATTTGATTCAAGGTTTACGTGCCTCCCAGATGAATTGGTTGAGAATGCTGTGCAACTTAGCTTTGTCTGACTGTAATATAGGCAGTGGTAATGTCCTGAAGAAATAAAGAATATGAGGTATAAGAAACATCTTGGACAGTGCGCATGTGCGGAAGCTCCACGATGGCCAGGAGCTCCACACCAGGACAAGTCCTCGGCAGCCCGCAAGCCTGTCTCAGCGGACAGGAACCTCCGGAATCGGGCTCATCGCCCTCTAGAGCCCCCACTGCACCACCTCCGAAGTCCGGCCCGTTGGCCAGACAGAGCTTGGAGCCGCACTTCCACCCACAAGCCGGGGAAGGGTGTACAAAGATGGCCACCGCGGCCCAGCCACAGGCTTCCAATGGAGCAGATAACAAGGCCTTGAGGCAAGTACTGTCTCCTCCAACCCTCCTCTTCTCTCCTGAAGCCCACGGCCAGCCACAGTTGCCACTATCTCCCTCCCCTGCCTCAACCGAGTCCCTACTGAGGAACGCCATGGAGGATAAGGCCTACTCCCCCCTGGGACCGGGCAAGCCTCCCAGACAGCCAGTCCTGCATGCAGTCCCCTGGACATAGAGCCCCCCATTCATCCAGATGGCCTGTTCAGCTAAATCTCTGACCTGCTAGAGAGGGGGCTTTCAAACACAGCCGCTAGAATCACAGGGGAGATCAAGGCACATTTCCATAACCTAGGGGCCAGAATGGAGGCTATAGAGCAGAAACTAGACTCGACAGTAGCAAGAACCAACCAGAATTCTGAACACATTAGAGTCTTACAAGACCAACTAGACACTGCTCTAGCCAAAATCGAATATATGGAGAATAGGTCCAGGAGGCTCAACTTTAGTGTTTAGAGGACTACCTGAATCCGTCACTGAGGTCCACTCTGCTATCCAAGACATGATGAAAAACCTCATCCCAGAGACTCCCCAACACCGCCTGGAACTGGACAGGGTCCATAGAGCTCTGGGGCCTCCTAGGAAAGATGGATCCCCCAGGGATGTCATCGTCAAACCCCACTTCTTTGCTATAAAGGAGGAAATTATGCGCATGGCCCGCAACAAGTCCCAGATTTCCTGTCTAGGTCATCAAATACAGATCTTCACTGATTTTGCCCCATCTACCTTTCAAAAAAGGAGATCACTGAAGCCTCTTCTCTCTATTCTGGCAGCCAAGAACATCAAATACTGGTGGGCCTTTCCATTCGCAGTGAAGTTCCTCTGGAAAGGTAAAACAATCTCCTTTTCCACTTTCCCTGAGGGTGAACAGATCCTCCTCTACCTGAAGTTGATCTCCCAAGAAGCACCTATGGAGTGTTCTGGAGGGACATTGGGATCAACGAAACGTCCCCCTCCAGCAAGCCCCATCACTCCCCTCTGGTCCAAGTCTAAATCCAAAAGAGCTAAAGACAATCTTCCCCCGTAACAGAAACCTGCATGATTTCTTGGCCCTCTTTTCTCCACCACTGCGGTGGCCCGCGCCAAGCGGCTTGCTTGATTGTTGAGGGGGATCATAACCCCAAAATTCTGTTGACTACCACAAACTGCCTACACTGTTTCACCAAGTTGGGTTTTTTTTTTTTTCCAGTTTTCTTGCAGTATCCTTTCTTTCTTTTGATCCTCCTTACTGGGCTTGGAGGGAGATTGACCCCCAGAGCAACCTGAGTTTGGCCAAGCTATCTTGTTGGGGTCCCTTCTAGGGCATTATCCGACTAGATGGCTTCTCTGAACCCAGCACGGAAGCCCTCTTTAACAACAGTCGGCCTATGCCATATGACATAGAGTCCTGAACAATTCTTCCTGAGTTTTTAGTTACTTACTTTTTATATACCTCATTAACCTGTCCTTGTGACTAGTTCTAGTTTATACTGTTTGATTGCTGCCGTGACAGGTCCTGGATATTCTTGTGCACCCTCTTACCCCCCGATCGCAGCTAGTCTGCCTTTGTGGGTAAAGACGTTAACCCCTCATTTTGGGAAGGACGACCTCCTACTAGGGTACAGGGGGGCTTTTCCCCCTCTTGCCCTAAAGGGCCTCTTAGAGGTCCGTCTTGTTTGTTATATATGTTCTCTTTTCACCCTCTCTCTTCTCTCTTCACTCTCCCTTCAGTCAATCAGGGAAAGGACCTCCATATCCCCAGTGGGTCTCTACTGCCTCACCCTCTGGGAGTCTCGAGAAACCCGTCCAGAAGTCCCCATTTATGGGTAAGTAACCTTTTTATAGATGCCAGATACCCTTCTACCCCCATGGCTAACTACACCTCTACCCCACCTTTCAAAATTGCCTCCCATAATGCTCAGGGCCTAAACCCCCCTGTTAAACGGAGGAAAATTTTTGAGGAATACAAAAACTAAGATTAGACATAGTAATGATCCAGGAGACCCTTTTCCCGATCCAGTATGATCCCAAATATCTCCACCCCCACTTCCCGACATTCCACATTGCCAATGCTCAAGATAAAACTAAGGGAGTTGCAATAGTCCTCTTACAGCTCTGCAACTTCTCATGCCCTTGAGTCTACAAAGACCCCGAGGGGAGATTCGTACTAGTAAAGGGTACAATGAATGACCAGCTATACTCCCTGGTCTCTTATTATGCCCCTAATAAGGGACAAACCCGTTTCTTTCAAACACTTTTCAATTCACTCAATCCCATGTTGGAAGGCTTGGTAATTTGCGGAGGTGACTCAAACACAGCGTTTGATCAGACATTAGACAAATCCAGACCTCTAGGAACACAGCTGCTCCGACCGACTAACTCTAGCCTTAAAATAGCTAAATTAATCCACTCACAAAATCTTATCGATATGTGGAGGGAACTTAATCCTTCTAAGCGGGACTACACTCATTTCTCCTACCCTCATAAATCATACGCTAGGATCGATCACATCCTGACCTCCCCTGCTTTAATCCCAGTTTCTAAATCGGTTGTCATTAAAGATACACCTTGCTCAGACCACGCCCTGGTAGTCCTTTCCCTCGACAAACTGCCCTCCTATATCCCATCTTGCCAATGGCGGTTAATTGAGACAATCCTGCGGGACCCAGTCAGGGTGAAGGAATTAGATGATGCAATTAAAGAATACTTCAGTTTAAACGGAGGCCAAGAGGTTTCCCCAGAAACACTCTGGGCTGCCCATAAGGCTACCATCAGGGGTAAATTTATTCAGATAGCCACACAAAACAAGAAGGCTCATCAAGCAGATATCATACGTCTAGAAAATCCCTTCCTCTTTCTCAAGTCACAGCATAAACAACGCCCATCCCCTAGCTCCTTGGCTAAGCTGGATGCTGCCAGGCTAGCCCTAAACCTAGCTCTCACTGCCTCAGCCGAAAAACGACTTAGGTGGAACTACGCAAAATTCTACTCTCAGAAAGACAAGATTGGTTCTATGCTAGCACGTAAGCTCTCCCCAAGGATTAAAAATCAGCCTATAACGAGGATTAGAGTTGATAACGGGCCCCCAACCACTAATCCCCAAAAAATCATTAAAGCCTTTCACAGCTTTTACACGATATTATACAGTAAAGACAAGAAGATCAATGACCAAAAGACCATTGACTTCTTGAGGGACTTACCCCTACCTTCCTTCTCCACTATTCATAGGGACATTATGGAAGAGCCTATATTGGAGGAGGAAATCCACAAGGTAATCAAAAACCTCAAAACAGGCTCTGCCCCAGGGCCTGATGGGTTGTCAGTCCCTTACTACAAAACCTTTGCCAACTCCCTAGTACCCCACTTGACTAAATTCTTCAACTATAAAGCTAACGGCTCTCCGTTAGACCCCCACCTAAACACTGCCTTCATAACAGTTATCCCCAAACCCGATAAAAACCCTGAAGATACTAGCTCGTATAGACCAATCTCCCTGATTAATAATGATATCAAGATCCTCACAAAAGTACTCGCAAACTGCCTAGCCTCATTCATACACCACTATATACATAAGGACCAGGTGGGATTTATTCCAGGTAGGCAGGGCCCGGACCAGATTAGGAGGGCAATTGACTTAGTTTCCTTACTAAACTTTAACTGGGACAAGGGACCTAAACAAAAAGGAATGCTCTTATCACTAGATCTACAAAAAGCCTTCGACTCAGTCTCCTGGTCGTATATCTTCATGGTTTTAGAACATTGGGGATTTGGCAATAGATTCAGAAATACCCTACATGCCCTGTACTCCACTCCGAATGCTATTATTCGCCTTAGGGGCCATCTGTCGAGCCCGGTCACAATTGCAAGGGGTATGAGACAGGGTTGTCCACTTTTCCCCTTATTATTTGCTATCGCCATAGAATCACATGCAGTGGCAATTCGTCACAACCCAAATATTAAGGGAGTCTCCTGTGGCCCTCTATCCCATAAATGCGGCTTGTTCGCTGACAACATCCTCCTCTTTATCACCTCCCCACTAATCACCCTCCCAAACGTATTCAAACTCCTGGATGAATTTGCATCCTGCTCAGGCCTAAAAACCAATCTTTCCAAATCGCAAGCCCTCAACGTCTCCTTGGAACCAGATCTAGTTACGCAACTTAAGAGAGCATTTCATTTTCAATGGAATGACTCGCACATTAAATATTTAGGAATTAGCCTAGCTCATAGAACGGACCTTCTCTACACTCTTAATTTTCCCCCTATCTATAAGAAACACAAGGACGACTTAAAGGGATGGTCTAGTGCTGGACTTTCCCTGTTAGGTAGAATAAATTCAGTCAAAATGACCCTACTCCCAAGGCTATTATACCTCTTCAGATCACTGCCTATCCTGGTAAGACAGGACCACCTACGAAAATTCCAACAGAAGGTTATCAAATTTGTTTGGCAAGGAGCCGGCCATAGACTTCCCCAAAGAACGCTCTGCCTACACAAGTCCAGGGGAGGACTTGGACTTCCGAGGCTCCAGGGATACTATCAGGCAGCCAGATTAGCCCAGATCTACTCTAAATAGGAAAAACCTGACTGGGTTCAGATTGAGAGGCAAGCTGCTCCTTCCTTCACTATAGATTTCCTTTTGTGGATGCCCCCCAAAAATAGGCCCCCTATTTTGGCCCCAATTCTTTCGCAATCCATTGCTATCTGGGACAATCTGAAAACATGTCCCGCTTTATTGTCTGAAATTAAACCCCTGGCCCACATCTTCCATAACCAAGACTTCCCTCCGGGTCTCAACATTTTTGCTTTCAAATGGTGGCTAGATAAGGGAATGTATCGGATCGGACACTTTTCTAGTTCTCTAGGTCCTATCTCAATGAGTCATTGTATCTCAAAGCTGGGAATGCCGGAGTCTGAACGCTTTCGCTTCAGACAAATCCATCACTTCCTGCATTCTCGCTGGCACAACAAACCCTCTCCTCCCTCAATCACGCCATACGAGCATTGGTGTGGGGAAGCCAGGGACCAAAAGGGAGGCATCTCTATAATTTATCAGTCTCTCTCCTTACCCTCCTCTAAAGCTAGCTATATGAAGGCCTGGGAGGAAGACCTCCGGCTGAACTGGAACTTGGAGAGATGGCAATCCTTTTGCTCCAGAGCCTTTAAAGGTATACTAAGTGTAGCCCTAATTGAAGCCAACCTCAAGGTCCTCACCAGGTGGTACCTCACCCCCTCTAAACTCGCTAGCTTCTACCCTTCAGCAAACCCCCTCTGCTTCAGAAATTGTCTTATGGTGGGTAGCCCGCTCCACACTTGGTGGAGCTGCCCAAGGGTGAGGTTCTTCTGGAAGAGGATCTTCAACCTCATTTATTTGGTCACTAATAACCGCATCCCCAGGTCTCCTTCGATAGCCCTACTGAATGCCGATCTACCCAAAATCCCGAAACACTCCCGTAGTTTAATTAATTTCATCCTACTAGGAGCCAAAATTACAATAGCTAAAGCCTGGAAAAAACCCAAGGTCTCCTTCGAGGAGGCCCGAAGGAAAATTTCTTGAATAATGGAGCAAGAAAAATTGGCCAGTATCATCGCTGACTCCAACACAAAATTCGAAGCTGTGTGGGAACCCTGGGCAACATACACAGGTATTTTGCTTACCCCTGGAGTTCCCAACCCGGGCACTCCCCGTCCATGATTTCCCTGATTGACTCTCCCTCTTTTTCCCACTTTACTCTCACTTTTCTCCTCCCTTTAGTTGTCAAGTCTCTCTCTCCCCCAAGACCTGAATGGGTGGTCAGTGAGACCAATATGATTGGCCCATCATGGTATACTTTTAACTATAATTAGACCTGCAGATCTAGCCTTAGGAATATCCATGATATCACTTTGTTTACTTCCTATGCTTTGTTGATGGGTACGCCGGATCTACCTGCTCTCCCTCGCCACAGCTTGTTCCCAATTGGGGAGATCAGGTAACCTTACGAGTACCATTTTCGGGGCAACCCCAATGCCAGATTCCCATCTGTATGCATTTTTTTTTTACTTGTTCTGAAGATCCTGTCTGTAACTACAGGCTTAACCCTGTTCATTCCCATGTTATGTGCCAACTATTTACATTTTGTTCTCTGATGTTATTGCACCCTCTACTTTGTACAATCCAATGAAAATATTGAAAACAAAAGAAACATCTTGGACAGAGCTATGCACCCTGCCCAAGAGGCACATGCCTTGAGGAGTGATTTGGATATATTCTGAAGTTTCTAATTCACTATAGAGAGATTGGTATCCGGAGTCATGGTTGAAGGGGAGGTTAACTGATTGCCCAAATAAGTCATGGATGAGTTGGGTGCCCAGGAAAATGCGGAAATGGTATTGAAACCCGTCTTAAGGTGTCACGGTAGGAAAACACCCAGCATAGCAGATTTAGATTGGTTCAGTTTATACATGGAGAGCTGACTAAACTGGTACAGGAGGTTACAAAGAGGGGGCAAGGATTTCAGTGAGGCAGATGATTATTTCATCAGCATATAGCCCAATCTTGTGATTTGTGACCAATTGTTAATCCGGTAATGTCGGGATGGGAGCGTATGGCCTGAGCTAGGGGTTCAATGATAAGTGCAAATATTAGGGACGATAAGGGACATCCTTGCCTTGTCCCATTAGAAATAGGGAAAGAGGTGGAAAGCATTGCCAAAGTTAAAACCTTTTCTTTAGGGGTAGAGTATAGGCTGAAGATAGCTTGGAGAAAGGGGCCATGGATACCAAATTTTTAAAGGACCATATTTAAGTATAGCCAGTTGACTCTATCAAATGCCTTCTCTGCATCTAAAGAGATCAGCAGGGAAGGCATTTGGTTATGCTCTGCCCAATTAATGAGGTAAATGAACATGCAAGTGGCATCTGATGCTTGTCTACAGGGAATGAATCCCAGTTGATCCGGGTGAATGAGGGTGGGCATATATTTAGCTAGACGTGTGGTTAGTAGCTTGGTGTACATTTTAAGATCAGTGTTTAAAAGTGAAATGGAAGGGTTTACCTGGTTTATGTATAGTGGTTATCACCACCTCTAAGGACTCCGAAGGTATCTCTCCAGTAGTCAAAAATCTATTAAAGGTATTACATAGATGAGGTACTAATTGGTCTGGGAAGGATTTCTAATATTCATTAATAAAACCATCTGGTCCTGGTGCTTTATGCAGGGGTAGATTTCAAATATCATTAAGGATTTCATGAGGGGAGAATGGTTGGGAAAGAGATTTGAGATGTGCTGGTAGGTAGTTGTAGAGGGGTTAAGAAATCTTTTATATGTTGGGAGGTAGGATTGGGCTCAGAGGCGCACTGCGATAAGTTGTATAGCTTAGAGAGCTATAGAGAACAGCCTGCGTTTGTATTGCTGTGCTAGAAGTTTACCAGGTTTATTTCGCTGGGAGTACCAAGAGAGGCAAAGGCGTCTGATATAAAAATTGTGACCTTTTAATAGGAATTAACTTATTTCATTTTTTAGTTTACCAATTTCTTACGTGATATTTTGTGTGGGGTTTTGCTTGCTTAAGGATTCAAGCCCTTTGATTCGGTCAAGAAGAGTGTTAACGGTTATGTTTTTCCTTTTCTTTTCCTGGGCACCCAACTTCAAAAACATTCCCCTCATCAATGACTTGTGGGCATTCCATAGCACTGTAGGACTGGACCCGAAAACCTGTGTTAGAATAAAAAAATGCAGATATTTTGGACTTTATTTTTTCCAGAATTTCGGTGGCACCAAGTAAAGAGGCATTTCAATGCCATGGGGTGTGTCTAGGGGATAAAGAGGAGGTAGTTATTGTGATGACACCGGTGAATGGTCTGACCATGTGATAATTCCAATCGTAGACCTAGAGATTTTTTGTAATAGTGCTTTGGAGGTTAGGAACAAATCAATCCTGGAATATGATTTTTGGGTATTTGAGTAGAACGAGTAGTCCCTCCCAGTACCATGGAGACACCTCCAAGGGTCATACAGGTCTTCTAGGGAGATTAGAGATGACAAAGCTGTGGATTTTCTGCGTTTGGTGTTGGAGGAGTGCAACTGGGGGTCTATCACCTCATTGAAGTCTCCACAGATTATAATTTGGTCTCTGGGGTAGTGTTGTGTTTTTTGCAATATAGATTTGTAGAAGAATCTCTGGTGAACATTTGGAGCGTAGATATTTATGATAATAAGGGGGTGGTTATTGAATGAGGCAGCTAAGATTAGGTATCTGCATGATGGATCTTGTTCCAGCTGGGTGAGGACTGCTATCATGACTCCTCTCATTTTTTTATCTGCTTGTGCGTGGAAAGCAGTGAGGGAATAATTTCTGGGAACATTGAGGAGATTTACTTTCTGAGTCTCCTGGACGCAAAGTATATGAGCTTTTTGTGATAACCTATCGCCTATCGCCACAATAGCGAATGTTTAAAAGGGCTGTTGAGGCCCTTAGCGTTTAAGGAGACTATTTGTCAGGAAGCCCACAGGATAATCCAATCATCTTGGCGCACGCGCATGCACACTGGTGCACCAACGCGCGCATCAATGTGCATGTTTGATACGAACCTTGGCACCAGACGGACTATTTAAGCTGGGCTGCTGCACTGACACATTGCTGTTTGGTCTGCAGCTTCTGCATTCCTGGAACCCTGTTATCCTGCTATCCTGTCTTGTGTGACCTCAACCCGACTTGTTCTTCATTATTGTCTGATTGCTGCCTGCCCTGACCCCGGCCAGCCTTGTGGCCTGTTTTGCCTGCTCCTTCTGCCTGCTGATTTGCCTGAACATTGCCGACCCAGCCTGCCTGACCCTGCTCTGCTGTTCAGCCAGTCTGTTCCAGCGTTCTGCTCTGCTGTCCAGCCAGTCTGTTCCAGCATTCTGCTCTGCTTTCCAGCCAGTCTGTTCCAGCATTCTGCTCTGCTGTCCAGCCAGTCTGTTCCAGCATCCTGCTCTGCTGTCAAGCCAGTCTGTTCCAGCATTCTGCTCTGCTGACCAGCCAGTCTGTTCCAGCATCCTGCTCTGCTGTCCTGCCAGTCTATTCCAGCATCATGCTCTGCTGTCCAGCCAGTCTGTTCCAGCATCCTGCTCTGCTGTCCAGCCAGTCTGTTCCAGCATCCTACTCTGCTGTCCAGCTAGTCTGTTCCAGCATCATGCTCTGCTGTCCAGCCAGTCTGTTCCAGCATCCTGCTTTGCTGTCCAGCCGGTCTGCTCCAGCATCCTGCTCCGCTGTTCCCGGACTGACTAGGCACTCTTACCCCACCGTGCTCCTGTGGCTGCTGTATCACTCCCAGCAACCCGTGAGCCAGAGTTGTAGGAGAGGTCTCCCTCTACCATCAGGCTCACCTCCCAGGTACGTAACACTATTGTTAATGACATAGTGTGGATGTATAGTATAGTGGGGACTTTAGCTCATGTAACTCTCTGGTACTGAGATGGACCCACTCAGTCTAGAGTGAGGGTGCTGGGAGGGTGGAGATGTAACCAGAAGAAAACAAAAAATAACAGTAACGATCACTGTAAATATATAAGTAGTTGCAATAGTAAGTATAGTCTTGGGTGACAGACTGTAGAATAGAACAGGCTTAGCCTTGCTATACAATATTAATGAGAATTAAATGCAGTTATAAACAAGTAATTTACTTAAAACTAGTAATACTCGAGTAACAGACAAATGTGCCTGGCACACCAAAACCATGGAGCGTGGGTAAAGCTCCAAATTAGGTTCTACTCCTCCACTAGTTTAATTGTTGTGGAATGATGAATCCAGCTTAAGGAACATCCCTCCAAGGTGGGAGGTTTTGGATATCTGAGCATGTTGTCATTATGGCAGAGTTTTTTCTTTCAGGCCCAAGGGTTAGTGATTCTGGAAGGTGATCCCATCTTGGGAGTGTGGGGGGGGGGGGCTCACAAGATATGCTTCCCCAGTTGTTCAGCTGTTTAACTCCTTCTTTGGGAGTAAATATGAAAACTTGCTTATTGTAATACGCAACCAGCAACTTAGTAGGATATTCCCATTTGTAGGATATTTTTTGCTCATTCAATACTGACGTTACTGGTGAGAAAGACTTGCACGCTAGGGAGGTAGCTGCTGAGATGTCATTATATAGTGATATTTTGGCGAAGGGTTCAGGGAGGGAGTGTAGGGCCATTGCTGCTTTCATAATATTTTCTTTGACGTGAAGAAATGTACCCACGCTAGGATATCCCTGGGGTGGAATCGGGAGATGTTGTGGTTTGCAGATTCTATGTGCTCGGTCAATCAGCATGCCATTTGTTGTCAGTGATGGGATAAGTTTGTGGAAAAGCTGGTGCAGGTACGGCACTATTTCAGGGACAGAGAGGGACTCAGGCACTCCTCTGACTTTAATATTATGTCTTTGTGATCTATCCTCCAAGTCTGCGACCTTTAAGCGGAGCATCTGGATGATCACAGCTTGTTCGTCTTGTATGTCTACCACAGTATTATGAGCTCTGGGGGCCTCAGATAAATGTTGTTGAATGTGAGTGGTGCGCTCCTCTAGGCAAGTGACATCGTCCTATAGCTGGTTAATAGACACTCTCAGTTCACGATGCAAGTCGGCTTGCAGGGAGAGCAGCATGGCTTTAATAATTTAAAAAACTGGATTGGGCGCTGCTTGAGTCATCAATCATATGGGTTGGTTCTTATTATGCGTAATCTTAAAAGGTGTGAGTGAAAAAACTTTTTGTTAAAAAACTTATTTTTTAAATCAAGTGCTAGTATCATGTGCTAGTATGTGAAAAACTAATCAGTGGTAAAGTGCTTACTAAGTCAGCATAATTAAATAAAAATAAAAATCAAATAACAGTGTTTCCTTTTAAGATTGATTTGTAAAAAAAGATGTGCTAGTATCGTGTGCTAATATATACTTAAAACATTTTCAAAATCCCATAAAACCGTTGTTCTCCAGTGTAAAACAAAATAGCATAAAAGTGCCGGTGCATAAATGAGGATCAATCTGAAGTAATAGAGCATATAGTTTCAGCGTAATATTATAGTTTAAACCTAGACAACCTGACAGTTCAAACAGTATAGTAACAGCCATGGACTTTTGATCATCTATATAAGTAAAGTTCCAACAGTCTTTATAAGCCCATAATCATTAGTTGGCATTTCCTCAAGGTATTAATCCTACTGTTTTTTCAAGTTTTTTATATAGTTCATGCAGAGAAGAGTAATATATACAAAGGTGCAAAGTGCTTCACAGGTGTGTGCTCTTCCACTATCTTGGCAGTTCCTTTTAACCCTGGATCCTTATAGTGTATAGGGAGCTGGACACACGTGCTCCCCACTAGGAACCCTCCTTACCAGAGGGTACTACCCCTGAAGGGGTAAAGTGCCTGTCTTTCACTCCTTTGGGTCCACGCCTGGTCCTGGGTCACTCAGAGCCATCCAGATCCGGGAAAAAATGAGGAGAGGAGACCATAGTGAAGTATGTAAAAGATATGTATCCTGCTTTTATTTAGACCAGAGTCGGATACAATCCATAAAAACAGTACCAAACAGTAAGGCAAAAAGTGGTTAAAAAGATATTTAAAAAATGTGTGTGTGTCCTATGACTGTCACGCAACCGACTCCAGCAGGTATTTAACTGCTGTGTTGTGAGAAAGCCTCGTGCATTTCCCGTGCTGATGGGCTTGCGTTCCACCCTCCCAGTCTGTGGAGTCGGAAGTGTCGTAGGACATACAGCTAGGTGTCACCTGACGCGTTTCATCATGGACGTTATCAAAGGCTTTAATAGATTGCTCAGAGGTGGGGTTATCAGTGGTAGGGTAAGCAGCCGGAGAGGGATAGATGGACAGTCTGCTGTGGGACTACAGGTCCCAGCACCATATTGTTTTTTCATAGGGGGTTGCTTGTCAAGTGAGTGTGCTGGGAAGTCAGTCATCCACTTACCTCTGTTCCCTGGAGAAGGCATCTGGTCCTGTGTAGGAGCTGCACGGTCCTCCATTTCTATGGAGGGGTTCTCTGCTGCTGCGACTGGTTGATCCGGTAGTCACTCCGTGTCTCCACACTCCTGGCTGGTGCCATGTTGGATTTCCTGCTGCACGGGCCTCATGTAGAAATTGAGGAGTCTGTGGGGTCCCTTGGGGTGTAGTCTCTTTATGGACATAGTCCGGATAGGGCCCATTGCCTTCTATATGGAGGGCAGAGCTCTGTATTCACCCGGCCATCTTCTCCTGCAGCCAGGCCACGCCCCCTAGGAAAAATAATTTTTAGTACCGGTAACATCCAGGATCCCCATCATCTACTATTTTCCAAAGGTGCACAAGAGTTTGATTAATCCACCAGGGAGACCCATTGTGAGTGGGATCAACTATGTCACCTTACATATTGGCAAATATGTGGATGCTTTTTTACAGCCTCTGGTTAACAAAACTCTAGCATTCCTGAAATATACTATGCAAATAATCAAGGAAATTTAAATCCTGGTGACGGCGGATGTATCATCCCTATATACGAGAATCCCACATCATATGGGATATTGGGTTGCAGAATATTTTTTAAATGGAGATACCAATTTGTCCACTCTGCATAAGCAATTTATTTTGGAGCTTCTGCTTTTTGCCATGGAATATAATTATTTTTTCTATGAAGGGGAATTTTTCTTGCAGAGGACTGGCGTAGCAATGGGGGCAAAATTTGCCCCCAGCCTCGCCAAACTTTTCGTGGCTTTTTGGGAGAATAATGTTATCTTTACAGATGAGAATCCCCAGTTAAAATGTTGGCGCTGCTACATTGATGATGCCTTTTTCATATGGAGGGGTGATGAGAACTCCCTAAATATGTACATGCAAAATTTAAATAATAATGAGTAGGGCATAAAATTTACAAATGAATTAAGTTACACCTCCATTAATTTTTTGGATCTGACAAATTTCAAACAAGGGAATAGGTTATTTTCTAAGACTTACTTCAAAAACACAGACAGAAATGGCTTTATACCGTTGAGTAGAATTGAGTGGACACCTGGATGTTCGGGTTCGGTACCGAACTTGACCCGAACTTTACCCGGACCCCGAACCCCATGGAAGTCAATGGGGACCCAAACTTTTCGGCACAAAAATGGCTGTAAAAAAAGTCCTGGCAAGTGCTAGAGGGCTGCAAAAGGAAGTAAAATGGGGGTAAGAGTAGGACAAGTGCCCTACAAAAAAACGGGGATAGGGAAAATAACTTAAAATCAAATAAAAAAAATAAAAATGGGAAGGGGGGGTGGATGTGGAGTAGGAGCCTAGAGGTTGACTAGGCCGTGATCACCTACACGGCAGTGTAGGTGATGATTTTATAACCATAATCTGTCCCTTACAGCAACAGCAGGTACCTGACCCTATAGGAGTAGGCGATGATTTTAGAACAATAATCTGTCCCTTACAGCAACAGCAGGAACCTGACCCTATAGGAGTAGGCGGTGATTTTAGAACAATAATCTGTCCCTTACAGCAACAGCAGGAACCTTACCCTATAGGAGTAGGACATGATTTTAGAACAATAATCTGTCCCTTACAGCAACAGCAGGAACCTCTCCCTATAGAACTAGGAGATTATTTTAGAACAATAATCTGTCCCTCAAAGCAGGAGACTCTACCTAGTCCAGAAACAGATCGTTCTGTAATGCAGGATGAGATCTGCAATCTGTCCCTCAAAGCAGTAGTAGTAATCTCTACCTAGTCCAGAATCAGATCGTTCTGTAATGCAGGATGAGATGTTATTAATATCTGCAATCTGTCCCTCACAGCGCCGGCAGCATCCTCTCCCTAGACTAGCCTGAGAGCATGTGACATGCAGCACTACGTGACTCCAGCTTATACAGAGGCTGGGTCACATGATGCACTGGCCAATCACAGCCATGCCATTAGTAGGTATGGCTGTGATGGCTTCTAAGGGCAAAACTGAGAAACGCTTGTTGATTGGCTGCTCTGCAGCTATTCAACATGCGTGATCAAATACCCGAACCCAGAACCCGAACCCAAATTTTTTTTCAAATGTCCGGGTTCGGGTCACCGACACCCCAAAGTTCGGTACGGACCTGAACTTTACAGTTCGGGTTCACTCAACTCTACCGGTGAGAAGCTACCATCACCCAAACTGGTTAAAAGCTGTGTCTAAAAGTCAGTTCCAACGCATAAGATTGAACTGTTCTAGCAGGGAGGATTATTTAGCACAAGCTTCCACCCTTAGGGACCATTTCATTGAAAGTTATGATAGAGAAACCTTAGAAATGGAAATACAGAGAGTATCTAGATTAGACAGAAATTGGTTACTGGTACCCAGAGATTAGATTAGCAATTGTAATAAATTCAGATGGTCCTTTTTCACCACTTTTTCATCTCAGTATAAATGGGTCAACAACATCTTCCAAAAACATTAGAGGGTCTTGAAGGGAAATCCACTTTTGGGTCCAGCCTTGCCAAACAGACCCAATATTGTCTATAGAAGAACTTGAAACCTTAAAGATTGTGTAGCTTTCAGTTCCACTGAAATAGTTGAGAAAAACAAAATGTTTGCCAACTTGAACGACTTCTTCCCATGCAGACGCTGCAAAGTCTGTAAAGCAATGGTTCTCAGCTCCTGTCCTCGGGACCCACTAACAGGCCAGGTTTGAAGGATAACTGAAATGTATCACAGGTGATATAATTTGCTGCTCAGTGATTGCAGTATTCTAGTCTGCATCTCCCCAAGGTAATACTTAAAATCTGGCCTGTTGGTGGGTCCCGAGGACAGGAGTTGAGAACCACTGGTGTAGAGGCTCAAAAACCATAAGAACATCCTCCTTCACTTCTCAGATTACTAAACATACTTACCCTATAGAGGAGTTTATTACCTGCGGAACAAGGGGGTGGTGTACCTCCTTAGGTGCCTGTGTGGTTTTCAATATGTGGGCAGAATCATGCAGAAACTGAAGGTTAGGATTGAAGAACATCTTGCCAATATAAGAAAAGGTTTTATAGGACACAGTTTGTCCAAATATTTTTGCCAATGCCACAAGAGGAATCCCTCTGTTCTAAAAGTCAAGGTATTGAGAAATGTACCTCCCATTGGAGGGGGAGCAATTTAAAAACTTCAATTTCCCTTTGTGAAACGCAGTGGATTTATTATTTACAAGCAATAGACCACTGGGACTCAACATAGAATGGGATATCAACTGCTTTATTGATAATAGCTAATTTAGTGTTTCCCATTTCTGTGAATATAGGATGAAGGGTGATTAACAATTGGGTTAGATTTTTAGATATATGTGCACCAGTATCCTGTTTCTTCCTTTTTAATATTGTTTGTTTTACATCTTAGGCCTCATACACACGGGCGTAATAGCAAAACGTCGGGACCGACGTCAGACAAAAATCGGCGTCAAAAATGTGATTTCGTCTGCGTTTTGCATCGGCATTAATGCGTGTTAGTAAGCGTCAGTGAGCATCAGCGTTAATGGTGTTTTGTTTAAAAAAACATTCCTCTGCTATTTTTTAACCTGAAAACGCCGGCGCTAAAAATGCTGGTTAACGTCGCTACGGCGTTAATGTGCGTTAGTGAGCATTTTACTGGCTCAGCGTCAAAAACGCCATAATGTTACATCGTCACAATGTGCGGGTCATGCGTTCGATTTACAGCTTAAGAACGCCAACGCCATCTACAGTTCAAAAACGTCAGCGTTTCTATGGGGCCATTAATTAACATTGAGAGCTGCAAAAAAACGCTAAAAGACGGGGCGGTAAAAAACATCCGTGTGCATGAGGCCTAAAACTTTTGCACTATTTAATATTTTATACATATTTGCTTATACGAAATTAGATTAATATTGTTCTTCAGGCCAAGTTAGTCTCCATTATTCTTCTTATATATTTTATTTTCATAATGAACCTCCAATTAATTTATTTATTATAATTAAATATTTATTTATTTTTTCAATAATGGTTTATTGAATTATATTAATGAAATTAATGACACATTAACCACATCAGTACCGGGCACGAAAACCCCCTTCCTGTCCAGGCCATTTTTCAGCTTTCAGCACTATCACACTTTGAAGACAATTACTCAGTCATGCAACATTGTACTCATATGAAATTTGCGTCCTTGTTTTCACACAAATAGAGCTTTCTTTTGGTGGTATTTAATCACTAGGGTTATTTTTTTTATTTTTTGTGCTATAAATAAAAAAAGATTGAAATTTTTTTGAAAAAATGCCTTTTTCTTTGTTTCTGTCATAAAATTTTTCAAATTAGTAATTTTTCTTTGTAAATTTTGGCCAAAATTTATACTGCTACCTATCTTTGGTAAAAATAACCCAAATAAGTGTATATTATTTGGTCCTTGTGAAAGTTATAGAGTCCACAAGCTATGGTGCCAATCACTGAAAATTGATCACATCTGATCACACCTGATATACTGACGGCATATCTCATTTCTTGAGACCCTAACAAGCCAGGAAAGATCAAATACCCCCCAAATGACCCATTTTTGGAAAGTAGACATCCAAGGTATTTAGTAAGAGGCATGGTGAATTTTTTGAAGTTGTAATTTTTTCCCACAATTCTTTGAAGATTTTTTTTTCTTTTCTTTTTTCTCCCACAAAATTGTCATTGTAACAGGTTATTTCTCACACACAGCATATGCATACCACAGATTACACCCCAAAACACATTCTGCTACTCCTCCTGAGTATGGAGATACCACATGTCTGAGACTTTTTCACAGCCTGGCCACATGCAGAGGCTCAACATGCAGGGAATGCCGTCAGGTATTCTAGGGACATAAATTACACATCTAATGTCATGACGACCTATCACATTTTTGAAGGCCCTGGAGCACCAGGACAATGGAATTGCCCACAAAATGACCCCATTCTGGAAAGCAAATACCCCAACTAATAATCTATGAGCCATAATGAGTCTTTTGAATGGTTCATTTTTTTCCAGTAGTTTTTGGAAAATGTGGGAAAAAAATGAAAAATTTTACACAAAGTTGACCATTTATAACGGAAAATTGAATATCTAGACACCATACGTATACGACACACACTCTTTATTGGACAATGTTACTGTTAAAACACCCTCTTTTTTCTTTTCTTTTTTTTTAGAAG
>BLSH010216934.1:119780-149359 GCA_018402905.1 Glandirana rugosa | reverse complement strand
AGTTTTCTAGTTGTATAAACGTTGGTTTATCACAGGTACTTTTTTCAGGTTCACTACTGTTTTTTTACATATTTATTTACTAACATTTTACTAATTTTTTTAAGTTGTTAAGAACTACATTTTTGTCATAAAGGTTGGCACTTTCGCTAAACACTTTTTGGAGTTTGGTTACTGACTTTTTGTGTCGGATTTTATCAGTGGATTATATTTATCAGGTTCAGGTTTTTAAGTATTATTTATGGTGTTTCCATGCACGTTTCTTATTAATTCTTTTTTTTATCGAGTTTCTCTACTTTTATACACAGGGAAGTGTCACCTTTGAACGCAGAATAGGTCTGACCAAAACTACTAAAGTCCACTACAGTTATTGCCCTGCAGCTTCTCAACACGTGGAGTAAAATAGCAGAACCCCGGACCGAACCCGAACGATTTTTGAAATGTCCGGGTCCGTGCCCCGGACACCCGAAAGTTCGGTATGGTACCCGAACGTTACAGTCCGGGGCTTTCTCAACACTAGTCACTATTGACATCACCTGAAATCATCAAAACCAGTCTGGATAAGACGCAAGTTTCCACTGTGAAGGGACACATATTTTCATCTCTTTGAGCTATTTTTTTTCTTAATTATTCTTTGCACGTACCTTTGTGGTATTTATTATGAATTTTTGGACTTGGACTATTTATATTAGGTGACTATTTTAGGCTGTGTTTTTCAGTCATTGGTTTGAGGTTTTTCACAAATCGCTTTCACGGTTGGAAATACTGTTTTTACATCAAGAATTGTTGAATTTTTTTAATCATTTTACAATCATTTATTTATACATTTTTTTGTCATCACTTGGACTTTTTTCATGGACACTATTTGGTTGCAAATATGTTGATCTTTTGATCATTGATATTTATATATGCTCCTTTGAGTGTATAGTCGGCTTTTGTTACTTTCTGCACTAGATTAGCACACCTATCTCTTTTTATATGTATAATAGTGTCTTGTATGCAGATTTTATAGGTTGCAGTTTCCTTTTCCACCCTTTGTCAGTGGTTGGATACTGACTGCCCTTTAGAGATAGAGATCAGTGCAGGGTCCTCCATTTTTAATTAAGGCCCACTAAATGGCCAAGCACTCCACTATACTATAATTTTTCTCTGTCGGGGTGAGCTTCCGACTCAAATATACCACTGGGTGTTCTTCTTCACCTACCACTTGTGACATGACAACCCCCAGACCAATACTTGAGGCATTGGTTTGGACCACAAACTCTTTGCTGAAGTATGGGGCCACTAACACAGGCTGTTTACACACGGCCTCCTTCAGACTTTGGAAAGCTGCTTCAGCCTCAGGATTCCACTTAATCACTAGTGAGGAGCTTTTTCCCTTGGTGAGGTCAGTTAAGGGCTCTGGCAACATAGCAAAGTTTGGGATGAACCTCTGATAATACCCCACCATGCCTAGAAAGGTGCTCACTTGTTTTTGGTGGCAGGAGTAGGCCAGTCTTAAATGGCTTCTACCTTATGGTCTTGGTGTTTCATGAGGCCCCGCCCAATCGTGTACCCCAGATAAGGGGCCTCTTCTAACCCTATGGCACACTTCTTTGGGTTTGCGGTTAAGCCAGCATTTCTGATGGAATTAATGATAGCCTGGACTTTGGGTAGGTGACTTTCCCAATCTGTGCTCCAAATAACCACATCATCTAGATAGGCGGCAGAATAGCGTTGATGTGAGCTCAGAATCTCATCCATCATCTGCTGGAATGTAGCGGGTGCTCCATTTAACCCAAAGGGCATCCACACATACTGCCATAAGACCTCTGGAGTTGTAAAAGTGTTTTTTTCTTTTGCTTCCTCTGTCAGAGGAACCTGCTAATACCCTCTAGTGAGATCAAGAGTGGTTATGTACCTGGCGGGGCCCAACTTTTCCAATAATTCATCAACCCAGGGCATGGGATAGGTGTCAAACTTTGACGCTTCGTTCAGTTTCGGGAAGTCATTGCAAAATCTCAAGGACCCATCTGGTTTGGGAACCAGAACAATAGGACTAAACCACTCAATTTTTGATGTTGCAATCACCCCAAGGTCGAACATCCTCTGTACTTTCTCTGCTACTGCCTGTCTGTGGGCCTCTGGAATACGATAAGGCTTAAGCCGCACTCGAGCCTTGGTGTCAGTGACAATGTCATGTTTAACCACTTGCCGACCACCTCGCAAACATAAACGGTGGCAAGTTGGCTCCGCTGCACAGATCACCATCTACAAAAGGTGATATGCATAGCCTGAGTGTGGTCGCGGGTCAGACGGACTTGATGTCCACCGGCAAACCCGCGGTCACCTTCCAGAGAGGAGGAACGGGAAACAGCCATGTTTCCTTGGTTCCCCATTCTGACAGGCGGCATGACAGAGATCTACTGATCCCTGTGATTGGGATCAGTTAGATTTGTCATGCCCCTGCCAGCCAAGCCCCCACACAGTTAGAACACGCCTAGGGAACACAGTTAACCTCTTTCCTGTCAGTGACATTTATAGAGTAATCAGTGGATATTTAAAGATCTGATCGCTGTATAAATGTCAATGGTCCCAAAAAAAGTGTCAAAAATGTCCGACATGTCCGCTGCAATATTGAGGTCCCGATAAAAATCGCAGATCGCCGTCATCACATGTTAAAACGCCATAAATCAATTCTCATGGCTTGTAAACGTTTCAACTTTTGTACAAACAATCAATAAACGCCAATTGCGATATTTTTTTTTTTTATATCACAAATATGTAGAAGAGTATATATAAGCCAAAACTGATGAATACATTTGTTTTTTTAATTTTTTTTTTGGATGTGTATTATAGCAAAAAGTAAGAAATATTGTTTTTTTTTTTTTCAAAATTGTCACTATTTTTTTGTTTATAGTGCAAAAAATAAAAAGCGCAGAGGTGATCAAATACCACCAAAAGAAAGCTCTATTTGTGGGGAAAAAAGGGCGTCAATTTTTTTTGGGTACAACTTCGCATGACCATGCAATTGTCAGGTAAAGCAACACAGTGCCAAATCGCAAAAAGTGCTCTGATCAGGAAGGGGGTAAATCCTTCTGGGGCTGAAGTGGTTAATTACATTTGTGCAACCTGGCAAGTCTGAGAAGAAGCCTTTAATGCATTGTAGAAACTCTTTTACGTCCTGCTGTTGGGACACCGACATAGACTCAGGTATCTGAACCTCACTTATGCCTTCCTCTTCCTTTAGAGGCTGATCACCCAGGGCTAGAAGAGCTTCCCTGTCTTTCCATTTTCACTTTAGTTAAATTGGCATGATAGATCTGCTCTTTCTTCCACCTGTCTGGTTGGTATACCTTATAGTTGACCTCCCCAATCTTTTCCAGTATTTCATAGGGTCCTTGCAACTTAGCTAGGAACTTACTTTCCACCATGGGGGCTAAAACAAGTATACGATCTCCCGGATGGAAAGTTTGAACCGCTGACTTATTATACACTTGACTCTGTGCACCTGTCACTTTTTCGAAAGTAGACATTCCAAGGTATCTAGTAAGTGGCATGGTGAGTTTTATGAAGTTGTCATTTTTTTCCCACAATTCTTTGCAAAATGAAGATTTTTTTTTTTTTAACAAAATTGTCATTGTAACAGGTTATTCTCTCACATGGCATATGCATACCTCAAATGACACCCCAAAACACATTCTACTACTCCTCCTGAGTATGGTGATACCACATGTGTGGGACATTTTTACAGCCTGGACACATACAGAGGCCCAACATTGAACTAGCACCTTCAGGCGTTTTCTAAGCATAAATTACACATCTCATTTCTCGACCACCTATTACAATTCTGAAGGCCCTGGAGCACCAGGACAATGGAAACGCCCACAAAATGACCCCATTTTGGAAAGCTAACACCCCAGCATACAATCTATGAGGCATAATGAGTCTTTTGAATAGTTCATTTTTTTCCAGAAGTTTTTCGAAAATGTAGGAAAAAAATGAAAACACATTTTTTTTTTACATAAAGTTGTCCATTTATAAGGTATTTCCAACACATAGCATGTACATGGCAAAAATGACACCCCAAAATACATTCTGCTACTCCTCCTGAGTATGGCGATACCACATGTGTGAGATTTTTACACAGCCTGGACACATACAGAGGCCCAAAATGCAAGGAAGACCGTCCGGTGTTCTAAAGACACATAGCATTACAAATACCAAGAATTACACCCAAAAATACATTCTGTTGAGTAAAGGGTAAACAAAACATGATCTGTGGTTTTGGTATTGCAGCTGTCCACAGGAGGATAGCACTGGTCCAGGCAGCAGGCAGGGACTTGGTCAGCTACAGTGAACACAATTGTCCAGGCAACAGGCAGGAAAACTGTCCATAGTACAGGCAGGGATATTGTCCATATACAGTCCAGGGTCAGTGCAGGCAGAGATGTTGTCAACAGTGCCAAAATATTGGTCCTGGTAATAGGACAGTGAACACAAAATGTCCAGGCAACAGGCATGAATACTATAGTCAGTGCAGGCAGCAGGCAAGGATATTGTCCACATAAAGCCCAAGGTCAGTGCAGACAGAGATATTGTCAACAGTGCCATAATATTGGTCCTAGTTGCAGGCAGAAACATGGTCCATAGTCCAGGTAGTAGCAGAGGTGTGGTTAGTTAATCCGGCAGGCAGAGGCATGATGGCAATAAGTCCTACAGGCAGCAGTAGGGCCTCGGTCAGGACAGAACGGGGATAGGGGTAGAGGCTTCTCCCACCCAATCTCTTTGAAGCCTCCAAGTCTCCAGACCCTAATCTGGGATAGAGAAAACAAAAACAATGTTTTCTTCTTCCAGAAAAAAACATTCTGGAGCCCCTCACATATGTGAGACCCCTGTGTTGTGAATCCCACTACTCCAGTTGCAGGGTAGTAGATCAGTCCAAGAGGCAGGCAAAAAACATGGTCAAACAGTCCAAGTCAGTTCCAGATCAGGCAGAAGTATGTACAAATCGGTAGGCAGAAGCATGGTCGAATAACAAGCCAGGGTCAGTTCCAGAGCAGGCAGTGGCATAAGGGGTGCAAACTTGAAAAAGAAACTGGGGAATCAATAATTGACTAGGGTATGATAACGCCGGAAGCAGTCACCTATGCATAGACCTGGTTGGGAAGGGCACTGGGCAGAATGATAAGCAGTGTCTCGTCTAACTCCACTACTAGAGCACACCCGGCATCTTTCCTGGCGTCTTTGGCCTGTTGGTCTGGTAGGGATTTTATCGGGGAAATGGCGCTCGGAGAGTCTACTACACACATCAGTTCTAATATTTTCCGGTGGGCCGCTGGGGTATAAAAGTGTGGTGATGATATCCTCCTGGTAGGCAAGGAAGGGTTTGGGGTTTACTGTGGAATTTTGATATATGGCATGGGTATTGTATATGGCCAAATGAAAAAAATAGAGGGCAACTTTTTTATACCAGTGGTATGTTCGTCTGGTAGGTAAATATGGTTCCAACATTTGATCATTTAGATTGACTCCTCCCATATACAGGTTGTAATCATGGATACAAATGGGTTTCTGTAGTGGGCCATTTCTTCTGATCTCTACCAGTGAATTATTGTGTATAGATGTTAACATGTACACATCTCTTTGGTCCCTCCACTTCACAGCCAGAACTTCCTCATTCCGTAGACTCGCCGTCCCTCCTTTTCCAATCCTCATGTTCACTAGTCTTTGAGGAAAGCCCACCCAATTTTTTCTGGCTGTGCCACAAGCTGGTGTACTTTTGCTGTTGAGGTTCCGGAACAGGGCTAAGCTAGTGTAAAAATTATCCACATACAGGTGGTAGCCTTTGTCCAGGAGGGGGTAGATTAGTTGCCAAACAATTTTACCGCTTGTGCCTAAATATTCTGGGCAATTGGGGGGATTCAGATGGGAGTCCTTCCCTTCGTATACTCTGAAGGCGTAAACGTACCCCGTGGTTCGGTCGCATAATTTGTAGACCTTCACTCCATAGCGGGCCCTTTTGCTGGGTATAAATTGTTTTATTCCCAGCCTGCCGGAAAATTTCACCAGGGATTCGTCAACACATATAAGCTGGTCCGGGGTAAATAATTGGGGAAATATTTCTGTAAAATAATTTAGAATTGGGCGAATCTTATAGAGCCGGTCATAATTTGGGGAATTTCGGGGGGCACTGGGTATTGTCGTTAAAATGTAAAAATCTCATGATCATGAATCCTGAGCATTATGGATGAGAAGACCGGCATGTGGTAGATGGGGCGGGTGGACCAGTAGGAGGGGAGTTCATTTTTGTTGTTAAGTCCCATGCAGAACGTGAGGCCCGAAAAAGTTTTGAATCTGCCACCGTTACATCTTTCCACTCAAAGGGACGGGAATAATAGGAGTTTGGATTAGCCTGGATAAATTGGTGTGCATATAGGTTGCACTGGGGAATTCTCCTGAATTGAGAGGAAGCCGCAAGGGGTGCTGGAGTGAGTAGGGAAGGCTGGCATGGGATCTCACCCTTTGGGGCTGAGGTACAGTGGTGCTGGTGGATGGCACTGGGGTGCTGGTGGATGGCACTGGGGTGCGGGTGGATGGCACAGTGGTGCTGGTAGATGGTATTGCCTCCTCACCAATGCCCCTTTGTCTGGCAGGCGGACAATATTCCTCTTCTGAGTCCAGCTCTGATTCGTTACTTGAGACGGGTTCATAGGCCATATCAGATTCAGACTCAGAGGAACCTGCAGGAGAGAGCTCCCCATTGCTCTCATCGGCCGCAAGAATATTGTAGGCCTCCTCAGCAGAAAATGATCTCTTTGCCATTGTTGCAGCACTAATTGGCACTGATGACACTTGATGACACTGACAGGTGGCACTGATGATGTGTGGCACTGACAGGTGGCACTGACACGTGGCTCTGATGACAGGTCAGGTGGCAGTAAAACACGTGGCACTAATGACAGGTCAGGTGGGACTGATGACAGGTCAGGTGGAACACTATGAAATGTGGCACTGATGACACTTGATGACACTGACACGTGGCACTGATGTGTGGCACTGACACATGGCACTGATGACAGGTCAGGTGGCACTGACACATTGCACTGATGACAGGTCAGGAGGCACTGACACGTGGTACTGATGACAGGTCAGGTGGCACTTTATGACACGTAGCACTGATGACACTTTGATGACGTGACACTTGATGGCACTGATAGGTGGCACTGATAATATGTGGCACTGACAGGTGGTACTGATACGTGGCACTGACAGGTGGCACTGATACGTGGCACTGATGACAGATCAGGTGGTACTAACACGTGGCACTAATGACAGGTCAGTTGGCACTGATGACAGGTCAGGTGGAACTTTATGACGTGGCACTGATGACACTGACAGGTAGTACCGATGTGTGACACTGACACGTGGCACTGATGCCGGGTCAGGAGGCACTGCCACATGGCACTGACAGGTCAGGTGGCACTTTATGGCACTTTGATATGTGACACTTGATGGCACTGACAGGTGGCACTGATGATATGTGGCACTGACAGGTGGCACTGACGATGTGGCACTGATGACAGGTGGCACTGACAGGTGGCACTATGATGGGCACAGTAATTGGATATCACACAGTAAGGCTTACTGTAATAGATGGTAGCACAGATCGCTCTCTCTCTCCTCACACAGCGGTGTCTGTGTGAGGAGAGAAGGCAGGCAACGAGAGATGATCTCATATGTTTACATTTGAGATCATCTTTCGTTGGACCCGCCGATCACGTGGTAAACGGCCGCTGTGATTGGCCGTTTACCATGATCTGTGATAGGCTGTGTCCAAGGGACACAGCGAGCACAGATTCTGCCTGCTCCGCGCCCGCGATCGCGGGCCGGGAGCGTGCGAAGGGGCGGACATCTATTGCGTCGTCCTGGAGATTGAGATCCGTGCTGTAGCCGTCTTTCGGCTATAGCGCGGATCTGTACAGGTTAATATTGAACAATTTTGCACAACTCTTTCAATAACTTTGACATAAAGGGAGTCCCTTGGTCAGTTAGAACCCCCTTTGGGATCCCAGTACAGGTAAACATGGGGAACAACTCTTTGGTGATCATCTAGGAGGAAGTGTTTCTTAACAGAACATCCTCAGGATACCCATTGGCATAGTCCATGACTACTAGGATGTCCTGATAGCTTCTAGCAGACTTAATTACTGGCCCTATCATATCCATAGCAATTCAATCAAAAGGAACCTCAATCCAAGGCAATGGCACCAGTGGGCTATGGTAATGGGGCATAGGGCGGCCTTTTGATACTCAAGGCATGGGTCACAATAGTTTCTTACATCAGCATGTATCCCGAGCCAAAAGAAATGCTGTAAAATACGTTCTTTGGTTTTTTTATAGGCCAGGTGTCCCCCAGGGGATGTGTATGAGCCAGGTACAACACTATCCTCCTATAAGGGCCAGGCACCACGAGTTGTTCTACAAACTCACCCGAAATGTTGTCAACTCGATACATTCTCCCTGTGCCTGCATGGGTTTCCTCCAGTTTCCTCCCACACTCCAAAGACATGCTGTAGGTAAATTAGATTGTGTCTAAATTGGCCCTAGTATATGAATGTGAGTTAGGAACCTTAGATTGTAAGCTCCTTGAGTGTGGGGACTAATGTGAATGTACAATGTATATGTAAAGCGCTGCGTAAATTGACTATATAAGTACCTGAAATAAATAAATAAAATAATGTCATGGTTAATCACGATATGAGGGAACACACTCTACAGCCCTGGGGCCACCGGGGTCCCATTGTTTACCTTCACATTTTTTTCCAGGCTTGTACAAGAGTAGGATCCTGTAACTGGTTGATTCAAAGAGGTTGGGGTCCCCCCTGCAGTCCCACTTGGAAGTCCAGACTCAGGACTCTTATCCTTCCCACTGCAGAGTTCCTGGAACAGTGTTAAGTCTCTCCCCAGTATTACACTGTGCAATAGGATAGGGGGCACAGCCATTTCATGGCAAACAAATCCTGAGCTGGTTTCAAAGGTCACCAGCACTGTGGGGTACTTCTTACAGTCACCATGCACACATACCATTCCTACCTGATGCTGGGTCAGCTGTTTGGGGTCCACAAGCCTGGTATGGACCTTCCAGAGTCCATGAGGGCACACACACGTTTTCCCTTATCTTTATAACGGAGATTGGCATGTCCAGATCAGGGACTAGGCCCGGGTGAGCAAATAGGAATATGCATCGGACTACATTAAACTTCATAGGCTCAGGGTTCAAGGGACACTTGGCAGCGATGTGACCCCACTCACTGAACCGCCAACACTGGGGATGCCCACGGGTTGCTCTGGGGCTTTCCAGACGGGGGATTTCGACTGAGGGTGACCCTACAACCACTCTCGCTGGCCTCTCAGGACTTCCCCTTTTGGGCCTGACCAGCTGTGATATTGGGGTTGACCGGTTGGTCACAGGAGGGGTGTTTTTTTTATCACAAAGGATCTTGAAACTGCAGACCCAGCAACCGGGTCCTCTGCTGCAAAGTAGCATTCCACCAGCTCAACCAGAACATCCTTAGAATTTGGATCAGATTGCCTCACCCATCTCTGAAACTGCAGCCACCATTTAACCAGGTTGATTAAGTCATACATTTGGGAGCAGGTCAAAGTATGCCTTTTGGGAGTCCCCTGCTAACAATGGCGCTACAAGCACAGCCCAGCGGTCTTTAGCCCAGGCCTGCCCTTCAGCAGTTCAGCAGTTCTCTCAAAAGTACACAGGAAGGCCTCCACATCCTCCTGGGATATCATATTTTGTAGAAGGTGGCTTCTGGTGCCTGGCAGGGTGTCACCAGGGGACCCTGTGGAGACATTTGCAGTCTGGGCTGGCATCCACTGTAGTACTTGGTTGGTTGCTTGGGCTTGCTGAGCCAACAGTCTATTAGTCACTTGATGTGCAGCTGTAGCTTGCTTATAAGCCTGTTGCTCTGCAGCATTACTTTGAATCAAGGCCTTTATCAAGTCCTCCATTCTGTAGATTCACAGTTACACTGCAGTACACTGTGTCTTTAAGTGGTATAGACACACACTGCTGTCCTTTTAACACCACTGACACAACGTTCACACAGCTTATTTTAATGCAGTCTTTTAACAACAGGTACACAGTGTAGCCAACAATCTTGCCTTTCAGCGTGGATCAGTAGAGGGATTGCATGAATCCGTTTCCACCAGTTAGCTCCAAGTGAAGAGTTTTCAAACAGGTAATCCAGCCATATGCAAGGTTAAGGGCTTCCTGTCCATGCTTATTTGGTCAGCAAATAAGGATAACAGGAAGGCTTCCCTATCAGTTGTAGAAAACAGTCCCAAAACAAAAGTCCATTGAATGAATATAAGCCTCCTGGCTAAAAGATAGACCTCACAGGCTCTGCTTCAGTCCTGCAGGCATGTTTGCTCATAGCCTGCTTCTTCTCTCTCAGCACCACCACTGATTAAACCCAAGTAAGGCAAAATGATACCGCAGGTGGGGAGCAAGGTGTGGCCAGTGCTTAACCCCTTGCTGCCTACGGACCTCTCACTGCCACCCATTTACTTTAAGAATCTCAAGATCCTATTTGGCAGACATTCTCCTTCAATAACAGACAGGGGCTGTTTGTCACAATAGTCTATACTGAATGCAGCGTATATATATATATATATATATATATATATATATATATATATATATATATATATATATATATATATATATACACACACTATACTGAATATATAAATATACTATACTTTATACATATATATTCTTACACTGCCTGAACTGATTCTGTATACTGTACACTGAATGAGCTGTATATATAGTCTACACTGAATGCAGTGTATATATATATATATATATATATATATATTGTAAAGTTGGGGGGATGTAGCTTCACGGAATTGAGTGCACAAGCCGGTAAACTTAACCAGTCAGTGGGTTTATTTCCCAATAAACAAAACAAAGGCAAGCTTTCAGCAGCAAAACAAAACCAACAACAGAAAAGTCCACTTATCTTCAGCACAGAAATAAAGTAAAAGTAACATACAGTTCTTTGAAGACTCTTCAACCCAGGACTTTGCACAATCCTTGTTAGGTGAGCTTTGTTTTCAGTTCCCAGCACACGTGTAGCCCTCCAAACACTTGCAGCTCTCCACAAAACTGGTGTCTCCTCCCAGCTCCTCCTCACACACCAGCTACCACCACTTCCTCTCCTTAAGTGCTGCTTCCTGGAGGCTATTAACCCCCATGTGTGCTGGTTTCCCTGTAGTCAGGGGTGGAGGCCCTATCCCACCCGAATATCACTTTAGGGCCTCTGAAATTCCGGGTCCCTACTACCTCTCTATAAAAGTAGGGAGAATAGCGAGTCAGCCCTCCCTGTTCTCTTGCTATTCCCGGAACTTCTCACCCCCTCGGGTGACCCCCTGAGCACTACCACTTTCCTTTAAAGGGACCATAACCCAAATATCGGTGCTATATAGCACCCGTCCAGGACCCACCCTTGGCGTCCTGTACAATATATATATACAGTATATATATACAGTATATATATATATATATATATATATATATATATATTCTTACACTGCCTGCACTGACTCTACATACCGTACACTGAATGAGTTGAATATATAGTACTGTCAGGAATCGTGATCTGCTCAGCTGAGGAATCAAGCTAGAATGCCTATTCCTGTGTGCAGGTGCGTGCGCGTGTGCGCACACAGCCACTACGTGCGCAGGTGTGTGCCGTCATTGGCACCAGACGGCCTATTTGGCACAAGTGCTGTCCATTCTACAGTTTTTGTGTACCTGAGAGACTGTTCTATGTTCCTGAGTTCCTTTGTTCCTGTGACCCAGCTTACCCTGACCCTGATTGTCTTCTGCCTGTACCGACATCTGCTTGCCCATGACCTCTCTTTTGTATTATACCTTTGTACCTCTGCTGCCAGCCCGCTGCCAACCTTGCCTGTCTCTTACCACCCTTGTGCCTGCTTCTTCTGTACCGCATTGCCAGACAGTTGCCAACCCAGCCTGTACCACCGACTTCCATTAGCACAAGCCACCATTGGACATCTCACATCATCATCATTAGTGGACCAGTACAGCCCTCGTGTCCCCTGCACTCCCGAACTCCCTATCTACTCTACCATGGGTTCATGAATCAGGGCTGTAAGAGTGGTTACTCCTTGCATAAGACAGACTCCACCGCCAGGAGCATGACAGTAATGGACAGCCATGTTTGAGTCTGCGCAGGGAGTACCCTCAGCCATGGGGGACCTGTGCCCATTAAGCAGGTCTCACACAAGCTGTCAAGAACTTGCAGGAGGGATACATCTGCCTCGAAGAGCGGGTACAAGAACTTACAGCCCCTACTGCACTGGGGACAGGTAAGGCCCCTGCTCGCACCATTGTGGCCCTTCCTTCAGTACCAAAGGTCCCTCTGCTGGATACATTTGTGGGCGATCGCAATAAGTTCTGAGTCTTCCGCAACTCCTGTGAGCTTTATTTTGGTCTGCAGGCCCACACCTTCTCCCTAGAAGCTACGCAGGTGGGTTTGGTTATCTCTTTATTGCAGGGTGAACCTCAGGCTTGGGCTCTCTGGCTGTGGGAACAACAAGCACTGGAAGTCCCCACCCTGGCCCTGTTCTTTGATGCAATGGCCCGCCGGTATCAGGACCCTCACCAGGCTGCCACTGCTGAAACCGCCTTGCATGCCTTGCAGCAAGGCCCTGGATGATGCCCTGTGTGCCCAGCTATCCACCTCCTTCTGCCTCTGCTTTTGCATCCACTGCTCCTGCTCAAACAAACACAGGAAATCTTCTCAGAGCAGATACAAGGGTCACAAGGCACGGGAACACTGTAGAATAGACAGCATCTGCTGCAGGGTGTTGTCTGCTTAAATAGACCATTTGGCGCCATTGGTGAACGCGCACGGGTGCACGCAAACACGCAAAGAGCCAGAAATGGCCAGAGACGTTCATTTTCCTAACAGTATCTATATACTACACTGCCTACACACCACTAACTAACGTAGCTAAACTAGCTCAATGTTCCAGTCTCCACTTTTCACATTCACACACTACATATGGCTGCTGTTCAAGCAGCCTTATATAATGTGGAGAGTGGACTGAGACCGAGTACCGGTAGGCCTGCTTACCTTATGGGAAAGGGGGTTGCTATAGGTGAAGAACACAGAAGCCAGCTATAGTGCCTGGGCACAATTGCTAGAAGTAGGTGTGACATATTGTTTCTGAAATAATACCCTCTAATTTTTATCTCTATCTAAACCTTCCTTAACTGTCTCTCTCTTATATTGTGGGCTAACCAAGCTGATTACTGGGCAGACAAAGTACAATATCTGTGGCTTTTGTTTTCTGAAATTATATACTCCAAATTTTATTACAGGATTATACCTTCCTCATATCTCCCTCTCACATTGTAGCCTTGACAAGCTGTGTACTTACTGTCTAGCCATTGTACAATGTATGTCGCTATTGTCTTCGAATGTATACACTCTAACATTAAGTTAGAGTTACACTCTAATTTCAAAATATAACCTGCCCTATCTCTCTCTCTCTTACATTATAGCCTAACCAAGTTGCTTACATACTGCCCAATTACCGTACAATGTTTGTGGCTATTGTTTCTCAGATAAAGCACTCAATTGTTTATTGCATGAAAAACTTACCTTGTCTCTTTCAATTCAAGTCTTTACATACTGGCCCATTTCTACTAAACACATACCTGAAGTCTATATTTTTAATATTGGGAATAATTGAGGTCATGGGGGTGGGAGGGGGCTCAGAGAATGTGGGGTTGTGGTTTTGAAATGTTTTATGAATTCTGTTTTGACATTTTATTAAACATTTAAAACAGCACAGTGTGTACCCTTAGCTTTTCTTTAAAGAGTAAACGTTCCTTTAAAAATCTATTGTGGCTGCTGCTCCCACTAGTCAACCCTGGCCTAATACCACTGGGTAAAAAAAAATCAGGATGTTGCAGCCAAAACTACCCAATTCTTTAAGTTTTAATTAACCAGATTGAAATTCTGCTGCTGTATTTAAGCAAACTTAAATGTAAAAGTTAAAAATGAACTACACATTCAAAATATGTGGTGGCAGAATATGATGTCACTGACGTTGTGTGTGAATTAACTTTTTCTTTGATTAGTATGTGTCTCCCTTGCCAGTGCCTTTACTCATCACTAGAGTTGAGCGGACACCTGGATGTTCGGGTTTGGCGGGTTCGGCCAAATTTCGCGAAAAAGTTCGAGTTCGGTCCCGAACTTGACCCAAACTTGAACCCAAACCCCATTGAAGTCGATGGGGACCCAAACTTTTGGCCACTAAAATGGCTCTAAAAAAGTCCTGGAAAGGGCTAGAGGGCTGCAAAAGGAAGCAAAATGGGGGTAAGAGTAGCCCTGCAAACAAATGTGGTGGAAATAACTTAAAATCACATAAAAAAAAAATAAAAATAGAGGAGAAGGTGGATGTGGAGCAGGAGGTTGAGGAGGCGGTGACCGTGGTAGTGTAGGTGGAAGTGGCGGTGGAGGAGGAGGAAGTAGCCAACACTGTTTTTTGTTTGTTTGTTTTTTCTAATAGGAGTAGCCCCCAAAATATTGAGACATATTAAAAAAAAAAAAAGGATCGGGCGGCACAGTGGTGTAGTGGATAGCACTTTCGCCTGGCAGCAAAAGGGTCGCTGGTTTGAATCCCAACCACAACACTACTTGCCTGGAGTTTGCATGTTCTCCCTGTGCCTGCGTGGGTTTCCTCTGGAAACTCTGGTTTCCTCCCTCACTCCAAAGACATGCTGGTAGGTAAATTAGATCCTGTCTAAATTGGCCCTAGTATGAATGTGAGTTAGGGACCTTAGATTGTAAGCTCCTTGAAGGTAGGGACTGGTGTGAATGTACAATATATATGTAAAGCGCTGTGTAAATTGGCAGCGCTATACAAGTACCTGTAATAAATAAAATAATGTTAAATAGGATAAATAGAGAGGGGGAGAGCTCCTTAACGGGGGTACAGACAGCAATAAAAAACCGACAAGCATTCGAATCCCGCTTTACTCTATCCAAAAAAAAAAAAAAAAAAAAAGGATCACTATCTGCAGATAAACCCAGAGATGTTCTAGCACGGGTTCACTTTTTCCATATAAAATGTACCATGGTTTATTTTTCATGTTTCTCCTGTTACAAATTCCAATAAAGAATTATGTTCTATAAAAAAAAAAGAATAAGTTCACTTAAGTATACCAATGGCTGTGTGAGGCCGGTATAAATGTCTATTCTGCACAAGGTACAGACAAGTCTTGTGGGATCCATGCCTGGTTCATTTTAATAAACGTTAGCTTGTCCACGTTGGCTGTGGACAGGCGGCTGCGCTTGTCTGTGATAACGCAAATGTACTGTGTAGCACTATTTATTATTCTTTTTTTTTAAACCAGCAATGTCGACGCACTTTTTAATTTTGTGCAAGAAATGCACAGCAATGTGCAAATGTACTATGTAGCACTATTTGTTATTCTTTTTTTTTTTTTTTTAAATATTGCTTTTTTATTAGGTTTTTCAATAGTATAAAGTATAAAAGTACAAGATGTAAAGTACAAAGTTACAAAAATATAAAGTTACAAAAATACAAACTCCCTGGAATAAACATCTTCCAAGTTCGCATGAACAGTATTTAAGAAGTGCAAATTACACATTGAGAGTTATCACTTAATAATTTGTTTTTTGGTTCAGTTACAGAGGTCGATATGCCGGGACATAACATACAAGAGTTCTAGTAACATTTCTAACGATAGAGTTTGTGTAGAGAAGAGAAAAAGAATATAGGAAGAAATGGAAGAAAGGGGAGAAACAGAGGGGAAGAAACAGGGATAGGCAGAAGGAAGACGCCAAGTACATTAGTGCAAAAGCATGTGTATGACCAACTGGTTCTCAGATGAGTTCATTAAGCATCTGTGAGCTGTTCCCTCCAGATCTCCCAATGTGTGTTGAATACTTTACGCTTTTCCAAGTCATTAATTAATAATGATTCGCACTTGTTATTCGATTTCCAATTTCTGGTGATTAATGTTTTAGCTGCGAGAAATATGTGTGTCATAACAGCTCGGAAGTCTGGGGGGAAGCGCTCTATACCCAGAAGAGCCAGGGCAGGATCTGGTTTTGGGAAGCATCTAGTAATGGAGAAGAGTTTCCTAAAAATGCCGTTCCAGAAACTAGTAAGACTTTTGCACCTCCAAAAGATGTGTAAAATATTGCCGATCTCCCCACACCCCCTCCAGCAGAGAGGAGAGCCACTATTAGAGAATTTGGACATTCTAAGAGGAGTAAGATACCATCTCAGTGTTAATTTTTGGTATGATTCCCAGTGGCCTATGCATTTTGAAAATTTATAAGTTGTTATAGCGGCTCTTCTCCACTGGTAGGGCGTGAAGGAGCGGTCTAACTCTGATTCCCACTTCAAATGGTGTGTAGATTTGGAAAAGGACAGTTTTTGGTGGGGCAGGTTATAGAAGAAGGATATCCCTTTTGTTTTAGGTGTAAGTGCAGTAAAGAATTCCCATGCTTCCTTGTGTAGGTGAATTGTGGGTGTTTTCAGAGAGTTAAGGAGATGTGAGACTTGGTTATATAAGTAATAGTCTGAATCTGGAAGAGCAAACTCTAGTCTTAGATCTCGGAAGGGTTTTAGTCTGTCTTTATTGTATAATTGGGAGATATGGTTGAGTCCCTGTGCGGTCCACCTCGAGAGGTTTAGGTTAGGTATTATTTCTGATAAAGTTACTATGGGAATAGGGATTTCAATTAGTTGGTTCGGGGAGACCGCTAATCCATGGAGTCGCCTCCATGCAGTGATGGAGGCTTGTAAGGTTAGTGGAAGTCGATGGAGAGGGTGAGGTTTCCATGTGTCCGCTAGCAAAAAGGTTATGAGGTTTTTGGAGGGTACCATCTCCTGTTCTGGTAAGTACTCTCGCATTAGGTCTTTGGCATATTGTAGTAGCTGGCTCGGTTGGACAGTCTCGGGGAGCCCCCTGATTTTGATATTATTTCTGCGAGACCTGTCTTCAAGGTCAGCGACCTTTGACCTCAGCCAGGCCACTTCATCGGACTGGTCATTATGTGAGTCCACAAGTGAGTTGTAGGATTCTGCATATTCTCCCATTTTTTTTCTCAACGTGATCTACTCTATCCCCAAGTTCTTGGATTTCTCCTTTAAAGCTTCTCATACAGTCCATCATATCAGCGTGCAATGAGCTGCGTAGGGAGACTAACATGTCCTTCAATGTGGTGTCCGAGATGGGTTGATTGGAGGTGGGAAAGGCATTGATGGTGTCGCTCATTTCTCTGGTGTTTTCTAAGGATTCCTGGTGTGGACTGATCTTATTATGGGATATGTCATCTGACAATCTGGGTCTGGATTTTGCCGGGCTGCGAGATGTTGGCGTTGATGCCTCCGGGGAGCAGCGATCAGGGCCCCACTGGGAGGTAGGACTGGGTGTCGCGGAAGCGGTGCCGGGTGAGGAGGAAGGAGATTTTCCCCCCATGCCGTCTTGTGGAGGGCTTCTTACGTTTGGGGAGAAAAAGTCTTTTAGCTTCTTTGGTTGTGTGGAGTCTTTTCTTTTGCGGGTCATAGCAGTGCAGTGTGAGCGGTGTTGTTGCTTATGAAGCAGTGGTTTGAGTTATATGTTCCCCTTGGGCAATGTTATGTTCAGTGCTGTGGTGGAGATTGTATTAAATGTTCATCATGTTGTGTGCTGGGTTCTGCTGTCCAGATATCTTTTCTAGGCGGGCAGTTTGGTGTTGTGTGGTTGCTACATTGTCTCTTCCAACTTTGTATCTCCTCTCCCGGTCAAGGATGGCATAGATTTCAGTGTTGGACAGGCCTGGGAGTAGCAATATGGCCGCCGCTTGGGACTTCCACAGGCCGCACCGGATCCCCGGCCTCGCCTAGTGTAGGTCACCCGAGCGTGTCTCAGGCCGCGGCCTGCTGGGTTCCCCTCTGGGGCGGTGTTGGGGCACCCCACAAGTCTAGTCCCCCACTCTAGATGTGACGGATTTAGATGATGGTGTTCCGGGAGGGTGTCCACCTGTGTGTGAAGCGTGCGGAGGCCTTGGCGTAGTGCTGGGACACCCGGTACCCGTTGTGGGTACTTTGGGGCAGTGGCGTGTGGCCTGTGGCTTGTCGGGCAGTTTGAGGGTCCCAGGTGTTAGAGGGCTTCCCAAGGGAGCTGTTGTCTTACCAGATCCCGCGGTCTCTGGTGAGCTGTCTGCCGTGACAGGGCCTCCAAGATGGTGCCGTCCTCCTCGTTCTGCACCGAGTGCGGCCTGCTGGTGACAGTTCTCCGCCGTAAGCGGCGGTTTCTTCCCAAAAGTGGGCTCAAAATGTAGCCCGAAACAAGGAGGGACCGTCCTCGTAGGTGTGGGTGCTGGATCAGCGGTGTGAAGTCCGGATGCCCTAGGATTGTACAGCAGGGTACTGGAGCTGTGGAGAGACATGTCTTCCCTCGCTGACGTCCGGTCACGCCCCCCTATTCTTTTTTTTTTTTTAACCAGCAATGTAGACTCACTTTTTATTTTTGTGTAAGAAATGCACCGCTGGCCGCAAATGTAGTATTTAGAATATATATATATTTTTTAAACCAGCAATGTAGACGCACTTTTTATTTTTGTGCAAGAAATGCAACGCTGGCCGCAAATGTAATATTTAGAATATTTTTTTTTTAAACCAGCAATGCAGATGCACTTTTTATTTTTTTCAAGAAATGCACCACTGGCTGCAAATGTAGTATTTAGAATATATATATATTTTTTTTAACCAGCAATGTAGACGCACTTTTTATTTTTGTGCAAGAAATGCACCGCTGGCCTCAAATGCAGTATTTAGAATATTTTTTTTAAAAACCAGCAATGTAGACGCACTTTTTAAATGTTGTGCAAGAAATGCCCCACTGGCCGCAAATGCAATATTTTGCACAAAAAAAAAAAAACATTTTAATTTGTCTAACTGCAATGTAAAAGCAGTATTTAAATATGCCAAAATGTTGCCAACTGAACTAACAGAACACGATTAAAGTAGTGTCCCTGACACACAAGCAGTTGCAAGTGCACTGCACTTGCAAAAATGGCTGCAAACGCCCACCTAACATACAAAAAAATTGCTTAGGTTTTATATGAGGCACTTTGCTTAGCAAACAAAATGTACTCTAGCAAACAAAAGTCTCCTCTAGCACCCACCCACCAATAAATCACAGTTTTTAACAGATTTTCTAAAGCTAATCTGTCCCTCACAGCTGCAGCAGCAGCATCCTCTCCCTATACTACTATGAGATGATTTTCTAAAGCTAATCTGTCCCTCACAGCAGCAGCATCCTCTCCCTACACTAGTATGAGATGATGTGACATGCAGCACTACGTGACTCCAGCTTATATAGAGGCTGGGTCACATGATGCACTGGCCAATCACAGCCATGCCATTAGTAGGCATGGCTGTGATGGCTTCTAAGGGCAAACGAGTGAAACGCTTGTTGATTGGCTGCCTTGCAGCTATTCAACAGGCGCGAAAATATACCGAACCCAGACTTTTTCTCAAATGTCCGGGTTTGGGACACGGACACCCTAATGTCTGGTACGAACCCGAACTTTACAGTTCGGGTTCGCTCAACTCTACTCGTCACTCATACCTTCTCAAAAGATATTAAAGAGGGAAAAATAAATTGCACTTGCTATTGAGAGTTCCGTCTAATGTCCAATGTGTATTTAAAGTCCAATTCAAACAATTCCAGCAAATATTAAAATAAAACTCAGACTGCTATACTTACTTCCTCTCTTGTACTGTCAACCACAGATTCACTTGCTAACTGATCAAGCACCACTTCTCTTCCAGGTTTAATGATGCTTAGCATCATTCAACCCACTTCCTGTAAGTCCAGGGTAGGGGTTGGGTCTTTGATGCGCTGGGCTCACAGACAATGCACTATTTGCAATATATAAGATATGGAACCACAGGTGAGAAAGACACATTGAAAAATTAATATAAAGTTTTCTTTTTTTCTTTTTAAGGGTAGTGGAGTGCTTCAATAGAGTAGGTGAATGGAGGAAAAGAGGAAGCCCAGATTTTAATAAATAATGTATCCATTTATTTAATAGCTTTAATAATTTAATAACGTGAACTTCAATACTAATAATAATTTCTATACAAAGAAAAGCAAACTCGCTAAAAGATGAAAGTAATATCACAAAATACTTTGAAGTAAACACTGCAATACTATCTTATACTGTATGTGCTCTCTGTAAATGTGCTATACTTCTGTAACAGCCATAAATACCCTGTGAACCTATTAGATGTGCTCTCAGAGGGACATTTAGCATTGGTTCAGAAACTCATCCTTTTCTTACCAAAGTTCTGACAAATCAGTGGAGGAGTATATAGAGAGCCTACAAACAACAACATGTAACCATGAATCTAATGAAAAAATAGATGTTTGGAAGTAAAGTTTGAATAATATTTAGCTTTAGGATACATAAAACCACATAAATTGAGAGTACGCTATCAGTATTGTAGATATAGGTAAAGGAAACATCTTTATTGTAATCCAAAATATTCCAGATACACTTAGTTAAAGTAACACTAGGGGATATGGCCGGAAGCCAACCTGAATGGCCGCACAATAAATGAGCTCCAACTCTCAGCAGCACTAAAGGGTTCTGATTTCTAACTTTCTTGACTCTCTCAATCTACTGAAGTTGTCAGGAGCCCATTTATAGGACCTTAACAAACCTTTTATGGCCACCAACATTGAGAATGTGATTCTTTCCCTCCCAAACAACAAAGCCCCAGGCCCTAATAGCTTCTTAGCAAGTACTGCAAGCTTTTGTCTTCATCCCTGACCCCATATTTACAAAAGTTAAACACTAAAATCTGGTGCAAAAAAAAAATAATTTATAAAAAAAAGTTTATATTCTTAACTCAAAAAATGTAACTTCTATTGCTCTCAGCCTACTCCATATCTCCAAATTACCTTTTTTTCTGCTGTGATCCGACTTTCTGTAGAGGGAGGCTATATTCATTCCCCATAGTTCCATTGTATTTAGCAATGTAACCACCCACTCTTGCCTTTGCCTGAGATGGACTAGGGACTATGGACTTCGTTATTTGTAATGTGCATAGAGCAATGCACATGACCAACACTAACATGCACTGCTTATTCCAAATAAACAGAAATGAAGGGAAAAAAGAGAGGTTCAGGAACTAGTGCAGGACATTACAAAAAGGCAGAAAAACACAGTAAAAATAATTTTATAAAAAAGATTACAGGGCCATTAAGTAGTGGATATATTGATATATTGATTATATTTGGAGAATAGGGATATAATTTAGTTTTGCTTTACATATCTATCTATCTATCTATCTATCTATCTATCTATCTTACTATCTATCTATTTATTTTTATTTTTTTTAGGTAGATGTTGCCACAGTCAGTCCTGAACTCACGGGTATGGTAATTTTAGTTTACACAGATGCAGCAAAAATGATAAGTCCTTACCAATGTATCCCTAGAGATAAATGATACACACAATCAGTTTTGGGTGGATTCAAATTTTACTAATACACCACTGAAAATATAAATAGCATAATCACCATCTTAAATACTGTTTTGGCAAAAATGTTAAATCAAAAGACAGTTTTTCCTTTTCGTCAGCAATATGTGCTTGAAAAGAATATTCTTGAGTCTATCAGCAATATGAATAAGGAAAAAAAAAGAATTCAAATACATCAGCAGTAAATGTCAAACGTGAATACTTCTATGCTTATCACCCTAAAAGGGTGCATTATAAATCTATTTTTCTTAAGGAAAAGCAATACTTATAGAAGATATTTTGGGGAAAGAACTAGTTACTTTGCCGTAGGGTAATCCATGATCGAATGGAAAGAATCCACAGACAGAAGCATCTTAGAATAGGTCTTTATTTTTTTCATAGGTATAAGCAAAATTGCAAATGAAATGTTTAGTGTCATAAATTGCTATTTAATACATGTTCAACTTTGTCATACTTGAAAAATGTAATATAAACAATTAGAAATATTACAAGTATACTGTATGTCATACAAATTTTTTTTTAGTTTTGAACCTCTGCTGGTTTTTGCTGCTATCTGGGCCTCCATATAATGTCTTGTGGTCCCTCGTTCTCATTTGTTCCTCCATTTTAAACTGCCCCATAGTCTCTCACCAGTTTGGATAGGCACTCCTGTCTTTGTTTCAATAAAGTAATACTTATTTAACCTCCTAGCACCAACAATGAAAAAACTCACTGCTGTGACAAAGGGTATTCTACTTCCCTCTATCCAGTTCTCTCTTTTCCACACTGGACTTGCAGCTTCATAAGGTACAAAGGAGTTTGTAAGATGTATATTGTCATACCCTTGACCCTTGCTGCTTTCTCACTGGAAAGAGTCCTTTTCTCTACATATGACCCTGTTGCATGTTTGAGAGGTTCCAAATTGAAATTCCTTCATGGTGCTTCCTTTCAGCTGCATCGCATGACTATTACACTCCAAGGCTTAACAGCTCTCTTACAGCTCTGTGTCACCATGGCGGTTATCTGGCATCCTCCTGGAAATGCCCAGATAGCAAAAAAAAAACCCAAATGAGCCCATTTTGGAAAGTAGACAACCCAAGCTTTATTTTTTGTTGCAAGTGATTGAAAAATGACAAAAAAAATTACACAAAGTTGTCCCTGAAATTACTTTTTGGCAGTCTAGCCACGTACGGGACCCTGAAAACCAACCACTGCCTTTCTAAGGGCATAAAATGGTGATTTTACTCCTCACTCCCTAACACAGTTTCGGAGGTCATGGAATGCCCAGATAGCACAACCCCTCCTTCTCCCCAAATGACCCAATTTTGGAAAGTAGACACTCCAAGCTATGTGCTGAGAGGCATGTTGAGTATTTTGCAGGTCTCGCTTTTTGTCACAAAGTTTTGAAATTTGAAAAAAGAAAAAAAAAAAATTTCAGTTGATTTCTTCATTTTTCAAAACAAATGAGAGCTGCAAAATACACACCATGCCTCTTAGCAAATACCTTAGGGTGTCTACTTTCCAAAATGGGGTCATTTGGGGGGCTGTAGTGCTACCTTGACATCTCAGGGCCTCCAAAACCGTGATAATTACTGAGGAGTAAAATCACTGTTTTATGCCCTTAGAAAGCCTGAAGGTGGTGATTGGTTTGTGGTGTTCTGTACGCGGCTAGGCTCCCAAAAAGTCTCACACTTGGGGTATCCCCGTACTCAGGAGAAGCAGCAGCATGTATTTTGGGGCGTAATTTCACATATACCCATGGCATGTGTGAGCAATATATAATTTAGTGCTAGAAAATTACTTTGAACCCCCTAACATGATATATTTTTTTAAAGCAGAGGCCCTACAGATTAAAATGGTGGGTGTTGCATTTTTTTTTCACAAATTGTTTGCGCAGCGATTTTTCAAACGCAATTTTTGTGGAAAAGAAACACTTTTTTGAATTTTAATGCACAAAAACACACTATATTGCCCAAATATTTGGTGAAATATAAAAAGACTCATGCCGAGTACATAGACACCAAATATAACATGCTTTAAAAATAATGCATACCCACGCAGCGGCGACAAACTATATACATCTTCAAAAGCCTTTAGATCTGCAGAGGAGGTCTACTGCTAGAATTACTGCCCTCGATCTGACGTTTGCGGTGATACCTCACAATGGTGCAATTGCTGTTTACATATGAGACGAGACCGACGCTTGCGTTCACCTTTGCGCACGTGCACGGAGGGATAGGGGTACATTTTTTTTTTTTTCGTTTGAAAAGATTTTATTGGGTTTTATACAGAAAAAGAGAATACAGTCATCACCATCAGAGACATACAAGCCTCAGACATATTGGCAAATGTAATTGAATATAACTCGGCCTCATAGGGCCAGAAAATTGTCAATGAACATGGTAATAGTCAAGTAAAAATACAGTTACCAGGTGAGAACCCCCGACCCACCCCGACCGGGAACAAGCTGTGGGTCGAGAGGCACCATAGAGGGCAACCCAAAGGACAAATCTCCTTCCATGAAGAAAGATATATATTACCACTTAGTGTAACAGAAAGAGCCTCGAAGGCCTATCACAGCTTAGTAACCCTGTACAACTAATATCTTAACCCCTGAAATCTGGAGAATGACAAGGTAACCTGACTGTCAATTTGTTACGAAAAGGGACAAGCCCTAGCTCTCAACCTTATTCTTAGGTTTTAATATTGCTGGCCAAGCAAAAATCCCTCAGCCATAGCCAACATGATGAGGGAAAGCTTGAAAGAACTAAAGTATTAAAAGAAAACCAAAGGAAAGAGAAAAAGATAGGAAGAAGTAAGGAAGTTAGGGCACCAGGGAGCTAAACAAACTAGAGAGACACAACTAGTTCAAAGGGGTAGATTAAGATATTTCTTCCATGGATCCCAGATTAGATCAAATTTGGATAATGTATCCAAGATTATATTGGCAAGCTTCTCCTGTGTCATGATCCAGGAAACTTTTTGTTTCGCAGCATTGAAGGAGACCAAAGGACGTTTCCAAGCCCTGGCAATTGTGATTTTAGCTCCCAGCAAAATGAAATGGGCAAGTTTAAAAAGGGGGCTTGGAAAGGTCGTCCGGTCTGGAGTTAAGAAGGGTCGTTTCTGGGTTCTGGGGGATTGCCTGGCCTGAGATCCTTCTCAACAGGTGGAATATTTTGTTCCAAAAGCCTCGGATCCGAGGGCACTCCTACCAAATGTGGAAGAATGAACTGAGACCGCAGCCCCTGAAGCAAAGATTAGAAGAATTCGGAAACATAGCAGCCAGTCTGGTAGGAACCAGATACCAGCGTGTGAAGACTTTCAAGTTGGCCTCCCGCAAGGAAACATTAATTACCCCCTTGAAAGATCTCAGGAACAGGGAATTCCACTTCTCTGTGCTCCAGTTGACATCTAAATCCTTTTCCCATTTGTTAACAAAGTGGGGGGACGGAGTCAACTGCCGACCAGGATGGACGCATAACAGAGGAGCTCTGTAAAGGCAGCCACTAACGAGCGACTCCAAAGCGACGGATACCTGGATAAAAGACACCAGAAAGTGGGGACGCAGGAGGGACTCTCCCAATCAGCATGGGAAAAAGAAAGCAGTACGGAGGGCTGCGCAAGCTGACCGAGTTCTTCCCAGCGGCTGGGTCCCCTCCTAACTAAGATGGCACCGACAACGAGGCCGTACAGTCTGGAGCGAGGAAGCATGGGGAACGTTCGGCCAGCACGAATGCCGGGAAAGGTAACGGCTCTGCAACTACACACAGCTCCCCAAGCACATGCCCTGTTAAGTCCAAATTTAAACAGGCACATGACAGTAGGGAGGGCGACATGCCTGAGGAGGACTGTAATTCTCATGATGACACTAATGAGATTGTAGACAACATTGAGAACTTCCCTACCCAGGATACACCCCTCTCAGACACTGTTATGAAGGAGATGATGATCTCCCTGAAAAGTAACTTACATAGGGATATGATTGCTTTTATGTCCCAGATGAGGAAGGAGACAGACGATTTAGGGGAGAGAGTACAGCATGTGGAAGACAAAATGGGGGACTTTGCCATTGCACACAATGAGCTTGTGGATGCTCATAATGACCAGGAGGAGGAAATGTCAGCCCTAAAAGCCAAAATCGCAGACCTAGAGGACAGGTCTCGCAGATGCAATGTAAAATTTAGAGGAGTGGCGGAGTCAGTGTCACCAGCAAACTTGAGAGGTTATGTCCGCCAGCTTATCGCCACCTTCCTCCCAAATGTGCCAGAGAGGGAGCTGGTGATAGACAGGGCTCATCGCCTACCTAAACCCCCCCATCTGTCAGAGGACATCCCTAGGGACTTGATCGCGAAGATTCACTTTTTCCATGTTAAGGAGGAATTGATGCAATTTGCCAGAAAGAACAACCCTCTCCCAGATCCATACGCAAGCATTTCACTATATACTGATCTTTCCCAATACACAATACAAGCGAGGAAGAAACTAGTTTCGGTCACCAAGCTCCTCAGGAATCACCATATATTGTACCAATGGAGATATCCAGCCAAGTTGCTTATCACAAAAAATGGGAAGACCTATACAGTTACCTCAATAGAAGGTGGCCTCCTCTTAGCCCGGAAATGGGAATTACTTCCACCAGAGGACCCATCCCCTAAAGGGAAACCCACAAGCGGCCGAGTATCACCAGGCTGGGAAAAAACTTGACCTTATGACCAGGTGTAATAAAAATCAGTGGATACTGCCCTAGCTCCTATACCCCCAACCGTTGAGCGCAGCAGTAGCTGCTCAGTGATTGATTTCACAGTTTCTAATCCTTCTACATGTTTCTTTTTGTTTTTGTGAATTCTTGTTTTCTATACTGAGGTCTAATGGTACATTTGAACGCCAATGGTGGTGTAAAGGAAGCTAAGGTAATAATGTGGAGATCGCTCACAGGAAGGAGATCAACCTCCTATTATTTTCAGGCAGCAGTTCTAGACCAAATAAAGGCCTGGTTTAACCCGCACACAGACCAAAGATGGGTGGAAATAGAAAGGGCTTACATAGGTAATAAGGAGTTAACCGCATTATTGTTTGCCGCACAATACAGGATTCTAACTAAGTATCTGGACCTCCCAGCAATTCAACTTGCAATACAGATATGGTCCTCAACAATACAAAGTAATACCTACCCTCCATCACAGCAAAAAATAGATATTCCATTACAAACATACCACTTCTTAATCCCTAACCTCAACACCAGTATGTGGGAATTAAGGGGGTGCTCCACTATAAAAGAAGTGGCTGAGGAACTTAAACAGGCAGACCTTCTCACTTGGGTTTAGATAAGCTCCTTTAATAAAAAGCAGAAGGTAATTCATATTTTGATACCAACCAGCATATGGAACTATTATAATTCTAGCCACGACAAGAAAGGAGGTATTTCATGGTTCTATAGGCACTGCGTTAATGTGGGTGTCCCATCCAAAACTACGTATCACCTTACGTGGGAAAAGGAGTTAGGGAAAGAATTCTCAACTACGGAATGGAATCTGGCTTGTAGGGTACCTCTTACTATGTCCCACTGTGTAGATCATTGGGATAATACCTTAAAAATCTTTTATAGGGGCTACATACAAATTATCTAAAATCTATAAAGACCACTCTCCACTGTGCTGGTGACACTGTGGAGAGGTAGGAAATCTATATCACATACTTTGGGGCTGTAAATCTATTAGGAGCTTCTGGAATGCAATATTCTCCTTGATTGCAAAATGAACAGGGAAAGGCAGTAAAGCTTCCCCACAACTAGCTTTGCTAAACCTTAATTTAGACTCCTTTCATAAAAAATATAGAACAATTATTGCTCACATCCTAATAGCGGCAAGACTTACCATAACTAAGAGATGGAAAACCACAGAGGCTCCAGCGCTAAACGAGGTAATTCATAGGGTAAACAAAGTGGGGGCTTATCTGAATTATCCATCAGAGATGCATAGATTAATGAAATACCGCCTTGTTGATCTTCCAACTCCGAACACCATTTTTCGTATGGAGTAACGCCAGTAGAATCATTGCGTAACCTCCATAAAGAGGTCAGGAAATTATTTATTTGTTGAAATCAAAATTTTTCGGTGTGTGGCATGTCGAATTCATTAATACAGTACGAAAGAGAAATAGGGCCCGCAGGGGTAAAGAAATGTCCTATACGAAATAAGCCTTTATTTGTCCACCATTGGAAGGCTTGAATTTCAAGACCTGGAGGGAAACGGGGGTTATTGAATAGATGATTGAGGGGACAGAGATGCGAAATGAAAAGGGGAGGTTTGAGGACCGAATTTAAGGGGGCTATGGAGTGATAGAGGGTTGGTGCGAGGATTGGGGGCCTCATCTTGCGAGGCGCTCCAACTAAGAAGTCAATAGTATTTAACGGTACAGACTGTCTCTCCAACGCAACCCAATCGGGTTTGTCCCCCCTAGCATAAATGGCAGAAAACTGAGTTATTTGGGCAGCTTGATAATATTTCCAGAGGTATGGAAGTCCCAGTCCACCTTGTGTACGTCTTCTGTAAAGAACATTAGCTTGGCATCTATAGCCCTTCCGACCCCAAATAAATTTGATTATACGTGATTGCAATTGCCGTTTCCTCAGCGGGATTGGGAGGGACCTGAAGAAATATAGGATTCTGGGAAGCAAAATAATCTTAACAGCATTAATCCTGCCTAGCCAAGAAAGACCCATCTGCTCCCACCTAGATAAATCCTCCTTTAGTTTCTGAAACAACGGGGGGTAATTAACTACATATAAGTGTTTGATATTGGCTGTCAGGCTGACCCCCAAGTATGGAATATAATTGGGGTTCCAGGAGAATTTGTAACATTCTCTAAGCTTCTGAACCATGTAGACCGGTGCGGAGATGTTCAAGGCCGCAGATTTCGACCAAGCCCAGATACCTCTCCAAATTCTTGAAGTAAACGGAGGATTTGAGGGATGGAGGAAAGGGGCACGGTGATAAATAATAGCAGTTCATCTGCAAAAAGAGCGCATTTGTGTGTCTGTGATCCACATTGCACTCTGCAAATATCAGGGTTTCCTCTGATGGCAATTGCAAGGGATTCAATAACAACAGCAAAAATTAGGGGGGATAGGGGACATCCCTATCTTGTACCCTTGGTAATATTGAGGGGCTCTGAGTAGAAGCTTTGTAATTTGACCTGGGCGCTAGGATTAGAGTATAGAGCTCTTAGAGTTTGGATAAATTTTGGACCAAAGCCCCATCTATAGTGTTGAGCGAACCCGGACTGTAAAGTTCGGGTCTGTACCGAACTTTTGGGTGTCCGGGTCCCGGACCTGAACCCGGACTTTTCAAAAAAAGTCTGGGTTCGGGTCCAGGGTTCTGGTATTTTACTCCACGTGTTGAGAAGCTGCCAAGGGCAGCCAGTCAACAAGTGTTTCACTGGTTTTCTCTAGAAGCCATCACAGCCATGCCTACTAATGGCATGGCTGTGATTGGCCAGTGCACCATGTGACCCAGCCTCTATGTGGGGCTGGAGTCACCGTGCTGCAAGTCATATGCTCTCAGGATAGTTTAGGGAGAGGATGCTGCTGGCTCTGTTAGGGACAGATTGCAGAACATCTCATCCTGCATTACTGAGGACTAGGGAGAGATACTAGTACTGCTGCTTTGAGGGAGGGAGAGATACTAGTGCTGGTGCTTTGAGAGACAGATTTCACATCTCATCCTGCTGCACAGAACGATCTGACTGGACTAGGTAGAGTCTGTTGCTTTAAGGGAAAGATTATTCTTCTAAAATCATCTCCAAGTTGTACAGGGAAAGGTTCCAGCTGTTGCTTTAAGGGAAAGATTAGTGTTCTAAAATCATCATCAAAGTGTGTTGGATCAGGTCAGTCTAGCAAGACACGTCGTCCTACTCTACACTTTAGACAGAGAGTTTCGTGGTCGTGATCATAGAGAGGGAGGGAGTTTCGTCGTCATGATCATAGAGAGGGATCAG
>BLSH010216934.1:92974-119151 GCA_018402905.1 Glandirana rugosa | reverse complement strand
GAGTTTACAAAGGTTGATATCTGGGTAGAGAAATTATTACTGGAATTTTAAAACTGATTTCAGGACCGGGTATCTAACAGATTCAAATATTCATTTATGCAGAGGTTTCTGGTTCATCCGAAGTATGGCCCATCCGTTCCAGGTCTGGTCTATGCGTCTCGACATCTATAATAGAGTGAAGAATTAAGCTTAACCCTACCCCCGGGTGTGGTCCTTCCTATGGACAATAGTCACCTAGAAGTTTTTCGTAAACTGTGTAACTGACCTACATGAACAAACTCTAGGAGAGATCTACCCCCATGTTCCTTCCTTTTGCAGACCTCTAGGACTTTCCAGGACTTTTTTACAGCCATTTTTGTGCCTAAAAGTTCGGGTCCCCATTGATTTCAATGGGGTTCGGGGTCCGGGAAAAAGTTCGGGTTCTGTCCGGACCCGAACCGGGACTTTGTCCCGAAGTTCGGCTGAACCAGCAGAACCCGAACTTCCAGAAGTTTGCTCAACTCTACCCATCTAGAGAGGATCTCAAACAAGTACATCCAGTCAATGTGTCAAATGCTTTTTGAAGATCCACTGATAACAGGTATCCTTCCTGGTGTGGGCCCCCATCCCAATTCGAATTAAGAAGTGAGATAATATCTACAGCTCTGCGTATCTGGTCTGGACCTTGCCTACCCGGTATGAAGCCTACTTGGTCTTTGGAGACGTATTTACTTATAAACTTAGACAATCTATGGGCCAGGACTTTAGTCAAAATTTTAAGGTCATTATTAAAGAGATGGGTCTATAGTTGGAAACATTTGAGGGGTCTTTACCCGGTTTAGGGATTACAGAGATAAAGGCTAGATTGGCCTCTTTCTGTAGCATAGAACCTGCTTGGAGAGAATTGAAGTGTTTCGCTAAAAAGGGAGCAACGATGGGACCAAAGGTTTTATAGTAACCAGAGGAGAATCCATCAGGGCCTGGGGCCGAACAATTCTTTAAGTTATTAATAACCCCTAAAATTTCTGCTATTGTAAGCGGTTGTTCCAGGGACTCCCTGTGATCCAAAGTGAGTTTGGGGAGAGAGATCTTATTCAAAAACGTGTCTAAGAGATGTGGAGAAGCTGTTTTCCCCACCTCATAGAGACCGGAATAATATTTCTGGAACAAGCTCATAATCCGTTGGGGGTCTTGAGTTCAGTTCCCCGCAGAGTCCCTTATTTTCGGAAAGGAGAAGGACTGGAACCTGGGGGACAACTTGGCAGCCAATTTGGGACCTATTTGGTCTCTTTGAAAATAGAAATGGGATCTAGACCATTGGATTTGTCTTTCAGTCTTGGTGGTCAGCGCTAAATTAAGGGCCACCCTACCTGACTCCATCCGAGCCTTTGATTGGGGGGTTGGGTTCTTCTTATGGGACTTCGAGAGACCCTGAAAGCTCTAATTTCTCTATGTCACTCTCCCTCTCTTTTCTGAGCTTAACTGACAGCTGGATAATCCTGCCCCTCATCACCCCCTTGTGGGCTGCCCAGAGTGCCGAAGGCGAAACTTCCCCATTATCGTTCAACTGAAAGTATTCCTTAAGTTCCTTCTCAAGTAATGAACAGTGGACTGGATTGTTTAAAAGGGATTCATTCGACCGCCACTGGGGTTTCCTTCTTTGGCCAGGGGTCGCTTTGATTTGAATTATAACTAGTGAATGATCTGACAGGGGAGAATCTCTTATATAGGCTTTAGAGATCAAGGGGATGATGAATGCAGGAGTAAAGATGTGGTCTATCCTAGCCAAGCTCTGGTGGGGTGCGGAATAATGGGTGTAATCCCGCTCTCTAGGGTTAAGTTCCCTTCAGGTGTCAACTAGCCCTAAGGAGAATAGGAGCTTTGCAAGTTTGAGGCTATGTTTTGGAGGATGGAGGGGACGGGGATGGCCCCTTCCCGACTGTCGAGAGAGTGGTCAAGGGCCAGGTTAGAGTCGCCTCCCAAAACCACAATCCCTTCCAGGTAAGGAGAGAGAAGCTTGAACATTGTTTGGAAGAATTTAGCTTGGCCCTGATTTGGGGCGTAGTAGGAGATAAAGGTGTATACTGAACCCCCCCAATTCCCCTGATAAGAGTATGAACCTACCCTCTGGGTCTTTAATTTCTCTCTCAGGAAGAAATGCTACCTGCTTGGCAAAAAAGACTCCCACCCCTCTAGCCTTTTCTGTAGCGTTAGCCAAAAAGAATTGGGGGTAATTAGAGTGGACAAACTTAGGGTCATACTGCCCTGGAAAGTGAGTTTCCTGCAGTAGAAGCACATCAATATGCTGGGAGTGGGCCGATGAGAAATACTCTTCATCTGGGAGTTAAGACCTTGGACATTATGTGTTGCTATTCTCAGTTTCTCTGGGGTGTCAACAATCTTGGTCATTGTATCGGACAGGAACTCTATGCATCTCTGAGGGAAGGCTTTCCTGATCCAGAGCTCGATTAATGTGGGACCAGTCACTCATAGAATCCATGGAGATGAACCACTGTACCTCAATGCTAGCATTACAACCCTGGTGCAGAAAAAAAAAAGAAAAAGCTAAGAAAGGAATGAAGGGAAAGTACAGAGGAGGAGAAGAGAAAACAAAGAACACCAGAGGGGAGTGGTGAAGACCACCAACCTGACCCCTCCATGGTTCTGGCGAAGGGGGTTGGAAAACTCACCCCCCCAAGCCAGAAACAGATAAAAACGTATCTGCCTGAAAGGCAGAGATACATCTGACCAAGGGATTCCCCACATGTGATTCCCCGAGACGGAGGGAGGCGCAAGGCTTCCGCCCCAGCCAATTCCTAGACCCCAAATTAGATAATTATAACAAAAACTTTAAAGAACCAGAAAAAACTATAGAAAAAGTGGTATATTAAGTTTCCGGGGTAGCCCTCCTGGTAGAGTGACCCTGACCAGGGGGGCCTGAGGGGACCCGGGACTCCCACAAGGGACCCAGGACACCTCAGGCCACCCCAGAACTAGAGGGCAGTAACGAGAATTGAAAAATTACCGTAAATCTTGCCACCATGGAGACAAGAACCAAACGATCCTGTCTCCCTAAAAAGTTTTAATTAACCCTCTGCAGAGTTTCTCCGGACCCTCCTCCCGGAGATCAGGCCCAAAAGCCCGCCCCCCCCCCCCCGGAAAAATGCCCGGAGACAGGGCCGAGACCCCCGTAAGAGTCACCCTGAAATAGGCTAAAATAGGGTCACTTCTGGCAAATCCTAAGACCACATTTGAAAACAGACTTATTAAATTAGGATATTCTCCACACACCCCCCCCCCCCCGACCCGCCAACCAGAGGGCAGGGGAGGGGGGAGGCAAGACAAAAAAAAAGCAAACCAATCTAAAAAGGGAAGAAGCACTTCACAGTGTGGATAACCAGCGGCCCCAAGGAGCAAAGAGTCTCAGTCCAGGGGAAGGACTCCGGAATCATGGAGGATGAAAATCCTTGGGGCGCTTGGGTTTTTGGTTCCGCCAGAAATTTTATTTTTACACTGTCCCTTTCATCTTTATTTTTCTATTATTTTTATTGTTATCATAGGACATTTAAATATCCTTTATGATAAAAATAGGTAGTGTTGCATATATATTTTTTTTTTTAATTTGGGATTTATTAGACTCTAGACCTCTCCTCAGCCCTTAAAGCATTTGACCACACCAAAATTGGTGTGATAAGATGCTTTCCCAATTTCCACAATTTCCCAATGGCCTCTGGTATCTTAGGCCATAGAGATGATTGGAGCCATTCTAGTCTTCAATCAGCTCTATGGTCAGCTGTTGGAACCACCGGCTGCATTCTCGGGTTCCCCATTGGGACATGAGAGCCCGAGAAAACCATATACGACGGCCGGAGGGGGGCATTCCCTTCCACTGCTTGTAAAAGCAGTCTAGCAGCTAATCAGCCACTAGGATTGCTTTTACATGAAAGCCTGAAAAGAACAATACCTAGATGATACCTATACCTGCAGGCATCATTCCAGTATAACCACTCTAAGACCAGCAACATACTAATGTGTCGCTGGTCCTTGTTGGGCATATGGTGTAATGTTCTTTTTTTTCATGCAGCCTGTGGGTTAAATGAAAAAAAAAGAATCAATCGGTGGGTATGCCCACCATTGGAAAACATCCCTTCATAAGCCCACTTCTAATGGTGGGCATAGCCCCTTTTAAAAACATATACCGGAGCATAGGGGCAACCTGCCCCAATTTCCAGCCCTGCCCTATGCTCCGGTATATATGCTCTTTTTTTAACTATGGTGGTGAAATCACCTTCAACAGCGCTGGAATTGCTGCTTTATATATGGTGGGAGAAAATGCTGTTGCTGTCACCCTAAATAAATCAGCACTGCAGCTGGCGTACCTGAAAACCAAATAAAGATTAATAAAACACAGTAACATATAAAAAAATAACACTCCTGCTAAGAAGAAAAAATAATTAAACGTTACATGAAAACATTATAAAAACATTACATACTTGCAAAAAAAAAAAACATAATAATAAACAGCAACAAAACATTACAGGTATGCATAAAAAACAATAGAGCGAGCAATAGAAAGAGAATAGAGAGAAAATATAGATAGAAAAACAAGAAACATACAACTGTTTTTAGCTTTTATTATTTTATATTTTTTTTGGTTTTTATAACTTTTTTTGGTATCCTTTTTTTTATAACAGTAAAGATTAGGGTCTCTAAAAATGTGGTGACATCTTTGAAGACCCTGTGAATGTGTTCCCTATTCCTGTGTAGTGCTGTTCCCTACACTAATACTCAACTAGTATTTTTTTGGGGGGCTCGGGAGGTAGGGGTACCAGGAATGGCATGTGGAAAATGCCGTCCATGCAGTCGGCTCACTGGATTTGGATTGGGAACATGAGGTGCAGAACCATCTGGATACAGAAGGGCTCTAATAATCTCTTTCTGGAATTGAAGGAGAGGTCCAGTCCGTCCTGACACTTTGTATAGCACATAAGCGTTCAGCATAGCCAATTGGAATAAGTAAACAGGCACTTTTTTGTTACCAGCGTCTGGACTTATGGGCGATTAAGTATGGCACCAATAACTGGTCATTGAGGTCCACCCCTCCCATATTTTGGTTATATTCGTGGACACAGAGGGGTTTCTCCACAACACCAGCCACCGTTCTAATTTGGACAGCCATGTCTGTGTGAATGGAGGAAAGAACAAAAACATTCTTTGTATCCCTCCACTTCACCACAAGCAAATTATTACATCTCAAGTAGGCTCTCTCCCCCCCACTAAGTCGGGATTCTACCAGCCGTTGGGGGAAGCCCCAGTGAGTAGATTGCACAGTGCCACATGTGCCAATTTGGTGATCAAACAAGTGACTAAAAAGTGTCAAGCTTGTCTAGTAATTGTCCATGTACAAATGGTACCTCTTTCCAGATAAGTGTGACACCAAGCTGCACACAATTTTGCTAGCACCCCTTATGTAGTCTGGGCATTCCTCGGGCTCTGTGTGACTATCTTTGCCCTCTTAAAACATAAAACTACACGCATAGCCTGTTGCCCTGTCATGGAGCTTATACATGACCCTGTATCTGGCACGCTTGCTGAGAACGTACCGTTTGAAAGCAAGACGGCCAGCAAATTTAATCAGGGACGCAGGGTGCTGTGAACTGCTGATTGAAGTGGTTTATGAGGGGCCAAATTTTATAGAGTCCGTCATATTCAGGGTCCCCACATGGACAACAGAGTTCATTGTCGCTGAAATGCATGAACAGCAGGATCTGCTCGTATCATCATATACATACGATGAATTGAGTGAGTGGACCAATATAACCGCAATTCAGGTTCTTTATGTATACACATGTTGAGGGAAAGGCCCAGAAAAGTCTTAAATTTGGAAACCGTAATTGATTTCCAATCTGTGGCAACTGACAAATGGGGATTAGCGGCGATGTATTGACCAGCATATAAATTGATTTGGTCCACAATAGATCTATAGAGATCTTCTGTGAAAAACAGTGAATACAAATCAATGGTCCTAAAGTCAACTGTATTCACCGTGATTCCAGGTTGGCCAGTGAATGGGGGAAGTACGGGTGCTGCATCAGTGGTGGGTTGCCAATCATGGTTTGCAAGCCCATCAGGAAGGGCCTTATGGGCTCTGCAGACCTGCCTTTGTCTTCTTCGTGGCTGTGGGACACTGCTTGTGCTAGCCACACCAGCTTGAACTGCACTTATGGGACTCGCCATGTCACCAAGTGTTACTGCAGTGCTGGTTGTATGACCAGGATGTACTAGGCCGCTGGTGCTTGCCAGATCACCAGAGGGAGTAGCGACGCTAGTACTGTTTCTCTGCTCCATACGAGAGCCCTCCAGTTCATGCACTTTAGTGACAGCAGAACAGGATATGGTACACCTGTCCTTAGCAGGGACCACTCTGTCGTCAGAGCTATCTGTCATGGAGCCACTGTTGTCTACAGGATTCTATGATGAGCCTGAATCTGACAGTGAGGCTTCCCCATCGCTCTCATCTGTCACGCTCAATAACGCATAGGCCTCTTCACTAGTGTACCTCCGATTTGACATGTTGGCCTCTAAATTTATCGGTACATTAGTGTGACTCACAGGCAAAAAGCGCACCTGGTTGTCAGAGCCTATTTCAAGTTGCTACCAAAATCACTGTCAGATTTCGCAGGTATCGGGTGTGATCTCTGCGAATGCTGCAGATATATGTTCTGTGTTTGGTAAGTGTTAGTGATCTATTGATCCTGCACTTGGGTGGACTGGGCTGGGCGGAACGCAGGTGCTAGCAGGTATCTGGGCTGATCCCGCTAATGCCGCATTTTTTAGAACACTAATTTAGGTCACCGCCCGGCAATCGGGGGTTAAAATCTATAAAAGGTATATATGTTATATATACGGCGTGTAATCTTATGGGGGAAAAAAGCTATCTAGCTAGCTAGCGTCACCCGTGACACTTGTACAGTGATCACAGGTGACAGGGGGCAATCAAGGGGTTAAAAACGTTATTGGGGGTAAGGGGGGTATTAACACCTACCTAGGCCTACTATTACCTACCCTAACACTGATTACTGTCACAAGGGTCACAAGTACAGCAATCAGTGAACGATCTGATCGCTGCACTCAGTGACACAGTGACAGGGGGTGACAGGAGTGAAGGGGTTAACTGTGGGGGCAATAAAAGGGTTAAAAGTGTGCCTAATGTGTACTGGTGTCAGTGTAGTGTTGTGGAACTCATGTTTTGATGCTTCTCTCTCCTCTCTGCAACGGAAAAGGATGTCTGTGTTTACATTCTACAGAAAGGGAAGACATCCCATTCCCTAGATCCGATCAACAGGAATAGACCAAAAATCATTGGTCTATTTCTGTGGAATTAATGGTCCCGTAGCGAATTGGACCGCCATGACCATGCTTATATACGGCGATTCGCGGAATAGAGCCACACTGCTGCAGTAAATATGCAGTACGTGGTCAGGAACCGGTTAAAGGCAATTAAGACTTCAAATCTCTAAAACTGGGCGCACATGCTAACATGCCTGTTAGCTCACATATGCGTGAATTGTGTCCGTCAATGGGATTCGAACCTGCAAATCCCCAATTCCTTATTGAAAGCTTGTATGCAAGTTATTGGCCATATAAAGTGTATTGGGACCTGGGTACTGCTCTGGGGGATGTATCAATAGCAAAAAATGTTTTTAAAACAATCGTTTTTAAAGGAGCAGTGATTTTAATGATGATTAAATTGAAAAAATAAAAATGAAAAATTCCTTTAAATATCATGCTTGGGGGTCCCCTTAGTCTGCATGTAAAGTGGCACATCTGTGTGATGTTTAGAACAGTGCCAGAGCAAAATTACATTTCTAAAAAAAAAAAAGTAATTTAAAATTGCTTGCGGCTGTAATGTATTGCTGACTCCTGGCAATGTAGATAATAAATCACTGAAAAAATTGTGTAGGGTTCCCCCCCAGTTCATACCAGACCCTTTGGTTCTGGTATGGATTTTAAGGGGAACTCCATGCCAAAATTAAAAAAAAAATGCCGTGGGGTCCCCCAAAATCCATACCAGACCCTTGTCTGAACATGCAGCCTGTCAAAGGATAGGGGGGATGAGCGAGCGCCCCCCTCCTGAACTGTACCAGGCCACATTCCCTCAACATTGGGGACTGGGTGCTTTGGGGTAGAGGGGGCTCTGCACCCCCCACCCCAAAGCACCTTGTCCCCATGTTGATGGGAACAAGGGCCTCTTTAACAAGGGGGCCCCCAGATCCCATTCCCCCATGTGAATGAGTATGGGTTACATTGTACCCGTATCCATTCACCAAAAAAAGTAGTGTAGTGTGACAAAAGACAGTAGGCAGTTTTTGACAAGTCCTTTCTTAAAAAACGTTTCTTCTTGCCCGCTTCTTCCTCCAGTCTTCCTCCATCTTTTCCTTCCCTGCGTCTTCCACTGGTATTCTCCTTCTTCTTCCGACTCCTTCTTCCCCCGCTTCTTCCTTCCTCTGGTCTTCTCCTTCTTCCTCCGGTGTCTTCTTCCCCTTCCGCTGAATATTCAAGACACAAACCTCCTCCAATGATGCGATAGGGCGGACGACATCATTCGGAGACCCCGCCCCTTGTGACTTCACCGCCAACAGTTGGTCTGTGATGTCACAAGGGAGCGGGGTCTCCGGATGACGTGACCGGGTGGCCCCGCCCCATGGCTTTATATGTCAATGCACACGGTGGACCCAGCATTACACTGGGAGAGTGCATCGAGGCAGCATCGTAGGGCCCCCTGCCCCAAAGCACCCACCCCCACGTTGAGGGCATGTGGCCTGGTGCAGTTCAGGAGGGGGTGTTTGCTCGTCCCCCTCTATCCTGTCCGGCCAGGCTGCATGCTCAGATAAGGATCTGGTATGGATTTTGGGAGGACCCATGCCATTTTTTTTTATTTTGGCACAGGGTTCCCCTTAAAATCCATACCAGACCTGAAGGGCCTGGTATGGATGGAGGGGGGGAACCCATGCCGTTTTTTTGTCTGGATTTTTGATTAGCTGGATTTTGGAATTCCACACCGTAATATTGAATAATTACATACCATTGCATGCATTTAAAGAGTTAAAATTCTGGAATCATCCAAAATGATGTGCATTGGATAATTATGCCCGTGAGTTGGCAATACATTACATCTGCAAGCAAGTTGGAATTACATTTTTTATCAATGTGGGGGAGGATGTGGTAGCTTTATTTGGTATGGGTGGGGGTTCATTGATTTGTTTATTTGGCAGCACCACACATCTGCTTCCAGCCCATGTGCACATATCACTTCCTGTTTACAGCCACATTACACTTCCTGCGTTTGTTCTGTTGATGTAAATCTGTAAGGACTATGCAAATATAAATGAAAGTATGACTGAGGGCCGGTTCACACTGCAGAGTTGTCTGAAATCGCATGTGATTCACACCGCACTGCAGTGTAAATCACATGTGATCTATGTGCGATGTGATTTCAGCCATACAGTTAGTATGGCTGAACTCTCATCACAGTAGGACCAAACTCGCACAGGACCCTTTTTTTGTTCTGCAGCATATCAGATTGCATGGGTGTTCACACCGATGCGATCCAATTCCTGTCCGAGCTTGCAGTTCCCACTGAGATCTGAAAACTGATTTGGGCTTGTCATTAGCATTCCAATTACACTCCCATCAGTTTGAATATGGCAGTGTGAACTGCCTGCGAGTCTGGTGTGATGCAGGAACCCTATGAATCCACTGCGGTTCCCACATCACACCCAACTCACAGGCAGTTCACACTGCCATATGCAAACTGCTGGGAGTGTCAATAGAAAGCTAATGACACCCCCAAATCAGTTTGCATATCGCACTGCGAATTGCAAATTCGGACAGGAATCTGATCACATGGGTGTGAACACCCATGCAATCCGATTCTGCTGAGGAACAAAAAAAGGGTCCTGTGCGAGTTTGGTCCAAATGCGATGTGAATTCAGCCATACTATCTGTATGGATAAATTTGGATTTCAGGGAGTTTGCATGTGATTTTCACTCCGGTGCGAGTCACATCTGATCTCAGACAACGCAGCAATGTGAACCGGCCCTAAGGAAGATATTCCACTTCCCCAAAACCATCACCCCCCAAAACAAATGAAAAAGTAAGAAGAAAGAAAAGAGAAAAACAACAAACACAAGCTCAATAATGTACTTTTATTTTGCCAGCAGAAACACAATTATGTACATATTTACTGGCATTAAAGTATTCTACAGTATATATGGTTATCCATTTAGCAAAACAGTTATTGGGTTCTAAGGGCCCTGCTCATAGGAGCTTACAATGTAACATTTGTCTAAACCTTAGAGTAGACACAGTTTTACTTTCACAGTGTGAAACAGGCTTCACATTTCATAGTACAACTGCTCAATACCCACCAACCCACATCATATTTTTAGCTGTAAGATTATAGAAAAATAATTAACAGTCATTATTCTTACAAAGTGTTTCAACATATTATTTAACCAGTTCCACATTGCCTACCATCTATTTACGGCGGCAGTGTGGACGCTGGCCGTGAATCACCATACAAAAGGCGGCGATCAGCGAATGGCCGCTAGGGGGCGTACGCGCCCGCCGCACTCCTGAGGAGTGTGCCCACGGCTCGGGTGGACCCGATGTCCGCCGGCAAGCCGAGATGAGCAGCCACAGGCAAAGAGCGGGGAACTGCCGATGTAAACACGGCAGTTCCCCGCTCTGTTAGTGGGGGCATGGGAGATCTACTGATCCCTGTCACTGGGATCAGTTAGATCTCTCATGCCCATGGTAGCCCAACCCCCCACAGTAAGAACACACCCAGGGAGCACAGTTAACCCCTAGATCTCCCCCTGCAGGTTAACCCTTTCACTGCCAATGACATTTATACAGTAATCAGTGGACATTTACATTTCTGATCACTGTATAAATGTCATTGGTCCCAAAAAAAGTGTCAAAAATGTCCGACATGAGTGCGCATAGTCAGGAGCTCCACACCTACCCCGGCCAGGGACGTCTCTCCCGCCTACCGTACTGCACCCAGACCGCCAAACTGGAGTGAACCGGGCCCCCTGTACCTCCCAGAGGAGAGGGAATACGATCCCCCGCTGAAGACGGTCCGCAAATTCGCCGGATCTCTGGAAGGAACACCAGCGGGGTGTACCAAGATGGCCGCGATCCCGGCCGAACATTGGAAGTAGAGGACAAATCCTTCCACATACAGCTGCCCCAACTGTAGCAGCACTCCAGAGCGCCACAGTACAAGCATACACAGAGGTCAGTGTCGCTGTTTCCTACAAGGACCCCCCTGAACTATCAGCTCTCTACCATTTGGGTGTACCAAGATGGCCGCGATTAAGGCCTAATAAACGTGTCCTGCTCCCACCGATGGATTAAACGCACAAGCCCCTCACAAGGCAGAAAACCCTGCTATTCCAGGCCCCTGTTGCCAAATCAGGGTGCTTACCAACCCCCTCCTCTCCATAGCTCTAATTTAAAGGCAAGTAAGGAGGTCTCTCTCAAAAGACTTTAAAGAACCTGACCAATCAGCAATGACCACTGGGCCCCACAAGCTGGCCTCCTACTCAGAAATAGCCTCTGATCACAGACCAGTGATATCTCCAGCAACTGTAAACCTCACTCCGGGATCTAATCCTTCTACGCAGCAACTTATTTCTGCCTCGTCGGCCTCTATGGAATCACTGCTTCGACATACTATGGAGGACTTCCAATCCACACCGTTAGGTCTTGGCACTGCTATGTGGCAAGAGCCCGGTATCACTAGTCCCCCATTCCAAGACCCCCCTATAAATACAGCAGATTTATTCTTGAAATTCTCAAATTTACTCGAAAGAGACCTCGCAAACACTGCTGCAAAAATCACTGGTGACATGAAGGAGGACTTTCACAACCTGGGGACCAGAATGGAGGCTATTGAACAAAAGCTGGATATCACAGTGGCCAAAACAAATCAAAACTCATCCCACATTCAAGTTTTGCAAGACCAACTGGACACTGTCCTAGCGAGAATTCATGATCTCGAAAATAGATCGAGACGCTATAACTTTAGGGTGAGGGGCCTACCGGAGTCTATCACGGACATTATTCCAGCAGTTCAGGACTTAATCACCTCACTGATCCCAAACATACCGAAACACAGACTGGAATTGGACAGGGCCCACAGAGCTCTGGGGCCCCCAAGAAAAGATGGATCCCCGAGAGATGTCATAGTAAAACCGCACTTTTAAGCGATCAAAGAAGAGATTATGAGAGCATCACGCTCCGTTTCCTCACCTTCTTGCATGGGGCATCGTGTCCAGATCTTTGCAGATTTATCTCCAACCACCATACAAAAGAGGAGAGCCCTCAAACCACTACTCACCGTACTCCAACAAAAGGAGCTCAAATACTGGTGGGCCTCCCCCTTTGCCGTGAAATTTATCTATAAAGGGAAAACACCTTTCCTTCGCTACCGGACGTGGAAAAACTTCTGCTTAAGTTACAATTAATCGCCCAAGAAGCTCCAATGGATCTAACTGACCCGACTGGATCTCAGTCGAAGAGACCTCTACCAGCCAGCCCAGTCTCACCTCTTTGATCCAACTCAAGGAGCAAGAAAGCAAAAGACAATAAACCTCCTTAGGTGGCCCGAGCAGGGCAGGAGACTGCCCCTTCTCCAATTCTTCCCGTTCTAGCCCCCCTTCAGGGTCCTGTAAGAGACCCCTTCTGTGACTAAGGGTTTAAACTGTGGTCTTTGGTTTATAAGACACCCGGTCTCTGACCGATTCAATTTTATTGTCTTCTAGTTGGTTCGCATTTTATATGGTTACCCACATACTTAATCCAGTTAGAACCTACATAAGTTTCATGTTTGTTATGGGTTATTTGTCTCTCTACTCGCTCCTAGGCTAATCAAGCTGACCCCGGACCCATTGAAAGGCCCCCGGGTCCACTCTGCACACTGCAGAAGGTTATGCTCTTTTGATTACTGCTTCCATCCTGTATGCTCTAGTTCCACTTTATCCTTATTTTTCTGTTGAGCAATCCGGGCCAGGGGATGCTCCTGCCGGGGTAGGTCCCCATGCGCCTCCACTTACCCTCGGTTCTTCCAAGGAATGTCCCAGGATAAGTTATCTGCCCTTTTTGGTCAGATTCCGTACCTATTTGGGTTAATGACCCTTGTTCTCATCCCTCATCAGAGGGCTGGTCTGGCCTTCCAAAGGGGTTTTACTTCCTCTCTGGGGCCATACCCACTAGCGTTTTCTAGAATTAATGTTCTTCGTTTTATTTTATTACATGTTGTGCCTTCTTCTTCCAAACTTCTTCCCTTTTCTATGCACCTAACATTGGTCTCTATTTCAGCCAGCGCCGGTCAAGTTTTCCACTACCAGACGCCTCCAGATTTCAGCGGAATTCTACTGCTGCCACGGGGGATTGTCGTCCCTATGGTGAGTGAAGTTGTAAACTTGAACTTGTTCTCCCTCAGATTCCATGGCTGACACACACCAGAAATCCCTTAGAATAGCTACCCATAATGTCCAGGGACTGAACTCTCCCATAAAAAGGAGGAAAATCCTTGACCAGTACAAGTCTTTCAAATTGGATATAGTGTTGGTCCAAGAGACCCATTTCCCTGCTCGGTACTGCCCCATTCCTGCACTCACATTTCCCTTCCTTCTTTCTAGCCAAAGCAGAATCAAAAACCAAGGGGGTTGCCATCCTAATTGCCAAATCCTGTAACTTCACCCCTTGTTGGGAACTCAAGGACCCAGAAGGCAGATATGTCCTCATCAAGGGCACCATCGAGGGTAATTTATACTCCCTAGTCTCATATTATGTGACAAAGGCCAACTCCCCTTCTTCAAATCCCTACTGGATACGCTTCAACCCCATCTTGAAGGCGGAATCATATTAGGGGGCGACTCCAATATTGCCTTTGACCAAGGACTTGACAAAACTAGACCCCCAAAGAATCAGTTGACAAGGCCCTCCAAAGTAAGCCTTAAACTAGCAAAACTGTTACATACAGCGAATCTGACAGACATTTGGAGGGAACTCAACCCAACCAAGAAAGATTTCACACATTTCTCATTTCCTCATAACTCCTATGTGCAAATTGATCACCTATTAATGTGATCAAACACGACACCTCTAATCCCTCACTCCCAAATAATTGACATCGCCCTCTCCGATCATGCCATTGTGCTTTTACAAGTTTTGTCTGACCCGCATTATGCGAGACAAGCTCAGTGGAGACTTAATGAATCACTTCTCACTGACCCTGTCATAGTCTCTGAACTCAATAGTTCCATCAAGGAATACTTTTCACTTAATAAAACAGAGGGAATTTCCGCGAGCACGCTATGGGAAGCCCATAAAGTTTTCATCAGAGGTAAACTCATTCAGATTGCTTCGCAACGTAAAAAGGAAAGGATGGCGAATTTAGTCCGACTCAAAAAATCTTACTTATCTCTCAAGTTGACAAAGCCAGATTAGAACTAAATTTAGCGTTAACGGCTAAATCAGAAAAGTCTATCCGCTGGAGCGGACAAAAATTCTACACACAGTCAGACAAACCCGGAGCCATGTTAGCTTCCAAACTAACCCCCAGACCACGCCACTCCACGCTTCCCAAAATCAGAATCCCGGGCCAGGGCCTCTCCTCAAACCCAACAAAGATCCTAGAAGCATTTCATAAATATTACTCAGATCTTTACAGCTCATCCCCTCAAACTCCTACAAACCTAGCCCAAACATTCTTAGACTGTATCCCCCTTCCCCATCTTGCAACTGAACACAAGCAAGTCTTAGAAGCCGAATTTACTGAAAAGGAGATTCTAGGAGTCATTAAGGACTTAAAGATTGGGTCGGCTCCAGGCCCGGATGGCTTTTCGGTGCCCTACTATAAGACCTTCGCTGAGACACTCTCTCCCTTTCTATTGAAACTCTTTAACTCCACTACACAGGGCCTCCCCCTAAACTCGCAGCTCAACTCGGCCTACATTTCAGTTATACCAAAACCAGATAAAAATCCTGAGGAAGTGGGCAATTATAGACCGATTTCACTCATCAACAACGATATCAAAATCTTGACAAAAATACTGGCCAACAGGCTGGCTTCTTTCATTAATACCTATATAAACAAAGACCAAGTAGGCTTTATTCCCAGCAGACAAGGGCCAGATCAGATACGTAGAGCCATAGACTTAAATTCCATCCTACAATCTAACTGGGAAGGTGGCCCGAAGCAAAGAGGCATGGTCCTATCCTTGGACCTACAAAAGGCCTTTGACTCAGTAGCTTGGCCCTATCTATTCACACTGTTAGAAAAATGGGGCTTCGGACAGCGCTTTATGGGCATTAGCAAAGCTCTATACTCCTTCCCGACAGCCCAAATTAGGCTTCAGGACTTCTATTCCAAACCAATACCAATACCTATAGCTAAAAGGGCCAAGACAGGGATGCCCCCTTTCCCCTCTCATCTTCGCCATAGCCATTGAAACCTTAGCGATCGCTATCCGTCATAACTTAGATATCAAAGGAGTGAAATGTGGTGCGCAGATCCATAAATGCGGTCTCTTTGCGGACGATATCCTCCTTTTTATTACTTCCCCTCACACCTCCCTTCCTAACCTGAACCGCACTTTAGATCTCTTCGCGAAAATCTCTGGGCTGACCGTGAACTACTCCAAATCTCCAATGAACATCTCCCTCACGCCAGACACAGTTTACTCACTTCAACAATCTTTTCCCTTTCACTGGAGCACCTCCTCCATTAAATACTTAGGCATCAACTTAACAGCCAAAATAGAAGAACTATACTCCAACAACTACCCCATAATCTATCGAAAACTGGAGAATGACCTGAACTCTTGGTCTAACAGCGGTCTCTCCTGGTTAGGTAGAATCAATGCAGTCAAAATGACTCTTTTACCGCGATTATTATACCTCTTCCGAGCAATGCCGATACCAATCAGGAGAGAACACCTCAAAAAATTCCAGAGTAAAATCTTAAAATTTGTTTGGGGGAAGTCAGGATTTAGGTTCCCCCAAAACACACTGTATCGCCACAGGAAGAAGGGAGGGTTGGGACTCCCATCCTGCCTAAAATATTACCATGCAGCTAGATTAGCACAACTATCTCAGGTTTATATGAAATGTGAAAAACCGGATTGGATTCAGATAGAACGACTAGCTATCCCAAAACACACAATAGACTACCTCCTCTGGTCTCCACCAAAAAATAGACCACCAATACTATCTCCCACTCTATCACATTCATTCACCCTCTGGGACTCCATGCGTAAACACCCCGAGCTTGTCTCACCACTGAAACCCCTTGCACACATTTTCAACAACCCGGACTTCCCTCCGGGCTTAAACATTACAGCATTCAAGAGGTGGTTGGACAAGGGGCTGTACCGAATAGGGCACTTCTTCTCCCGCTTAGGCCCAATGACACTTAATCAATGTGTTAATAAACTGGACCTTCCGGATTCTGAAAGGTTTCGATTTCAACGAATTTGTCACTTTTTACAATTAGCATGGAAAGACAAGTCCCTACCACCGAAACCTACATCGTATGAAACCTGGTGCAGCCAAGCAATGGAGCAGAGGGGGGGCATCTCAATAATTTACACTTCTCTCACTCAACCAGTAAAGAAAGCCTCATTTATGAATCAATGGGAAAGGGACTTTCAGTTTGATTGGGATTTGGAGACTTGGCATAGTGCCTTTTCTAATTCACACCGGGGTATCCTGAAAACCACGCTCATGGAGGCCAGTATTAAGGTGATCACGAGATGGTACCTTACCCCGATTAAACTTGCCTCCATATACACCTCTGCAGATCCCAAGTGCTTCAGAGGCTGCTCCCTCTTAGGCTCTATGCCACATATCTGGTGGGAGTGTCCGAGGATACGCCAATATTGGAGGAAAATCTTTAACCTTATTGATAAGTTAACTAATAGCCGGGTCCCCAGATCCCCAGAGATAGCTCTCCTCAATGCTCACATACCGAATTTATCAAAACCCAACAGGAAATTAGTACAATTCATTCTACTAGGAGCTAAAATGACCTTACCAAAATCTTGGAAAAAACCAAAGATCTCCCTTGCCGCAACTTCTCGAAAAATCTCTTGGATCATGTCACAAGAGCAGCTGTCTAGCATTCTATCAGACATGACCAGGAAGTTTGAAGCTATCTGGGAGCCCTGGGCAACATATATGGGAATCTCCTTTACCCCAGGCGCCACTCGAACAACAGATTCGGCTTCTTAGTTTTAAATTTAGGTGCTTCTCTCCTCTCCTTCCTCTTAGATCTCTTCATTGCTATACTCTCTTTCTCCCTTGCTCTGCTTCCTTTTAACTTACTCATATTGTTACTTGTCTTGACTCACGCTTCACTAACTCTGTGGGAAAAATCTATGCCCTACTTGTGACTCTTGTGGCCTATTAACTACATGAAGTTTTTCCAGACTAGAGAGTCAGTCCGACGTGAGACTCAGATTGGGGAGGACGATGCTTCTACGCACCTGACACAGCAAGTTCCCGCTATGGGGTGTTGGGGTGTCAGAAGGTACCGCCTCCTCCCCTGGCCCACCTGGAAGGTGATTCCAAGTCCGTTACTCATGTCTTGTTTTATTGTTACTTTAGACTTTAGGGCTTGAAATTGTATTCTTATTCTTATGTAATCACCTCTCATGCACTCGGTTGTCAAGTAACTATTTCCACGCTTATACCGTACCTTTATTTGTCTTGTTTAAAAAATTTCAATAAAAATCTTTGAAAGAAAAAATGTCCGACATGTCCGCTGCAATATCGCAGTACCGCTAAAAAGCGCAGATCGCCGCCATTACTAATAAAAAATAAAAAAAATAAAAACCCAAAAATGAATTCTCACCATCCGTAAACGTGGCCACTTTTGTGCAAACCAATCAATTAAGGCCGATTGCAATTTTGTTTATCACAAATATGAGGAAGAATATAAATCGGCCAAAACCAGTGAAAAAAATTTTTTTTTTATATTTTTTTGGGATTTGAATTTTAGCAAAAAGTAAGAAATTTGGGTTTTTTTGCAAAATGGTCGCTCTTCTTTTGTTTATAGCGTTGATCAGAAATGACACAGAGGGGATCAAATACCACCAAAAGAAAGCTCTATTTGTGGGAAAAAAAGGATGCAGATTTTGTTTGGGTACAACGCCGCACGACTGCGCAATTGTCAGTTAACGCGACGCAGTGCAGAAATGAAAAAAGTGCTCTGGTCCTAACTGGGGAAATTCTTCCGGGGCTGAAGTGGTTAAAAAGACACACACTCAAACAATAACACTTACCACCCCCACATTCTACACACATACATTAATGAGTATTTTCTCCTGGAAAAATGCATGGTCAGACAGGAACAATACACACACAACATTGACAGCATGGTCACATAAACCCACTTTTGATGGACAAAATGCACAAGAATTTCAGCAAACAAACATCCAAACAGTCCTAGTGGGGCTGTTGTGCTTATGAGGAAATCTTTCATGCACGTATTTATGTAATTTTTAAATGTGAATAATATTAAGATATGGGATTAATTAGTATAAACACAGACTAAAAATATTCTATTTGTTACCCAGACATGTATTCATACAAAAATAGTTATATGTTGGTTGACACAAACAATGTTACATAAAATTAAGAGCGTTAACTGAAACACCCGTTAATGGGGAGTGTTGTACTCTATAAATGACACAGAATTTATAAGACTTCTCCGTAGAATCAATCAACGAATATGACGATTATACGGAACGTCTGTGTTTCACAAATTCAACCGTTACTACACTGCAAGTGGTCAATATCGTGAAACAGAATTAGACATTTGCTACGTCAATAGAATGGAACTACAAAAATTATAAAAATGCATATTTAGAGAAAAATCTAGAAGGTTACCAATTCGAGAGAACTACTTATCCGACTGTAATATAAAAATTACAGCGCTAATATATAATATCTATATGGTTGCAGCAATTAATTAGGATACCACCCAAAACCAAACATAAAATAACAGAAATAACTGCGCAACCAAAAACATTAAAGTGCTCGTGCAAAGGAAAAATACAAATGAATATATATTCTATATAGTATACAAATATTAGTGATAGTGCATCCGCCAAGGATTATAAAGGTGATACAATTACTGAAAAGCAATATAAAAGTGCTAAGTGCAAACAACTAATTAAGGTGTTGAAGAGCATTTAATCAGTCCAAACATCATGAAAAGTCCAGTTAGTTCCAATATTCCCAAAATATGATGAAGAAAGATTCCTCCACCAGGTGAAGAAAGGCAAGATGTAACTTCTGTGCCACCCAACATCTAGAACATTTAAACTCTTACCAGAGCTAGTTGGCCTCCTATCTCTAGGAAGACCCAACTAGGAGGCAGATAGCCTGTGCGGGCAGATGGCGGAAGAATGGTAAAGAGGTATGGATCCTTAGCCCGTCCTATACGCTCGGATCACCAGGGCATATATAAGAAAAAGAGGGGCTCCAATAGTGTATAACTGTGGTTTAATGTATTAAAATATAAAAGGTCGCCAAATGGCTACTCACAATTGTCCAGTTATAATGCGCAAACAAGTAAAATCCAGCTGGCTATCGCGTGTCAAACTTCCAGGTAACGTGGGACGCGGTATCGTCAGTGCGTAGGACCACCCGACATGTTTCGTCATAACTGACGTCATCAAACGGCACGTGCCCATCACAAATACTCAGTGAGAGATAAATTGGTACAATTGCCATTGGCTAAACACTTTGTGGAGATGGGTCAAGCGGTTTCACAATTGCAGTGTATGGTAATCAATGGGGTAAATCAGAATAGGAGAGGGGGTGATCGGGAGTTAAATCTCAGAAAAAAAGAAGTGAAATGGATACATATTTTGGATGCCATTCGGCCGAAAGGGTTGAATGCTGAATTGGATCTGTATCTTTTCGTTTAATTTGAGATTGGAGACAGATTGGGGTGTGTATGGTATAAGTCAAAAGAAATTGTGTCTTATTACCAACATAGAATCTCTTAAAAACCATTAGGGATTGAATCAAGAAATGCTGCACTGGATCTGTATCTTTTCGTTTAATATGAGATTGTAGACAGATTGGGGAGTGTATGGTACTCGTGAAAAGAAATAGAGACTCATTACCACTATAGATTTTTTTTTAATTGGGGATTGTATTAAGAAATGGAGGCATCATAGTGGTAATAATAAAGTGTTGAAAGATAGTTTATTTTCAAACTTTTTATTACAGGTGAAACTTTGAACTATTGTGTTGGAATTTGGAAACGATCGTAGGCTATCTGACTATGCTGATGGGTTTAGAAGCAATGCTAACAAATGTGATGTCAATAATGCAATTAGTCAGCAATTGATCCCAACTGATATGTAAAGTATTTAAATGAGTATAATGAGAATGTTATAGTAGATTATGTTTCGAAGTCTGAAGAAAGGCGATAACGAGACAGTCCGAAACTGTTACTAAATGGAATTCTTCTGTATTGTATGTATTTTACTACAATAAAATATTGTGTGCAGCAATCCTTGGACTTTGCCTATACATGACCATGTGGATAGTCTGATTGCACTGCACCTGCATCGGACTGAGTGCTGTTCATCCTGCCTTTATATATATATATATATATATATATATATATATATATATATATATATATATATATATATTGTCCTTCATAATAATGATTGGTTACACGTAAAACAATCTTTCCTTCTAATAGGCTTTACATCAAAATAATATACATTTTTGTCTCATAACAGGATTATCATTGGGTCAGTAGATGCTGAAATCATAACTATGTCTATGGCCTGGAATATAATATATAATTTGAATGATTTATAATCCTATGTAATTTGAAATGCCATTGGGTAAAGAAAAATGTTCAGATAAAGATAAGCAAGTGTTTAACCACTTCCCGCCCGGCGTATTGACAAATGACGTCCGGGCAGGGGGTTCGTTATCCTGACTGGATGTCTATTGACGTCCTCAGGATAATCCGAGATTGCGCGCCCCCGGGGACACGCATCGCAGCGATTGGTGGTGCTGTGGGTCAATCTGACCCACCGCATTACCGACCGAGGTAAAGGCTTCCGTGGAAGCCTTTTACCATGTGATCAGCCATGACCAATCACGGCTGACCACAGTGTAAATAGGAAGAGCCATTTATCGGCTTTTCCTCTGCTCTGGTCTCCTGACGGGGGGGCTGCGCTGAAAGTTTATCAGCGCAGCCCCCCTCAGGATCACCCCACTGGACCACCAGGGAGCCTGCCCAGGACCACCAGGGAGTTCCCCCTGGACACCGTGAGGAGGCCGCCCAGGACCACCAGGGAGGGAACATGGAGGCCACCAAGGACCAGCAGGGAGCCCCAACTAGACCACCAGGTAAGGGCAATATAGTGCACTGTAGGGATGGCACTGTGCCCATATATGATGCCTACCAGTGCTTTCCTAACAGTGCTGTATGCACCAGGGCCCACCAGTGCCACCTATCAGGGAGCACCTGTGCCCACCTGTGCCACCTAAAAGTTCCCACCTGTGCCACCTAAAAGTGCCACCTATCAGTGCCCAGCAGTGCCACCTATCAGTGCCATCAGTGCCCATCAGTGCCACATATCAATGCCACGTATCAGTGCCCATCAGTGTTGCTTATCAGTGCCGCCCATCAGTGCTGCATATGTGCCCCATCATCGGTGCAACCTTATCAGTGCCACCTCATCAGTGCCAATCTGTACTGCCTCCTCAGTGCCTGTCAGTCTAGCCTCATCAGTGCCCATCAGTGTAGCCACATCAGTGCCTGTCAGTGAAGGAGAAAATGTACTATATACAAAGTTTTATGACAGAAACAAAGAAAAATGTTTTTTTTTTTGCAAAATTTTCAGTCTTTTTTTATTTATAGCGCAAAAATAAAAACTGCAGGGGTGATCAAATACCACCAAAGAAAAGCTCTATTTGTGGGAACAAAATGATAAAAAGTCTGTTTGGGTACAACGTCGCACGTCCGCGCAATTATCATTCAAATCGCAACAGCACTGAAAGGTGAAAATTGGTCTGGGCGGTAAGTGTTCTAAGTGCCCGGTATTGAAGTGGTTAAAATGAACTTTTGGACATCCTTCTGATTGTTTATACAGAGTTTATCCACACAAACAATTCTAGCGAGTCTTCACAATGAGTTTCTTTAGAGATGTGTGGCTTCTTCTTGCAAGTGCTTGCATTGTCGCCTTATCCGACCATTTTTTTTAACAACACAAAAGTGTAAATCTCCTTGGTTCTTTGGTTTTTAGCTTTGCAAACAGTTTGTTTATGGTGTTTTACAGATAGGTGATTGATTACAAATCTGAAAACAGCTGAAGTCATTGTGAACTTTGTTTTACCTCTCTCTCATGTGGCTCATGAAAAAGAATCACCAGAAATTATTAAAAAGACAAGATTTCTTCTCAAAAGGTCTAACAGGGTGTTTGTCATTATGTACAATATCAGTCCTTCTCCCCCAAAAATCACAGCAAATAACACAGCCTCTTCTGATGCCAAACCAACCCCCCTACTGCAGTTCTTTATATATGCTAGGTTATATTGTTAGCACGCTGACACACGCCCAATAGAAATACACACCCGCCAGTATCTTTCAATCTGTCTCTTCATGTATGTCTAAACTGATTGCACCTGATGAGCAGCAACACATAATACTATTTGCTGTGTTAGCCCTTGGCTATGTGCATCAAATCTCCAAATCCAGGCCAAAATTCTAAGTCCATTTGCATGCAGATAAACCAAGCAACAGTTTTATAAGCAGATGAACCTGTGTAGTGTAAACGTTACAATTTTTAATGTCCAAGTCCCTGTGCATGATTAGTGCTAACAAACATTAACATCAGTCTCTGGCTGCAATGAGCTTCCAATCTAAGACCCCATACACAGTATTTGATTTTCTGCAGATTTTTTTCCTTCAGATTTACTAAAACCATATAGCGTAAGAGCCTGTCTGATTGCATACAAATTGAAACTCTTAAGGTTTGACCTCATATTATATGGTTTTGGTAAATCTGAAGACAAAAATTTGTATAAAATCTAATAGTGTGTATGGGGTCTAAAGTCCAAAAATAACTTGCTTACATTAGAGTATATTTCAACAGGAGACAAATAACATGCCAGCATGTCTTTGGATTGTGGTGAGAAACCCACACAGGAGGAACATATGAACTTCAACACAAGCATTAGCATGTCAGGGATCTTAACCAGCAACCCCACTGATGCTAGGCAGAATTACTGGCTAGTGAGCACTTGTACTGTGCATCTCTGTGGTGTGAACCAGCCCTAAGTCCATAGCTATTGGGACACACATGAACTATAATGGCAGCCCAGTCTTAAGCCATAGGGTTCAATATAGAGTTGTCCCACCTTTACAGCTATAACAGCTTCAAATCTTCTGGGAAGGCTGTCCATAAGGTTTAGGAGTGTGTCCATGAGAATGTTTGACCATCCTTCCAGAAGTGCATTTGTGAGGTCAGGCACTGATATTGGATGAGAAGGCCTGGCTTGCAATCTCCACTTTAATTCATCCCCAAGGTGTTCTGTTGTGTTGAGGTCAGGACTCTGTTCAGGCCAGTCAAGTTCCACCACCATTGCAAATCTTGCCAGATACATTATATAGCCAAAAGTATTGGGACACCTGCCTTTACACATACGTGAACTTTAATGGCTGCCCAGTCTTAGGCCATAGGGTTCAATTTGATTTGGCCCACCCTTTGCTGCTATAACAGCTTCAAAACTTCTGGGAAGGCTGTCCACAAGGTTTAGGAGTGTCTCTATGGGAATGTTTGGCCATTCTTCCAGAAGTGCATTTGTAAGGTCAGGCAGTGGTGTTGAGAAGGCCTGGCTCACAGTCTCTGCTCTAATCCAGTCAAAAGGTGTTTTATCTGGTTGAAGTCAGGACTCTGTGCAGGCCAGTCAAGTTCCTCCACCACAAAGTCGCTCATCCATGTCTTTATGGACCTTACTTTGTGCACTGGTCCAAATCATTTGGTGGAGGGGGGATTAGGATGTGGGGTTGGTTTTCAGGGGTTGGGCTTGGCCTCTTCGTTCCAGTGAAGGGAGCTCTTAAGGCGTCAGCATACCAATACATTTTGTACAATTTCATGCTCCCAACTTTGTGGGAACGGTTTGGGGATGGCCCTCCCTGATCCAACATGACTGTGCACCAGTGCACAAAGCAAAGTCTTTTCAGAGTAGTTTCATATCTGAGCATGCTCAGATGTGCTCATCTGTGCTGTGCACCTAGTTGTAAAAAGATGAGGAATTAATCTCTTCTCTGACTTTTAACCACTTGCCGACCATCAACCGCAGGTTGACAGCGACAAGATGGCTCTCCTGGGCAAACCGCCGTCATCTGACGGCGGCTGCCAGATCGCGCACTGTGAGCGCGCGCGGCGCTGGAGGCATGCTCGCACGCTCACTGTGTCTGGGGAGGGCCAGGGAGCGGGTGCGGCAGACTCTATCTCCGCCGGCTACCCACGATGCCCCCCGGAGTGAAAGAACGGAGGTCCGTGTAAGTAAACATGGATCTCCGTTCTGTTAGAGGGGGAAGGGAGTGATCACAGCCTTCCTCTATATGGAAGCTGTGATCACTCCCCTCCCCCTGCCAGTCAAACACTAAGACAGTTAGAACACGCCCAGGGAACACAGTTAACCCTTAGAGCGCCCCCTGCAGGTTAACCTCTTCACTGCCAATGACATTTATACAGTTATCAGTGCATTTTTATAGCACTGATCGCTGTATAAATGCCAATGATCCCAAAAAAGTGTCAAAATATTCCGACATGCCCGTTGCAATATCGCAGTACTGCTAAAAATCGCAGATCGTCGCCATTACTAGTAAAACATAAAAAAAAAATAAAAACCCCAGAAATGAATTCTCATCATCCATAAACGTGGCAACTTTTGCGCAAACCAATCAATAAACGCTGATTGCGTTTTTTTAATCACAAATATGAGGAAGAATGTAAAGCGGCCAAAACCGATGAAAAAAAATGTTTTTTTTTAATTTGTATTTTAGCAAAAAGTAAGAAATGTGGGTTTTTTTGCAAAATTGTCGCTCTTCTTTTGTTTATAGCGGCGATCAGAAATGACGCAGCGGTGATCAAATACCACCAAAAGAAAGCTCTATTTGTGGAAAAAAAAGGACACACATTTCGTTTGGGTACAATGTCGCACGACCGCGTAATTGTCAGTTAAAGCGACGCAGTGCCGAATCGCAAAAAGGGCTCTGGTCAGGAAGGGGGCAAATCCTTCCGGGGCTGAAGTGGTTAAAGATATTTCAGTAGAAATCACTTTTGCACACAGTTTAAAAGCAGATTATCTTTAAACAATATATTGCATATTTTAGTACAATTTAGATGATTATACCATGCTCTAAACATTATTTCCATGTGTACTTCTCCAGGTCCTGACTAGAGTAAGGATTTGGGCGCTATTGTAAATTTGAGTTTGAGAGTATGTTGCCGCCCTCACTATTGTGAATACCAATTTAATAATATTTACCACGATTGTGGCATTTTAGTGCCATTTTCCATGATCGCGTTATTTTTGCCGCAAAATAGCGGCCGGCACCATAATAAATGACCCCTCTTGGTGGCTTGGCGCCTCTGTCTCCCCAGCCCCTTTTTGTTGTTACAGTGGACAGGTTCCCAGCCCACTTCGGAGGCAGCCACACCTTAACCATACAGTGTAAGCTAAAGACTCTTGAATAGAGTGTTCTTCACACTTCTTTTTAGTCTGTGTCACTTTTCTTATTGCCGCTAATGATTGCACATCTGTTATTCACACACATCTTTTCTTTCCCTAGAAAAGATGTTCTTCACACATTACATCTGTTCTTCATACATCTGGAAATAGTTTAGAACACTTTACCTAAAATCGGGTGCGGAACCATACACCTGCTCTTCAAACATCTGGATAGTGTGTTTGTAAATACAGCATAGACAAGAGCAGGCATATGGTTTCGATCTTCACACACAGTTTGCAGATGTTTTCAGAACAGTGATATTATATCACTGATATGATATCACTGTTCTGAAAACATCTGCAAACAGTGTGTAAAGAGCGAAACCATATGCCTGCT
>BLSH010216934.1:56961-88982 GCA_018402905.1 Glandirana rugosa | reverse complement strand
AATCCTTCCCGGGGGGGACTGGGGACCCGTCCCGGGAAGGGAGACCAGCGACTAGGACCCCGGGAAATGAGGGTAGTGCCCAGGGAAATAATGCCAGGACGTAGCCCTGGGACCCTTGTCGTCTTCTGTTCATTTGACCTATCCTCCCCGCCGCCCCCGTCGTATATCTCCTTGGTTAGAGGACGTAATCCTCCTTTTACCTCCTCAAACCAAGGAGATTTACGGATAGGTCCACATGTTCCCTTCGTGTACCCGGGGGACCTCGTACCCCGGGCCAACGTTAGCGTTGGGGACGTTGGGGATAGCAATGCGGGGACGAGTACTCAGTGTTCATCTCAACTAGCTTGGAGACCTTCAAGCCCAAGACGTCCAAGCCGGCTTGAAGGCCTTTTTCAGGTCCAAGCCCTGGCCGACTTACTTTGAAAGGGATCTCTTGAACCTCTTCTAAAATCTTGTTATGTCCCTCACGTCTTAATAATATTAATGAGTTTTTGGAATCATTGAGAACATGGTTGTTGTTCAATAATAAAATTATTCCTCAAAAATACAACTTGCCTAATAATTCTGCACTCCCTGTATTGTTCTAAAATCTTCTCCAAGTTCTCTAGGGAAAGTTTCATTCAGCCGGTCCCGAACCTGGACTTTTTCCGGAAGTTCGGCCGAACCTGCAGAACCCGAACTTCCAGAGGTTCGATCAACTCTACTTGTGACTCATGAGCAGGGGCGTAACGATAGGGGTTGCAGGGGTTGCGATTGCAACCGGGCCCCATGCTCCAGGGGGCCCATGTGCTTCCCTTGTACACCTGGATAGGCATTTAGAGGAACCAAACTCCTCCATTTTCCTCCTAATGCAGGAGATTGGTTCCTCTATATGCTGCCCCCGCCGCCCCTCCTATCCAGTTTACTTGTCTTCTGCTGTTCCCAGGGTCCCGATGCAGGACCGTAATAAAGGGACCCGTGATGGGAGTAAAGGGCCCCAGGATCAGCGACCAGAGGGAAGGGCCCTGCCCAGGGGTCAGGGGGGGCCCTTCCTAATTTCTTGCACACGGGCCCTGAAGGTTCTAGTTATGCCTCTGCTCATGAGTGTAGAGTGTGTTAGTTTAGTGTTAGTACAGTGTATGAGAACAGTGTGTCAGTGTAGTGTATTAGTGTGGTGCAGTGTTTAACACAGCTTTACATAACATTTGACTCGGAGTGTAGAGTGTTCGTTTATTGTTAGTATAGTGTCTGAGAATAGTGTGTCAGTATAGTGTGTTAGTATATTGCAGTGTTTAACCACTTGCCGACCAGCTCAAGTACATTTACTGCGGCAGGTTGGCAGCGCTGCGCGAATCACCGTACCTGTATGGCGCTCGGCCCGCGGCGATCGGATTCGTTACATAACCGGTCAGTCTACAGGTCCAGGCCAATGATTTCTGGTCTGGACCTTCTGATCTATTCTGGCTAATAATGGTTTAACCTCTCGATTAGAAAACAAAAGAGAAAGGAAGGCGCACGCACCTAGTGCATTACCAAAAACAATTTTTATTGAAATGATAGCAAGAGAGGGTACTCACAAAATGGTGGGTGCACAACCTGTGCAGAATGTGACAGAGTAAAAGCTGACGCGTTTCGGGGGTGCACCCCCTTCCTCAGAGCTTTGTTACCCTGGACTGTCAGAGCCAAGAATATAAATGTTGTGGAAATTGTTGCACAACTGCTGCTGGTTGCGTTAATTGGCCAACGATTGTGATTGAACAATTGGGATCAATCAATTGGTCAATCGTGAAGCAATCATCACAAAATTGCCTCTTAAATTTAGTAAAAAATTAGTAAAAAATGTGTGTTTAAAATGGTACATGAATCATTTTCAACAACATTTTAAAGAAGCATTTAAAATAAACATATGTATATATAGAAAACACACATATAAAAACATTACACACATAAAAACGTATGAATCCATGAAAACTAGGGTACATGGGCTAATCACCAGACCCTAGTGATACCAGACCATGTACCAGTAATAGAAGCAATTAGAAGCAGTAGATCACAGCTGCATGGGATGGTATAATAGTATAGATCCCATTTACCTCCGTACTTGGAGAGACGCTGGCCACGACCGCCGGAACCGCCTGGTGCCGAGCCGCCGTGTCCCCGACTGTGTCCATTCCCAGAGAAGGGTTGCAGGGGACAGAAGGAAGGGGGAGGAGAGATGCGGCGATGCCATCTGGGGACGCTGGAGGCTGGGCGGAAGAGTGTAGAGCCGCTGCTTTCGGGTATTCCCTGACGTAACGTCCGGCCGGAAGTGACGTGTGGGTGTACCCGAAGCCTCATAATGAAAGGAGCAAATCCTGGGGAAAGCGGTCTAGCAGCCCAGGGCAACAATTTCTTTTTAAAGCATACCAGTGAATAAAAACATTTATATTATTTATACTGTAGGTAAATTCTTGGTGCAAAATAAGAAGATTTAAAAGAGATAATAAAGATTAAAAAATATAAATTAAAAAATGTATTAATAATATTAATAAATACACAAATACTTGGATGTGAAGTTGCAGATATTTAGATATTTAGATGCGAGACAGGAGCACCTAGATGCGACATATAAATATATATATAAGAATGGATGGACCAAAAATTGAAAAATAAAAATAAAAATTGAAAAATGAAAAATGAAAAATGAAAAAATGGCAATTGGAAAATAAATAAAAAAAAAAGTTGAAAAATGATAAATAATAAAAAAAATAATAAAAAATAATAATGGAGATAAAAAATAAAAATAAGAAATAAAAATAAGAATAAGATTAAAAAAAAAAAAAATAAATAAAATTATGTATATAAAATGCATACTGAAAGAAAAATGCTGGACCAAATAGGAGAAAAAAAAAAAAAAAATTTAAAAATAATAAAAAAAGAGACCTGATGTGGATGATGTGGAACAGGACCCCCCAGAGTCAAGGGAAGTAGACTATTGGACAAACCCAGACCGGACGAGGCAGGAGGAAATTGAAAGCAGGAGGGGGGCGAACAAGCAAAGTAATGGACCTGGAGTCTCCCCAACAGACAGAACCTGGAGTCTCCCCAACAAACAGAACTTGATTGCTCAAAGAATTCAAAGAGAGTGGGGTGCGGATGCCACCAGAGGAACGTCACATGAGAGTCTGGACATCCAACCCCACATTGAGGCCACCTGGCACCAGAGCCCCTAGACGATGGATCCAAAAAGTTTCTCTTCTACACAACCTTCGAAACCTACGACCTATATCTGCTTCTGCTTCAATGGTCTCTAACCCAAACACCTTCAAACCAGAGGGGTTCTGGTCATGTTTGTTCAAGAAATGAAGGGGTAAAGAGTGTTTGTCAAAACCCTTGAGTATATTTCTTTTATGTTCGCCAAAGCGTGTCCGTAAAGTACGTGTGGTGCGACCTATGTACATCAGACCACAAGGGCATAGTATACAGTACACCACGAACTCGGAACTGCAGTTGATAAACTGGCGAATGGTGTGAACATGGCCATCTGTACCCATGACTTCTTTCTTTCTGTGCCACATAAAGTGGCAAGCACCACAATTGGAGACTCCACATCTGTAGCTGCCTTTTTGATCAAATAGGCCGCTCCATTTGTGCTGAAGGATGGGTTTTAATGGACGGACCCTGCTGGGTGCAATGAAACTCCTCAAGTTTTTGGGTCTGCGGAAAATCACAATGGGACGTTCGGGAATGGTTTCCTTCAAACATGGATCCTGATGGAGAATGTTCCAATGTTTCTCAATGATGCGTTTTAGGGGAAAAGCCTTGCTGGTAAACCTGGTGGTAAAGGAGATGGCTGAATGGCTGCGGGTCACAGAGCTCTCTGATCTTTTGGCCGAACTAGCATTTGTGTCAATGTCCTGTAGGTATTTCTGTCGATACTTATTGTACGCTTTCTCGATGGTGGCTAGATCATAACCCTTTTCCATGAACTTCTTTTTCAGTATTGCGCTCTGTTCTTCGTAGTCTGACAGACGAGAACAGGTCCTTTGGAGTCGACAGAACTGGCCCAAGGGCACATTCTGGATCCATCTGGGGTGATGTTGACTGTGGGCATGAAGGTAGGAATTCCCCGCTGTTGGCTTAAAATGTGTTCGGGAAAATATCCGACATTCATAGTCCACCATTAGTTCAAGATCTAGAAAGACCAACTTGTGTTCATCTAGGACATGGGTGAATTCAATGCCAAACGGATTGTTCTGGCAGTGTGTCAAAAAGGAGGCTAACTGAACATCACTTCCATCCCATATCACCTCTCGATTGCCTCCCCAGTTAAACCTTTCACCCCTTGTCACCAGTGTCACTAGTACAGTGTACAGATCTATTTTCTGATTGCCGTATTAGTGTCCCGGGTGATGCTAGTTAGCTAGGTAGTTGGCTAGTCTCACCATCAGTCTTTTATAGCATCAGGGTACCTCCATATATTACCTAATAAAAGTTTTAACCCCCTGATCACCCCCAGTTAACCCTTTTACCCACTGTCACAGTATCACTAGTATAGTGTACAGATATTTTTTTCTGATCACCGTATTAGTTTCATGGGTGACATCAGTTAGGTTTTAGGTGAGTTAGGGTCAACGTCAATCCCAGGCAGCGTCAGATTAGTGCCAGGTACTCTAACACACACACACACTATATAGGTCCCTTACTAGTATAGTGTCTGAACAGATCAATATCTTTGATCTGATCAGAACAATATTAGCGTCCCCAGTAGTATAGTGTCCACAAAAACACAGCATTAGCGGGATCAGCTCAAATACCTGCTAGCACCTGCATTTAGCCACTCTGTCCAGTCCAGCCCACCCAAAGTGCAGGATCAATAGATCATTGTCACTTTACAAAACACAGCACACATAACTGCAGCGTTAGCAGAGGCACGCCTGATCACTGCACTGCAAATGCTAACAGTTAATTTTTTTGGTAGCAATTGAAGCAGGCTCTGACAACCAGGTGCCCTTTTACCTGTGGGTCACACTAGTTGTACATATAAATTTAGAGGCCAAAATGTTCAAGCCGAGGTACACTAGTGAAGATAAAATTAAAAATCAGTATTGCGCTAAAGTGTCCAGTGCAGCAGCAACAGGCCGTGTGATAATAACACAGATATATCAGAAATAATGATAAACAGTTGCGCTAAAGTGCATATAAATACAAAACAATATCAAAGGCAAATAAAGTGCATCAATGTAAGATAGATTGGTGTATCCTCGCGCTACTATGATGGCAAACAGCTAAAGTGGAACTAGGTTGCTGCTGTACCTAATATCTGACAATATATGCAGTGGTATCTAAAAGGTAAATGGTACTGCGCAGCCTATGAGAGTGTCCGTGTATGTAAGAGTCCCCCTAGTGGTTTAGGGCAAGTAGGACACACTTAATATTACTCTCGATATCCCAATTCAATCTTTCTGGTGTATGTGGTCATATGTGAAGATGAAAAAACTCCGTGCGGGCTTTGTATAGGTAAGGATGTCTCTTGTGGTGAAAAAGTGGTTATTTGATATTGACTACCCTTCCTATCTCATTAAAACTATATCAAATAAAAATATATATATTCAGCATTTAAAACACAGATGTCATTATAAAGTGCAATGATCACAATACTGTTTCAATTATGCAAATGGTGATAAAATACAGTAGATTCAATATAAATATATAAAAACACTTGTGAATAAAAGTCCTTCTTTAAATAAATTGATTACAGTGATAATTCGTGACTTGTGCTCCAAGTGTCCATTTAAATTGATTTGTGCTCCAAACAAGTGAAGAAAGCCTCTTTTGCAGGGGGGTTGGTATGTTAACCCCAAAAGGATTCCTTTATTTAGTGCTTCAACCGAATAAGTGCTCACAGAACTCTCACCTCTATGAGTCAGGACATGTACGCATCAAGGTTTCTTTATGGGTCTCGCTCACCAATCCCACGCTTCTTTTCTCTCCGATCTCGATACAACCGTGCGATAACCACCTTCAGTATTTCTCAAACTCCATGTATCTCAAGCATGAGGGAAGAGACAAGAGGCTTCCATGGTGTAGTATTTTAAAATAGAATTGTTTATTTATAGAATAAACAATTCTATTTTAAAATACTACACCATGGAAGCCTCTTGTCTCTTCCCTCATGCTTGAGATACATGGAGTTTGAGAAATACTGAAGGTGGGTAACGACCGACCGGTCGGGTCGTTCGATCGCACGGTTGTATCGAGATTGGAGAGAAAAGAAGCGTGGGATTGGTGAGCAAGATCCATAAAGAAACCTTGATGCGTACATGTCCTGACTCAGAGGTGAGAGTTCTGTGAGCACTTATCCGGTTGAAGCACTAAATAAAGGAATCCTTTTGGGGTTAACATACCAACCCCCCTGCAAAAGAGGCTTTCTTCACTTGTTTGGAGCACAAATCAATTTAAATGGACACTTGGAGCACAAGTCACAAATTATCACTGTAATCACTTTAGTTAAAAAAGGACTTTTATTCACAAGTGTTTTTATATATTTATATTGAATCTACTGTATTTTATCACCATTTGCATAATTGAAACAGTATTGTGATCATTGCACTTTATAATGACATCTGTGTTTTAAATGCTGAATATATATATTTTTATTTGATATAGTTTTAATGAGATAGGAAGGGTAGTCAATATCAAATAACCACTTTTTCACCACAAGAGACATCCTTACCTATACAAAGCCCGCACTGAGTTTTTTCATCTTCACATATGACCACATACACCAGAAAGATTGAATTGGGATATCGAGAGTAATATTAAGTGTGTCCTACTTGCCCTAAACCACTAGGGGGACTCTTACATACACGGACACTCTCATAGGCTGCGCAGTACCATTTACCTTTTAAATAAAGTGCATCAATACTAAGGCAAGAAAAAGCCAGAAGGCTTATAGTGTTCAAAACCAAAAAGAGTAAAAATGTGCAAATTGAGATGGTTAGCACAAGTAGTGCACTGCAGCCACCAAGAAGACAAAGACAGGCCCATAGAGCCCATAATGTCCTTCCTGATGAGCTTGCAAGCCCTGATTGGCAGTCCACAACTTCTGCAGCACCTTTACTTCCCCCATTCACTGGCCAACTCAGAATTCAGGTGGAAACAGATGATTTTACATCCCTTGATTTTTATTCACTGCTTTTACGAGCAAATCTTGTGGTTCATGCATTTCAATGACAATGAACTCTGTCGTCCTTGGGGTGACCCTGGATTTGATTGGCTGCACAAAATTCAGCCCCTCGTAAACCATTTCAACCAACAGTTTGCAGCCTTGTTTATTCCCTATCAAGTTGTCTGTGTTGACGAGTCCCTGATTAAATTTTCAGGGCCACAGGCTATACATATATTTTTTATGGTTTACGAGAGAAAGGACAGTCGTGTGGAGCCCCCGACTGCCCAGACTACATAGAGAGTGCTGGCAAGATCATTTGGGACTTGGTGTCACCCTTATTCAGACCACTTGTACATGGACAATTATTACACAAGCGTGACACTTTATTGTCACCTTTTTGATTCCGTAATTGGCGCATGTGGCACCATACAATCTAATCGCCAGGGCTTCCCCAATGGCTTGTAGATTCCAAACTTAGACGGGGGAGAGAGCCTGCTTGAGATGTAATAATTTGCTTGCAAGTGGAGGGATACATGGAATGTTTTCATTCTGTCCATTCGCGCAGATACGACAGGCCAAATTTCAGCAGCGACTGGTGTTGTTGAGAAGCCCCTCTGTGTCCACGAATGCAAACGTACAATGGGAGGGGTGAACTTCAATGACCAGTTGATGGCACCATACTTAATTGCCCATAAGGCCAGACGCTGGTATAAAAAAGCGTCTGTATATTTATTTCAATTGGCTCTGCTGAATGCTAATGTGCTATACAAAGCGTCAGGATGAACTGGATCATTCCTTAAATTCCAGGAAGAGATTGTCACAGCCCTTCTGTTTCCAGACGGCGCTGTGCCCCAACTCCCATTGCAGAGAGGCATTTTATGGATGTCCTCCCTGGTACCCCTACCCAACGAGCACCCCAAAGAAGATGTTGTGTCTGTAGAAAACTCGGATATAGGTGTGACACCCGCTATTATTGTCCCTCCTGTAGTGACCAACCTGGTCTCTGTATCGGTGAATGTGTCCATTGCTATTACACACTAGTGGAGTATTAGCGTAGGGTACAGCACTGCACAGTTCTAGGGCACACTAACACAGGGTCTCATAAGATGAGATGGCCATCATTGCATTTTGAGAGACCCTAAGCCGGAAAGTTTACAGTTAAAATAAAGGTGCAAAAAAATAAATAAATAAATGTCCCCCTCCAAAAAAAAATAAAAGACAAAAATAGTTGTGGTTTTATTGTTCTTCTCTCTCTATTTTCCTATATATATATATATATATATATATATATATATTTTTTTTTTTTTAATTTTTTTTTTTTTTCTCTCTGAATTGTTCTCTCTCTATTGTTACTGTATTTTACTGTGTATTTTTTAATTTGAAAAGATTTTATTAAGATTTCAAAAGTACAATAACAACAGTTGAAAGAGAAGACACGGCGAGTAAGGGAGGGCCTTACTACAAATAACAAGACATTGCAAACAGTTGTCAAGTATAAGGGTATTCACAATTCCACACAATAATGGCATAAAAGAGTGGGTACCCCAGGCCAAGCCTGCTACCACCCCCAGTCCCCCCAAAATGGGCACAAGCTGCGACCAGAGGGGGAGACGGACCCGCCCCTGGAACACCCCCCCACAGCATACCTCATTGATCCCACTAGTGATAGATGAAGATATAGAGCTTCCTTGGGGCCAACGATGTGACAAACCCTTACTGTGTTGAATGCTACTGATCAACATCCAAAATATGACCTTAAACTGAAAAGGCAAGAGAGGAAGAAAAAATGAGAAAGCAGAGGAAAGAAGAGAGAAAGAGAAGAAAGGAGGAAATAGCGCCAGGAATTCTAAGCCTCGTGGGGGGCTGAACCCCGTCCGTGAGGTAGGCTGAGATATTTCTGCTAGGGCTCCCATACCAAATCGAACTGGTCCGAGGAATCCAGAATGGTATTGGCAAACTTCTCTGGGGTCATTATCCATGTGATTTTCTTTTTGGCTGCATTAAAGGAGACCTGTGGTCTCTTCCAAGCCCTCGCCAAAGTGATCTTGGCACCCAGTAAAATTAATTGAGTTAGTTTATACATGGGCTTAGGGAGTATATCTGCCTTAAGATGCAAGAAGGCGATTTCTGGGTCTGGGGATATCGCTAGTCCCGTGACCTTCCTCAGCATTGAGAAAATTCTGTTCCAAAACCCCCTGATCCTCGGACACTCCCACCATGTGTAAAAGTAAGAACCCAGAATGTCACACCCCCCTACAGCAAAGTGGAGACGAGTTTGGGAACATAAGGGAGAGGTGGGAAGGGACCAGGTACCAACGGGAGATCACTTTTACAAAATATTGGAAAACCACTTCTCATAAGGGGTGATTCCCTCTAGGGCAGGATTGTCCTTCCATAGGGAGACAATATAATGTTGGATTTGATGAAAGCAAAATCTTTCTGATTGGGGCATATCTAGTTTCCTGATGCAAAAATCCAAGGTGATGGGCACTGACAAGGAGAGGAAGTGGCCAATTCTATAGAGCCCTTTGTTGGTCCACCACTCGAATGCGCGAATGTCCTGGTCCGGAGGAAAGCGGGGGTTATTGTATGTATGCTGTAGAGGGTGAATGCCAGATATCAATCCAGAGACCCTGAAGAGCGAATCACACAGAGCAATTGAATGGGATAATGTAGGGGATAAGATCGAGGGTTGTGACTTTGGAGGGGTCCAGACTAAAAAGTCAATGGTGTTGAGAGGGATAGCCTGTCTCTCGATCCCAACCCAGTCCGGTCTGTTGGAAGAAGCGTAGATGATGGAAAATTGAGCCAGTTGGGCTGCCTGGTAGTACCTCCACAAGTTAGGGAGTCCCAGACACCCCTGGTTGCGATGTCTGATGAGGATCTCCTTCGGACATCTATAGCCCTTTTCTCCCCAAATTAACTTTTTAATCTGAGATTGGAACTTAAGTAATTGGGATTTAACCATGGGGATAGGAAGGGATTTAAAGAGGTAGAGGACCCTCGGTAAAAGGGTCATCTTGACAGAGTTAAGTCTCCCCAACCAGGAGATACCCATTTTCCCCCAGTTAGCGAGATCCACCGAAAGTTGCCTATAAAGAGGGGAATAATTAATCTTATACAACTGATCGATAGAGGGCGCCAATTTTATACCTAGGTAAGGGATTTGGTCTGGGCTCCAGGGGACAGGCACATTGATATTGAGGGCCGCTGTGAATGGAGAGCGGATCAGAGAAATAATTTTGCACTTTCACTCGGGCGCTGGGGTTGGAATTTAGCACTTTGAGAATCTGCAGGAAACGGAGACCAAAACTCCAACATTCCAGGACCTCAAACAGGTAAGGCCATTCAACTGTATCAAAGGCTTTTTGAGGGTCAACGGAAAGTAAAAACCCCTCCTGAGGCGGCCCCCATCCCACCCTGATCTGAGGAGAGAGATGAGGTCCACTGCCCTGCGAATTTGGTCGGGTCCCTGCCTCCAAGGGATGAAGCCCACCTGGTCCCCATGAATATATTTCCCTATAAAAGAAGACAGTCTGTTCGTCAGTCATTATTAATTAAGGATATGGGCCTATAGTTACTGACTTCCGAGGGGTCCCTACCGGGTTTAGGAATGACTGACATGTTGGCTGTGTTCAAATCACCATTAATGATCATACCCTTCTGCAGAGAATTAAAAATGTTTGCTAGGTGGGGGGCCAGGATAGACCCAAACAGTTTGTAGTAACCTGTGGAAAATCCATCAGGTCCTGGGGCAGAGCCCTTTTTGAGGTGCTTGATCACATCCAGTATCTCAGCTTCCGTAAACAGCTCCTCTAGAGCCTGACTTTGATCCCTGTCTAAAGTAGGGAGAGTAATGTTAGTTAAGAATTGGGGAGGGGCTAAGGAGGGGACAAGGGTCTCCGACTTGTAGAGATCAGTATAAAATTTGTGAAACAAGGCCATGATTCTCTTTGGGTTTTGCGTAAGGACCCCCGAGGGGTCCCTTACTTCGGGAAGGTTACATAGTTACATAGTTAGTCAGGTTGAAAAAAGACACAAGTCCACCCAGTTCAACCAAAAAAACCCCAAAAACATTTATATACATACATAACCAAATAATCCCATATACAATCCTTCACCCACAGTTGATCCAGAGGAAGGCAAAAAAACCCAGCAAAGCGTGATCCAATTTGCTATAACGGGGGAAAAAATTCCTTCCCGATTCCCCGAGAGGCAATCGGATTCACCCTGGATCAACTTTACCTAAAAATGTTAGTACCCGGCTGGCGCATGCGCGGCAGCTCCGAGTGCGGACGCATGCACTGAGAGCTCGGCTCCCGAATGGCTAACAAACACCGTCGTAGCTCCGCCACAGCCAGCATCCAGCTGCGATATCCCCCCTAAGGACCCAGAGAGCACCCGGGCACCCCTGGATGACGAGCCCCGCAGCGCGGAGGGACCTTTCCCGGCAACTGGAGGCCGGGGCCTCGGTAGGCCCGAACTCCAAGATGGCGACCGCGAGTACTACATGGACACACGAGGAGGAGGAGGAACGCTCTATAGCAGACCAGGACAATCTATGCTGTGGCCAGGATCAGATGGCCAGTCCTATGGTGGGTAAGAACTTTACACCTGTCTCCCTGATACCGTCGGGATCTCACGCAGAGGGCTCCATAGGCTCATTAACCCCTTCAATGCTAGGGGACATTCAGCAAACACCAGATCATCTGGGAGCTTCCCCTATTATCCACTCCTCCTCTCTCATGAATATGTCCTCCCTGATGGAAAGCTTTTCACAGATGCTGACAAAAGGTCTGTCCCAAAATGCTGCACAGATCACCACCACTATACAAGCAGATCTACACCAGCTAGGAGCCAGGATTGATGCGATTGAAGCCAAGACAGATCAGGTGGTTGCACAAGCAAACCAGAACACTGACCGTATACAAGAACTGTATGGGCAATTGGACATGGCACTTAACAAGATTGATGATCTAGAAAATAGGTCTCGCAGATATAATTTTAGGATCAGGGGGCTTCCTGAATCCTTTAAGGACTCTGAGGCAGTGGTTCGTTCCCTTTTACAAGAGTTGATTCCCAACATCCCAGCTCATCACCTGGAATTGGACCGTGCACATAGGGCACTACAGGCCCCACGACAAGACGGCTTGCCGAGGGACATTGTGGTCAAACCCATCACTACAAGGTTAAGGAGACAGTAATGAGGATGGCACGCAATAAGGATCTATAGTATAAAACAGTTGCGCTCATAAACAGTGAAATAAAAACCTATGTGCAGAAAAAACACAAAACAAAATAATCAAATCCGTGAATAAGTCCCAGTGGATGGCCCACAAAGTGCTAGTAGAACAATTATCCAGTAAAGGGTTTAACATTCAACCAAGAATCTTGTTAAATCTCGTGATCCAAAGAGGCAGAAATAGAGTAGAAAGCAAGTCCTCATCATCCAGTGTGAAAAAAATCCATCAAGTGTTCATCAAACAAAGTTCACCCAGAAATGTGTAGACCAGCACCGATGATAGGCACACGTATACAATCACATAGAGGTACTCTTACCAGAACGAGAGGACCTGTTATCGCTAACAGATCAAAAGCGTTAGCAGAAATAACCCTCTGCGGGGTGTCTGTCTGATGATATTCCTCTCCCTCTAGTAGGTAATACTCTTAGCAGCTCATCCCCAGCCTCCGTGGTATCACATAACATTCATGGTCCAAGCATCATAAAAAGGAAGAAACCTCATAGCGTAACTCCATCAAATGCATTTATTATAAACATAAAAATGGGTACTCACATACAAAGCTAAAACAATCGCGTTTTAAAATTGCCGGCAAGTAGCTGTAAACATTCAGCGTCCCCATTCCTGGGTCCGTAGTAGGCGTGGTGACGTCAGACGTGGGGCGGAGCCCACATTCACACATTTCTGGGTGAACTTTGTTTGTTGAACACTTGATGGATTTTTTTCACACTGGATGATGAGGACTTGCTTTCTACTCTATTTCTGTATCTTTGGATCACGAGATTTAACAAGATTCTTGGTTGAATGTTAAACCCTTTATTGGATAATTGTTCTACTAGCACTTTGTGGGCCATCCACTGGGACTTATTCACGGATTTGATTATTTTATTTTGTGTTTTTTCTGCACATAGGTTTTTATTTCACTGTTTATCAGCGCAACAGTTTTATACTATATATCCTATTTGGTGACATTATCGCACTAGTTGTTGCTGCTGCTATTTTTTATCTTAGCGCAATACTTTTCCACCACTTTTTGATACGCAATAAGGATCAACTGCAGATTCAAGGTCACCCAATTCAGATCTTTTCTGACCTGTCTCCATACACCATTCAGCGGCGGAGATCACTGAAACCCCTTCTGGAGGTCCTGACGAAAAATCCCATCACCTATAAATGGTCCTTTCCATTCCGTTTAAATTTCTCATATTCCGGCAAGGCATATGGCTTCTCATCTATCCAGGATGGGGAGCGCTTACTGCTGCATCTGGGTCTAATCACACAGTCGCCCCTAGACAAGAACCAGCCAAAATTCTCAGCAGCTGCGAAGAGACCTTCTCCACAGAGCCCTATCCTCCCCCTCTGGCAGAAGCAACAGGCCAAGCGATCTAAAGAAGCAAGGCCACCTTGACATGTCTTCAGATGCAGTAACTCTTTTTTTTCTCTTTAAACTTTTTTTTTGGGTCTCACTTGGTGGGATCAGAACTGCCCTTTTGGGCATTCCCGGCTACCTGATGGACACCTTTTTCTTTGCGGAGCACTTCCGTCCCGGTCCTTAATCCTTAAGTTTACTGTTTATGTAGTTAATGAGGAAACGCTCAAAGTTGTGGAAGTACCCTATTTTTGTTTTTTTCCTGGAGGGAAACTTACACAGGTGCGGTCATAGTAGGGGGTGGCACCCCTCACATCAGTCATCTGGGGGGGTCCTCCCCTGCTCTTGCCCCTTTTCCTCTGGTAGGGGGGGGCAACTGACTGCATAATTTTCCTGTTGATCTGCTAGGCTGTTGCAACGACTATAAATTTAATAGACTATCTGTTTTAAGGCGGTGTGGCCAGTCGGGCTGCATTGCACCTCTACTCATCCTTGAGTGGTTGTTGTCCACTTCCACTCTGGGATGACCTATCTCCCCGGCCTAATGGGGAGGTTTTTTGGGTTCCTTTTGGGGTCAGGTGGGGATGGGTCCCCCTCTACCCTGGGGGGTTTGGGGCGGGTTATTGTTCATTTTTTCTCTCATTGTTCAAGTTCGGGTCCCTGGGTTTGGTGGTATATTGAATATACAGTACTGCTGCTCATACAATTTTTACAAGCTAAACAACCATCTTTTTCTCTTGCAGGCAAAGCGCACTCCTTCTTTCCTCCTTCTCTTTTCCTTTTTTCTTCTCCCTCCCGGCGGTCAACTGGTGGCTCTCCTTGGGTCTCACCCCCAGTGAAGAATAGTGGCAGTTCCAGCAGTGTGAGACAACTTTACTCTTCCACAACAGGTGGGGTAAGAGCACAGTTTACACCTAGAGATCCCTCCTCTAGTCAGATTCATGCAGGCTAGCTCTAACACCCACTCCTCCCTCCGTATTGGTTCACATAATGTGCAGGGGTTGAACTCCCCATGTAAGAGGAAGAAACTATTTAATCAATACAAAGCAAATAAGGTGCAGGTTCTTCTTCTACAAGAAACACATTTCCAGGCTTCATTCAACCCGTCCTTCCTACATGAGCACTTCCCCCAGTTCTACCTCTCCGATGCCCCTAATAAAACTAAAGGAGTCACAATTTGTTTCTCCAAACACACCAAATTTTCCCTATCAAACATGCATAAAGATGCAGAGGGGAGATACCTACTAGTTTCAGGCACGATAGAAGGGGTACTCTACACGTTCATATCTTACTATGCCCCCAATATTAACCAGGCGGAATTCTTTCGCTCCATGCTCCACGAAGTGTCCTCTCATATACAGGGCATTTGCATAATGGGCGGAGATTCAAATTTAGCCTTCGACCCTTCCCTGGACAAGTATAATAAGGGCCTCTCTCGGCTTCAGAAACCGGGAAAACAGAGCACCAAAGTAGCTACTTTGCTCTATGAGCAGGGCATAGTGGATGCCTGGAGAGAAGTGAATCCCTGAGTGAAAGACTACTCTCACTATTCTGCACCCCATCAAAGATATGCTAGGATAGACCATATCTTGATACAGGTCACACATATTCCGCTCATCACCAAAGCTTCCATAAAGGACTCAGCCATTTCTGACCACTCTATGGTTCTCCTAGATCTATCAAAAACAGCAGGGTTCCAATCTACTTTTAAATGGCGCCTAAATGAATCCATCTTAAGCAACCCAATCCATTGCACCCTAATAGAGAAGGACATCCAAGAATACTTCCAAATTAATTCTAGTCCCGAGATTTCCCCTGAGACCCTCTGGGCGGCTCATAAGGCGGTCATCAGGGGGAAGCTTATGCAACTCTCCTCTAAATTACGTCGTGAGCACAATTTTATCATCACTAAACTCCAAAAGGAGTTTCTAGCAGCAAGCAAAACCCATAAGAAGTCCCTATCCAAAAGCACCCTAGACCGTAGGGAGAATGCCAGGACAGCCTTGAACTTAGCACTCACAACAACAGCCGAGAAGCAGCTTAGGTGGTCAGGAGCCCGATTTTACCTCCACAAGGATAAGGTGGGTACCAAACTGGCAGCTAAAATATCCCCCAGGGTATACTCCCACTCCCTCCCCAAAATACGGACACCAGAGGGTTCTTTCACACATAATCCTAAAATTATCATGGAACGCTTCCAGGGATTCTATACAGACCTATATAAATCTCCAGTAGCTAGATCTGATGAGGAGCTAGATGGATATCTGGATACCATCCCTCTTTCAACTCTCAGTCAGGACCATAGGGAAGTTATGGAGGACCCAATCTCCGAGGCTGAAATTATAGGCCTAATTAAAGCCATCAAACTCCACTCAGCTCCTGGTCCTGATGGCTTCTTGGCCTGCTACTACAAAAAATTTGCACAAACCTTGGCCCCACACATGGCTACATTTTTTAATTCATTACGCCAGGGCACTCCCCTGGATAAAGCCCTAAATATGGCCTACACCTCAGTTATCCCTAAGCCAGGTAAAGATGCAAGTCTAGTAGAAAATTACAGACCGATTTCATTAATTAACAACGATTTAAAAATTTTAACAAAAATCCTGGCAAACAGGATCTCCGGTTTTATTGCTCAGTACATACATAGAGATCAGGCGGGCTTTATCCCGGGGAGACAAGGACCGGACCAGATCCAGAGAGCTATTGATATCGTCTCCCTATTGCGCTCTCAATGGGACGGGGGACCCCCCGCAAGAGGGCTTTCTCCTCTCCATCGATATCCAAAAAGCATTTGATTCGGTGACCTGGTCGTACATATTTAGGGTTTTGAACAAGTGGGGTTTTGGCCCTAACTTCATGGGTATTTTGCACTCCCTTTACTCAAATCCCAGTGCCCAAATTAAATTGCAGGGGTTTTACTCTGAAGCGCTTCATATAGGTAGGGGGACGAGGCAGGGATGTCCTCTATCTCCTCTTATATTCGCGATCGCCATTGAAACCCTGGCTATAGAGATTAGGCATAACTCGGACATTAAAGGGGTTCGGTGTGGGGATCAGGAGCATAAGAGTGCGCTCTTTGCCGATGACCTGCTGCTTTTTGTAACCTCCCCCCTTATTTCCACGCCTAACATCTTTTCCACGCTTAAACGTTTTGGGGAATTCTCTGAACTCCTAGTGAACACAGCCAAATCCCTAGCATTAAACGTCACGGTCCCCCTATCTACAGTAGATACCCTGACAACATATTTCCCCTTCAAGTGGAGTTCTACATCTATCCCGTATTTAGGGGTGTACCTCACCTCTGGGTATGAATCCTTATACCAAGCAAATTACCCCCCAATGTTCCGCAAACTAGCTAAAGACTTGGAAACTTGGGCTAAATATGACTTATCATGGCTAGGTAAAGTCCATACAATTAAAATGACCCTCCTCCCCCGCTTACTCTATTTATTACATTCCCTGCCCATCCCTCTTAAAAAGGCCCAATTGCTATAATTCCAATCTAAAATCACCCGATTCATCTGGGGCGCAAAGGGCAGTAGATGTTCTAGAAATATATTATTTTGACTGCGATCACAAGGGGGTCTCGGCGTTCCCAACCTATGGTGGTATTATCAGGCGGCTCAGCTTACTCAGTTTTCTGCAATATACTATCGCCACTCAAAACCAGATTGGTTGCTAATGGAAAGGCAGGCAACCCCGAACCACACAGTCGACTTTCTTGCCTGGGCATCCCCTAACTCGCGACCACCCGTCTTAGCCCCCACACTCTCACAATCCTTGGCCCTTTGTGACCGCCTCCATAAAATCCCTGCGCTGATTTCCCATCTCCGCCCATTAACCCACTTGTTTCACAACCCCAGCTTTCAGCCGGGATGCAATATCCTAGCATTTAAATGGTGGCTGGATAAGGGGCTCTATAGGATTGGACACTTCTTCACCTCCTCTGGCCCTCTCACGATGGGATATTGCATCAGTAAATTGGACATGCCCCAGGGTGAGAGGTTCCGCTTTCTACAAATATCCCACTTCCTACACTCAATCTGGAACACGAAACCGAACCCACCCCCTGTCTCAGCTTACGAATCTTGGTGTGCGAAGATTACTGACCAAAGAGGGGGGATCTCTCTAATATACTCACTCCTAGCTGATAACTGCCAAAAGACAACCTACGCTCGGTCGTGGGAGAGGGATTGTCACGTACCTGGCGGTGGAGTCTGTCTTGTGCAGGGAACAACCGCTCTTGCGCACCTGATTCAAGGACCCCTGGTAGTGGAGACAGAGGCCCAAGAGTGCGGGATGGCACGAGGGCTGGAGGGTCACCGATGACGTAGTGAGACTCCAGGAGACGTGCAGGTTTTGAGGCTTCTTTGCCTCAGAAGACGTCGCTCTGACGAAACGCGTAAGGCGTGGCCCAAATAACGTCATTTCGTCACTTCCGGTTTTGGAGCACTGACCACTGGAACGCACACGAGGAGGAAGGAAGGGGCTCCTACCTTCCTCAAAGCGGGTTTTACCCCACCTCTATGTGTTTTACTCCAAACTTACTGGAAGGCTGTTGTGTTTTTTTATGGACAAGTTTTTACCTTTATATGAATAAAAATCGTTTTTTAAAAAAAACGTACTTCACTATTGCAGATTCCATTTTTCCTTTTCAATACATCCCCCGCCTGAGGTGCACACCTGAAGGAGGATCCCCCTGGATACAGGAAGTAGGGACACAGGAAAGGATAAACAGCGAGGATCCATCTGAACCCCCGAAGGAAGGACCCCAAGACCCCATTTACCGAGGCGTGTACCCCGAGGGGTGTGGAGTAGTTGGTAAGTGGGGACACATAAGGGGAAGCACGAAAGTCACCATTTCCTCTGTTTGAAACAACACTGAAGTCACTTCATTTCTGAGGATTACTGAGGATTACGGCATTACCATCATGAATTCTGAAAGTCATTGAAGTGTGTTTTTGATTCCCTCTAATGTGAAAACATAGGACTATAAAGTGCAAGAGATACCAATTCTGTGATTGAACCCACCGAGTACTCTCACATTTATACGGACCTGACCACGCTGTTGGTTATCTCATCTGATTTCCACTATAGGATCACTGATAACCCGTTAATACGTGAATTCAGATTCTATAGACATATGTGTTTACCTATTTATTTTCCCTTTCTGGATTTTACGGACTTTTACTGACACTTACGGACATGTTGCATATATGAGTTTATAAATCTTCTCTCTGTTGTATAACACCTTTTAAACCACCACCTTACCTTCTTCTCTATCAAACCTATTGTAAAGAGATTTTTAGATGATTTTAGATTGATTCTTCTTCTTTACGGACATTTACGGATTTATTATTACGGACTTTTTACGGACATTTATTGATTTTTATTAACAATTCTTCCTATCAATTCACTATTTGAGGGGGAGTACCCCACACAGATAGATACACTCCCCAAGGTTAAATTTTAGACAGTGCCATTCCTACGTTATCATCATTTACTTATTGTTTCCTACTTGGAAATTTATAGGAAGGCAGCAGTCTCACTATAATCCATAGTTATCCTAAGCGCAGGAATCTCCCATATTTTCTAATGTTTGAAGGAGCATTTTTCCACTTTGGCGTACAAGCCATGCTGCCGGAGTCGCCCCAGAACCTTGGTGACGTGCCTGCGGTGTTCTTCCAGAGAAGCAGAGAAGACCAGGATGTTGTCCAGATATATTATTACAAAGAGGTCTAGAAAGTCTCGGAACACGTCATTGACGAAATGCTGGAATGTCGCTGGGGCATTACAAAGGCCGAAGGGCATCACCAAATACTCGTAATGCCCAAAACGAGTGCGGAAAGCGGTCTTCCATTCGTCTCCCTCTCTTATACGGATGAGGTTGTATGCCTCACGTAGGTCGAGTTTTGTGAAGATGGTTGCCGATCCCAATCGCTGGAAAAGTTCCGGAACCAAGGGTAGCGGGTACCGGTTTTTAATAGTTACCCGGTTGAGCTCCCTGTAGTCTATGCACGGCCGGAGCGAGTGATCTTTCTTCTCAACGAAGAAGATACCGGCCCCAGCCGGTGACGTGGATGGTCTGATAAACCCCTTCTCAATGTTCTCATTCAGGTATGACTTCAGAGCCACTAGCTCAGGCTCAGAGAGAGGGTAAATCCTCCCAAAAGGCACTTCAGCCCCGGGCAGCAGGTTGATAGGACAGTCATAAGGCCTATGCGGTGGGAGCTTGTCAGCCCCCTTCTTGCTAAAGACATCCAGGAATGAGTGGTAAGCCTGCGGGAGGAGAGTCCGAATGTCAGGTTCAGCATCGGATTCCAGGCTGAGAAGAGAAGGGACAGTTCCATCTCTGGGACCCAGGCAATTATGCTGACAGTAATGTGACTGGAAGTGGACGACTCCGGTGGTCCAGTCAATGCTGGGGTTGTGCGCCTGGAACCAAGGTAGTCCCAGGATGATGGGGCAGAGAGGAGATGCGATGGCATCCAGCCGCAGACGTTCCTGGTGACCATCCACTGTGCAGGAGAGAAGAGGGACCGTCTCATGCGTGACAGTCCCGGATTTGATGGGCGACCCGTCGGCCAAGCGGATCACCAGTTGATGTGCCTTGGGTTGCAGGGGAACGTGGAGTTGTGTAGCAAAATCCAAGTCGATAAAACAACTACACGCCCCGGAGTCAAGGATTGCTGGCACCGTGATAGTCCCTCCGGGAAGCTGTAAAGACAGGGAAAGGGTGAGATGAGCAAGAGCCTTGGTCAGGTCATTGGAGACAGTGGTCAAGCACTTACCGCGCTTTGCGGGGCAGGTCCTGACCATGTGGCCGGGTTCTCCGCAGTAAAGGCAAAGGTTCAGCTGAAACCAGGCGCTGTCTTTCCTCAGGGCTGAGGGAAGGCCGAAGCAATCCAATCTGCATAGGTTCCGGGACATCCTGCGGAGAGGAGGAGGAGGATGTGGGGTGAAAGGAAGGCGGTGTTGGGTAGCTGGGAACCCGAGGAAGCATCCAGGTAGGGCGTGATTGCCCGGAAGACCTTTCGGCGCGGCGCTCTCTGAGGCGCCGATCGATGGAGATGGCCAGGGTGATCAGCTCCTCCGATGTCTTAGGGATCCCCACTCGCGCCAGCTCATCCTTTAGAGGTTCCGAAAGTCCCATACGGAACTGAAACAGTGTCCGAACTTCAGCGCCGAAATTCGGCGGCATAGTCCTCCACTGGGCGGCGGCCCTGCTGGAGGTTGTGCAGAGTAGCTTCTGCGGTGGCAGCCAAGTGGGGGTCTTCGTACAGCTGTGTCATGGCCTGGAAGAAGGCTGCAGCAGTAGCAACTTCAGGGGCATTTTGCTCCCATAGTCGGAGGGCCCATGCCTGGGGCTCACCCTGCAACAGAGAAATGATAAATCCGACCTTCGTGTTCTTCAGGGAGAACGTGCGTTGCTGCAGTCCCAGGTATAGATCGCACGCACTCCGAAAGACCCGGAACTTGCGTCGGTCCCCGGAGAACTTATCCGGCAGCGGGACCTTGGGTTCCGACGGCAGGGCCACAATGGTACGGGCCGCATGGGCACCGGAGGTCGGGGCGGCAGAAAGTTCCTGTACCCGTTCTTCCAACCGGGTGTATCCTTCCTGTAAGTTCTTGACGGCTTGGGTCAGGCCGGCAAGATGTGCGCATAAGTCATCCATGGCGGAGCGGGTTCCCTGCGCAGACTCAGTCATGGCTGCTCGTTTCTGTCATGTACCTGGCGGTGGAGTCTGTCCTGTGCAGGGAACAACCGCTCTTGCGCACCCGATTCAAGGACACCTGGTAGTGGAGACAGAGGCCCAAGAGTGCGGGATGGCACGAGGGCTGGAGGGTCACGGATGACGTAGTGAGGCTCCAGGAGACGTGCAGGTAGAAGGATGGTCGTTCAGGCTGGGTCGGCAACAGGCAGGCAGGAAGGTACAAAGGATCAGGCAAAAGAGTAGTCAGAGTCCAAGCAAGGTTCGTTAAAGGGCGGGCAGCAGAGGTACAAGGGAGCAGACAATCGGATGGTCGTGGATAGCCGGGGTCGGTGCAGGTAGCAGAACAGCAGGTCAGGACAAGCTGGGTCAACGGGAGGCAGAGCAGCACAGGAACAGGTATCAGGAGCTGAGGCTTACAGGTCGGGAACGCTGTAGAACGAGCAGCACCCATCGCTGGATTCTCCAGGTTTAAATAGGCCCGTTTGGCGCCGTTTCCGGCTCGTGCGCGCGCACGGACGCGCGCACGAACGTGCGCGGGAGCGCGCGAACGCGCACAAATGTGCGCACCACCACGGAAACACAGGATTTGGCAGGGAACGTTCCTTTTCCTAACAGGGATCTTGACACTTCGTGGGAACCGGAGGTGTGGAATACTCGGCCGCGTCGCTCTTTTAAGGGTGTTGTTAACATCTCCTTAGTTGAAGCTAATATCAAAGTACTCCTACGATGGTACAGAGTTCCCTATCTCCTGGCAAAAATATATCCAAACACCTCCCCGCTATGCTTCAGGGGATGCGAACATATAGGAACTATGCTCCACACCTGGTGGACTTGCCCACGGTTACGGAGCCTCTGGAATAAAATATTCTCGGTCTTAAGAAAGTTAACCGGAATATCTATTCCTCAGACCCCAGAAATCGCCTTACTCAACCAAAGAATTGACACGCTGGATAAACATTCCAACCAATTAGTCTTTTTTATTCTCTCGGCCACCAAAATTACTATCGCAGGACATTGGAAAAAATCCATGGTGTCTTGGTCAGCAGTGAAGAGGAAAATCTCGTGGATAATGGCACAGGAGAAGTTGGTTGGCATCTTAAGGGATAGAGTCGAGGCATTTGAGGCAATCTGGTCCCCTTGGATGGTTTTCGCCCACATTCCAACTCTTCCAGGAAGCTCACCCTCAGGATCTTCAGCCACCAGTTGACCCGGGAATCTTCGCTTTTACTTCTGCTTTATCTCTTCTTGCCTTTACTTCTTCTTCTAGCTGGCACCTTCCCTTTTCCCTTCTTTCCCCTCTCTGACTGATTTCACTTTTCCTTCTTTCTCCTGTCCCTCGCTTTCTAGGGTACTTACCCAACAAGAATCAGAGTATTCATGGGGCCTATAGGCCTTCTAGCATCTCATTAGCTGATCTACGCGCCTCCTACCAGTTCACCCCTACACACCCTTAGGGATCTGCAGACGGGGGGTTCTGGCCCACAGTGTGTTCCCAACTGGGGTGGGTCGGACCCCCTGGGGGTCGCCTCTGGACCTCTGTAATTAACCCGGGGGGGTTTTTTTTACTTGACTGGGTACTATCTGTAATCCTTTGAATTGGAAATTGACCCAGCCCTGGTTTGTCGAACTAGATGCAAGTTGGAATTTTTTTGTTTGTGTAAACTTAAATATTTCTATTGTCACTCTAGATGCTGGGGCCTATGGCCTGATGGAGTGCTATTTCGATTTTTCTAACGATATTGTTCTTATGGTATACCTCCAAATCTCTAATATGTGGTGTGGATCCCAGTGCGGCTCTCTACCCTGGGGGAAGCAGTGGCAATTACAGCAAGAACAGTTTACCCAATGGTAAGGTGTGGCTTGACTCCTCGGAGAAGTCAGGCGTGGGTATCTGCCTGCGGCTGCCCTGTAGGGGAGTGGGCGGCCTGGTTATTGACACACCTTGATATGCTTACTTGTTCCACCAAACTCACCTGTTGGTTACGGTTTAACTATGTATGAATGTTCATGCTAATCTGATTTAACACTCTGTATTTCATTTTGAAATTTCAATAAAAATCATTAAAATAAAAAAAAATGTTAGTACCCAGTTATATTATTTACATTAAGGAAAGAATCCAGGCCTTTTTTAAAGCAATCAACCGTGCTGGCCAAAACCAACTCTGGAGGGAGTCTATTCCACATTTTCACAGCTCTTACTGTGAAGAAACCTTTCCGTATGTGTAGATGAAATCTTTTTTCCTCTAGACGTAAAGAGTGCCCCCTTGTCCTTTGTGATGACCTTAAAGTAAATAACTCAACACCAAGTTCACTATATGGACCACTTATATACTTGTACATGTTGATCATATCCCCCCTTAATCTCCTCTTCTCAAGAGAGAATAAATTCAGATCCTCTAATCTTTCCTCATAGCTGAGCTCCTCCATGCCTCTTATTAGTTTGTTTGCCCTTCTCTGCACTTTCTCCAGTTCCCCGATATTTACCCGAGGTAAATGAGCATAACTTTGCGGACAGTCGCAGCGCTAATTTAGGGCCTATCCGATCCTTCTGGAGATAAAAGTGAGCGTTAGCCCATTGGGTCTGTCTTTCTGCTTGAGATGTCAGAGCCAGGTTTAGGGCCGCTCTACTTGCTTCCAGTTTGGCTCGGGACTGAGGGGTGGGGTTTTTCTTATGGGCCCTAGCAAGGTTGTGGAAGTCCTGTTCATGCTTAACTATATCACTCTGTCTTTCCTTTTTGAGTTTGGCCGATAATTGGATGATCTTACCCCGGATTACAGTTTTGTGAGCTTCCCACAGTGTCATTCGTGAGACTTCCTCTCCCCCATTTAATCTGAAATATTCCTTAAGATCCTCTCCTAGCAAGGTACAGTGGACTGGGTTATTTAAAATTGATTCTTTGGGGGGGGCGTGGCTAGCCGGCGGAGCGGATGGTTGTACTCCTCTGAAGCTCCTCGTGTCCTCCAGCCACATCAGCGGCATTACACCGACTTCTGAGCCTCAAATTCAAGCTTAATTATGGAGCAACACCCTCTCCCTCAGGGCACCATGCCCAGAAGACGCAAATCTCCCTACAAGCTGCAAAAACTTACAGACTTCTACCCGGCCCGGAGCTCCACATGCAGCCAAGATGGCCGCGGCGGCCGCCGGAGCGAGGATTCGCTCAGAGACATGGAGACTTCGTTCGGAACGGAGGAACCTTTGTTCGGTGCAAATGAGGAAAGTTACCGTCCAGACCCTAGGCTATCCAGGCCTCTCTACAAAGGAGATCCCGGTGAGTTATCTCCACCTTTATCCCCCTCATCAAGGAGTCCCCTTAAATCCAGACAACGAATAGACAATCTCCCCACGACATTAGGGAATCATACAGATCACCAAAACACCCAGTCTGCCATTGAAACATTCCCAGCCTCAGATCAACCTGCATCTGAAATTGCGATTAAGACCATGCTTCTATCCTTAAAACAGGCCCTTCATTCAGATATGATGGCTGCAATGACTCCTCTCTCCCAAGCACTGCAACAACAAGACCAGCGACTTACTCGCACCGAAACAAGAGTGGGAGAATTATCACAGGCCCACAACGACCTTATAGATGCTCACTCTCACCACGATGCAATAATCCAACAACTCCAACTCAAAATCGCGGACATGGAGGACCGTTCCCGATGGAACAATATAAAGTTCCGTGGAATCCCTGAATCGGTGTCCCCGGATTCCCTTATCGCCCATATCCAGCAACTGATGAAGCACTATATTCCTACGCTCACCGACACAGAAATGGCGATCGATAGAGCACACAGAATCCCTAAGCCATCCTTTCTCCCAGCATCGGTTCCCCATGACGTTCTGGCCAGAATACATTTTTACCAAACAAAAGAGAAAGTGATGATGGCAGCAAAACGCTCACCTCCACCTCCAGCGACCCATGCGGGCATAAAATTATATGCAGACCTGTCAAAGGCTACCCTTTTGAATAGGAAAAAACTGGTTACAGTGACTAAAGCACTCCATAACCACAACATCGGATACCAATGGGGCTTCCCAACCAAATTAACAATCAAAAGGCAAGGCAGATCGTTTACTATCAGATCATTAGAAGAGGGCCTGGATTTACTCAAAGATTGGCACATCCTACCAGATGACGCCGGCCCGCGGACTATAAACTCTTCTCAACAGATGGACACGGAAGAAACACAGACAGCCTAATACAGGCTTTAATACGCACCTCTACCAAACCATAGGCTCAACTCACCACTTTTGGCTGGAGCACATCGGCTTGTATGTCGATAAACATACCCACTTTGACTCTTCACCATATTGATACGTTATTGATATGGTCTTCTCCCTTCCCCCAGTTGGCAGTAGTCCAGTTGACTACCAGTTGTACCTGCCTTTCTAGCAGGTCCTTTTTACCTTTGCTCGTAGTATTATTCCTTACTCCACTCCAAGTACTACTACACTCTACACTCTACCTGTACACGGATTCTACAAACTCTACTCCTCAATGGAAACCTTTAAAACGAAAACTCCTCAAGCACCAAACTCAGGACTAATGCGAACCATCATATAACCACCATCAACATTTGTCCATGAAAAGCGCACCAAAAACAATCCCTTCGACATTCCAGTTGAGATCTGAAAACACAGCTCTTTATGTGCCCAAACGACTACCCAACGCTTCGACGCTCCTCCATTATGGCACTTAATCTCTCATCCTTGAATGTGAGGGGACTTAACTCTCCACATAAACGTTCCTTACTTTACAAAGAAGCACGGCAACTCAAGGCAGATATTCTCTTCATACAAGAGACTCACTTCATGACCTCTAAAACACCTCAATTTCAGCTAAAACACTACTCAAAAACCATTATGTCCTCCAACATCAAGAAAACACATGGAGTATTGACTGCGATACATGATTCTCTACGATTCACAACTATCTTGGAAGTCTCAGATCCACTCGGACGCTATCATATACTTGTATGCGAGATAAACCAAACACACTACACCTTAGTCAATGTCTATGGACCAAACTCCAAGCAAATTTGATTCTTTAAAAAGCTATTTTCCATAATAGAACCACTAAAAAAAGGTCGCCTGATTATAGGCAGAGATTTCAATATCATCAACGACGAAGACATGGACTCTACAGCAAAGAAGAAACCTGCACACCAAACTCTTACCCCAACTCTACAATCCAACGGCTTACACGATATATGGAGATGCCAACATGGAACCCAAAAGGATTATATGTACTTTTCCCCTCCTCACCTTTCCTATTCAAGGATCGATTTCTTTCTTATGGACAAATTCACCCTACAGCAGATAATTCCATGATTGGCACAATTACGTGGTCAGACCACACTCCCATATCCATAGAGATTGGCTCTTCTTTCAAAAATGCACCATCCAGATTATGGAGACTAGACCCTAACATACTCAAGAACCCCATACATTACAAGGCAATAGAAGATGCCCAAACACTGTTTTTTGAGACTAATTCTTCCCCAGACGTGCCCATAACGACTCTTTGAGCGACATACAAAGCCTTTATCAGAGGCATATGCATTAAAATACAAAGTATAGAGAGGAGGCAGAGGTCGCGACAGATTGAAGAAGTCTTAGAATCTATTAAAAACAAAGAAGAACTTAATAAGACTTCTCCCTCCCAATCCCTAAGCGCATCCCTTCTTAAAGAAAGAAACAGACTGCGCTCCCTCCTTTCACATGAATATGCTAACCAGCTTAAAATAACTAAAGCAAACTTCTATTCACTGGGCAACAGAGTTGGAGCCAAATTAGCCAAATATGTGAAACAACAACGCCTTAAAACAGCAATTACCAAAATCATCCACCCAAGTAAAAAATCCCCTGTCCATAACCCCCTGGAGATAGCTAATGCCTTTAGCGAATACTATCAATCTCTATATAATTTAAAAGAGGATAATTCCACACCTCAACCTACTCCAGACTCCATTCAGTCATTTCTACAATCAGTTAACCTTCCCTCATTATCTCCCAACCAATTACAAACTCTTTCTATACCCATCTCTCCAATGGAGATAGAACAAGTAATTAAAACCTTACCCCCAAACAAAGCACCAGGAGCAGATGGGTATGTTAATGAATTCTATAAACACCTTGCCCCTTCTATTTCCCCATATCTAGCAGACCTATTCAACCATGTCGTGACCTCTGGAGCCTTTCCTAAAGAAATGCTATTATCAACAATAATTACCATACCTAAGCCTGAAAAGGACTCAGAACAAGTTCAGAATTACAGACCAATTTCTTTAATTAATACTGATGTCAAAATTTATGCCAAGATATTAGCAAAAAGACTGGCAACAATAATTTCCTCTCTGGTCCATCCCGACCAGGTGGGGTTTATTCCCGGCCGTCAAGCACCTGATGCCACGAGAAGGATCCTCTCCCTCATACATAGTGTGGAATTAAATCGAACGCCTTCTCTGCTCCTTTCCTTGGATGCAGAGAAGGCGTTTGACCGCATACATTGGGGATTCTTGAGGGCAACCTGGAATAAATTTGGAATAGTGGGTTGGCTACAGTCAGCCATACTTTCTCTTTACTCTTCCCCTCAGCTAGAGTATTAGTGGATGGAGCGCTCTCAAAACCTTTTGACATTACAAACGGTACAAGGCAGGGATGCCCCCTTTCCCCTATCATTTTCGCCCTCCTCATAGAACCACTGGCCTCTAAAATTAGAGAAAATACACTGATATCTGGCATTCCCTTTGGAAACACAATCCACAAAATGATTTTGTTTGCGGACGACATTATATTAATGATCACAAACCCCAAGCAATCCCTCCCAGCCATAAAAGCAACCTTAAACCTATACTCTATTTCATCCTACTACAAACTAAACAAACATAAGTCCCTCATACTAAACTAAACCTACACACTCACCCTCAGATCCAAAAATATATCTCCAAAAAATTTCCCTTCACTTGGCCCAACCACTCTATCCCATACTTAGGTATCAAATTAGCCCCCTCTATCAAACAAATACACACTCTTAATTATATTCAACTACTCCGAGACACCCCCAAAGACCTGCTCTCCTATAGATCTGTAGGCCTTTCCAGACTAGGTCGAATAGCTGTGATAAAAATGTTTACTCTCCCAAAAATATTATATATCTTTAGGACCCTCCCAATCCCAACTACACAAACTCTCCTTCAAAAACTACAGAAACTAATAACCCAAATTGTCTGGGCATCCAAAAAACCAAGATGTGCTACGCATTTGCTATATCGGTCATTCAAAGAGGGAGAAGCAAACCTGCCGCACATAAAAAACTATTATCAAGCAACACTGTTAGACCAAATCTATTACTGGTGGCAACCTTCCAAAGAAAAAACCTGGTCCCAAATGGAAGCCATGATAGCCAGGCCCCTCACCCTCCAAAACATTCTGATCTTACACTCCTTAAACCCAAAAACTAAGCCAATACAACACCCCTGTATCATGGCTTCCTTAGAGGCCTGGAAGACCCTCATATCAGACACTACAACACCTACAATTTCCGTCCAAATCCCTATCGATTTATTACAAGGATTAACCGAACCGTTACCCCTAGACCCATGGAAAACCAAAGGTATCTGATTCCTAAAAGACTTATTTCGACAAGATAAATTGGCCACATTTCCATATCTCCAAGCAAAACACAATCTCCATTCCTCCACCTATTTCACATACTTACGAATACGCCAATGCATAATGGTCCACAAACTCCCCCTAGTAGCCGCCCAACCAATACCATCTTTTCAATTTCTGTCAGCAGCTGAATACCCATGCAAAGGCATCTCTCACTTTTATCGACATATCATCCATACATCATTCAGATTCACAACATCCTCAATGTTAAAATGGGAAACTACTTTAGATAAAATCCCTGAGTCAGAGTGGAAGAAAGCTTTCACACTATCCTACAGAGCCTCTTGCTGTGTCAACCACTGGGAAGCATATTTAAAAATTATACATGAATGGTATTTGACACCAAAAAAACTTTCCAAAATATATGCGTCCCACTCCCCACAATGCTGGAGATCCTGCGGAGAGATAGGTACTCTGTATCACATCCTATGGTCATGCAAGTCTATAAAACCATACTGGAATAAAATCTTTACACTACTTTCATAACTATCAGGTCATATAATACAACCCGACCCCAGATTGGCCCTATTACACATAGGCCTTGATCAATTTCCCATAGACTCTAGAACAGTCATTATACATTTATTATATGCTGCGAAGGTGAACATCACCAGACTCTGGAAAACAGACAAAATCCCCTCACTCCTTAATGTGATTTCAGATCTTAACTTTCAATATGCAATGGAAAAATGGTTCGCTCTCAGATTCACATCATTCCCCAAATTTGATAACAAATGGAAAGTTTGGTTCAAAAACCCAAACAGCTGGAACTAGTATGATAGATTCTTATACCTACTCACCATATCCATGATTCGTGTAACAAACACATTTGCTTATTTATTAAATCAGTAGTACTGTAGCAATAGATGCTACCCTGTCTCACTCTTTCCCCTACCCTACTTGGAGTACCCCTAATTTCCCCCTCTTTATCTCCTACCTCTCTACCTGAGTTCACTAAAAAAAAATTTTTTTTTCTTTCTTGGACTCTGTAATATGGCGTAATGACTATAGATTATTTCCAACAAGTAGTCCATAATAAGTTTTTATACGCAACATTGTTATTATAATGCTGAACTTGTGGTTGTAACTGCATGAAATTGCTTGTTATGCTAAAACTTCAATAAAAACTGATTGAAATTAAAATTGATTCTTTAAGCCGCCATTGGGGTCTCGGCCCAACAGCCGACTTGATCTTAGCGTATATAACCACCATGGAGTGACCAGAAAGGGGAGAATCCCTATTGAAGGATTTGGAAACCAGGGGTATCGAAGGAGCCCCCATGAAGATATGGTCAATCCTGGCCAGAGTCCTATGGGGGGGCAGAATAATGAGTATAATCCCTCGTTTTGGGGTTGCATTCCCTCTACACATCTACCATCCCTAGTGAGTAGAGTAGCCTGGCAATCTTCAAGCTCCTCCTCGGAGGCTGGCGAAGGCGAGTTCGTTCAGAACCTGATTTGTCTAACGTGATCCAGGGCAATGTTGGAGTCCCCTCCCAAGATTACTGTACCTTCAAACTGGTGAGAGAGGGATCCCAACATGGACTAGAAAAACTGTACCTGACCCTGGTTTGGGGCGTAATAAGAAATAAAGGTGTAAGGCTGGCCTCTAAGCTCTCCTGTCAGGAGAATGTACCTACCCTCAGGATCCCTAACTTCCCGCCTAGTTTGGAATCTTACCCCTTTGGCAAAGAAAACCCCCACCCCTCTTGTCTTATCCAGAGCATTAGCCAGAAAGAATTGAGGGAATTTCTCATTTATGAATTTTGGGTTATATTGGGCAGGGAAATGGGTTTCCTGCAGGAGGAGAACCTCCGGGTGCTGAGAGTGAGCGGAGTGGAAATATTTCTGATGCTTTAGGGGGGAGCTTAAGCCCTGGACATTATGGGACGCCAGTTTCAGCATGGCTAAGTGTTTAGGTGAGGAGGGCATTTCAGAAAGAGAAAGCAATATGCATCACTGAAGGACCACTCACCCGATCCCAACAGAGAGACGAGGAATGGGAAGCCTCCCCCTGTGGAGAGCAGCAAAGATTTCCCGCATCCAACCAGATTAGATCTTCCTGGCGCCTAGAGGGAAAGAAAGAGAAAGGGAGAAAGAGGGGAAAATCTAGAACAAGAAGCAAAAACAGTTAAGAGAGAAAGAGGGGGGCGAAGACCCTTGGCATCAGCTCCCCCAAGGAGAACCAGAAACCTCTGCCCAAACAGCAGAGTGACTTCTCTTTCAAATAGTTTTTATTGAAAGTTTTACAGTAACAGTTAAACAAAACCGTAATAGGTGATTACGGTCATACATTACAATAGACAGGAATTCAATTTTAGAGAAAAGCGTATGACCATACAGTATCTTAACATAAAACAAAACAAACTTGAAATTGTAGTAACGTAAAAGCGTTGGACGCAATGAGTCGCTCCCCTACTCCAGGCACCCCATCTGGGAGCAGTCTGTGTCAGTGGAGAGGGAAGACGACACATCGCGTATTAAATTCTCCCTTAGATTGTGTTTCAAACAAGAGCAATGTAAAGCAGGAAGGGGAAAGGAAATCTAAGAGGAGAGGGCGGTTGAGACGAAAAGAAAGAGAATAGGAAGAAGGAGAAAAGGGAAAGAAGAGACGGAGAGAAAAGAGCAGGGTAGCACATAGGTGGGATCTTTTTAATAGTTGTGGACCAGTGGAACCTGCGTTACCATGTTAAGGGTACATAGATGGTACAATGTCCTAGTGAGTACTAGGGTGGATACACGATGGGACGAGAAAAGAGAGGCAGAGAAGAAAGGGAAAAGAGGAAGAAGGATAAGAGAAAGAAAAGCAGAGTTGGCGGGAGAGGAGAATCTAAAGGAAAGGGGAAGGACGAAATGTAACGAGAACAAACTTTGTGTTAGATTC
>BLSH010216934.1:0-19599 GCA_018402905.1 Glandirana rugosa | reverse complement strand
AGTCGACTTCGTTACTAGGTGGGAATTGACCTCATTGCTTCAGCTGACACATACCATAGCAAAGATACATAGAGATTAAAGGAGAGTCCAGTTAAGGGTGGATCATTGCTTCAGCTGACACATACCATAGCAAAGATACATATACATATACACAGTGTGCTATATATCAGAGTACACTGTACGTAGTGTATAAGAATATATACAGCCTGGTATATATATATATATATATATATATATATATATATATACACACAGCGTATTGAGTGTGCACTATATATTTGTACCTAAGGTATATAGTCCACTTAACGTGTTGTCTTCAAATATATACAGTCTAGTGTACACAGATATACATGCAGCGTATTGAGTGCACACTATAAATCGGTGCATTCGGGGGTGTATGGTATATAGTACAGTGTAGTGCAGTGCAAAAAAAAAACATCATGTCAGGAAGGCCACAAAGGAGAGGCAGACGCTCCCAGGCCACTAAAAGAGGGCAAGCAGCCTCTGTGTCTTCAGTGAAAGGTGGCAGACATGGTACATCCTCTGCAGACGGGTCACGCTTGTCCTTTTTTTTCTGCTGTTGGACGTGCTATTGAGCCACAACATGTAGAAGAGTTGGTGGAGTGGATAACTATGCCGTCCTCATCCTCCTCATCCTCTGTCACCCAGGCTCGTACAAGTTTGCATTCCAATGCATCTGGCAAGGTGGCCTATTCTACTGGATCCTTGTCCACAGTTACTCCTTCTGTAGCCCCACCATCATGCATGGAGGAGTCACCTGAGTTGTTCGACCATAGTGTTGGTTACATGCTCATGGAGGATGTGCAGCAGTTTGAAGGCAGTTTGAAGGCTCCGATGTTGGTTCCCAAGTTGAGGAAGGGAGTAGCGTGAGCCTAGAGACAGGGGGTGCCACAAAATAACTAGAAACTAGCAGTCATGTTCCCCCAGCTGCAGTATACTGCCAAGTTTGTTCATGATGAGAAGGGAGGGGATGATGAGGACACAGACTGTACTTGGGTGCCTGAGAGAAGAGAGGAGGCAAGAGAGGAGGAGGCGAAGGCAGGATGTTCTCCAGGGGCCAACTTATGGGCAGCCACCCAATTGCATCAGCCCACAGAGCTCCACAGGTGCAGGGCTGCCTTCCTGCCGACTTCCAAAATTTCTTTGGTTGGGCATTTTTCAGCACATGTGCAGTAGATCGCACTGTTGCCATTTGCAATCTATGCCTGAAGCGGGTCAAGCGTGGCCAGGACTCCAGCTGATTGGGCACTATTGTCTTGACAAGACATATGATGACCAGTCAAGCAGTCCGTTGGCAAGAGTACCTGAAGAACCCACACCAGAAAACAAGGTGGACTCCTCCTGGCTCCTCATCTGGCATCTCAACACCTACTATACCTGCAGTCCTCTTCAAAACCTGCACTGAGAGGAATGAAGGTGTAGCAATGCGTGCCACAACTAGTACTTGCAGCCAGAAATCTGCTAGCAGTACACCACCAGGTGAATTCTGCAGGCAAATATCTGTACCCCAGTTGCTGAACCGTAAAAAGAAATACAGTCCAAGCCATCCACATGCTCAGCGTCTTAATGCTAGCTTGGCCAAATTGCTAACACTCCAACTGCTGCCTTTTCAGCTGGTAGACTCTGCCCCTTTCATGAATTTGTGGAATGTGCTGTCCCACAGTGGCATGTTCCCAAAAAAGATTTCTTTCCACGTAAGGCCATTCCAGCTCTCTATCTTCATGTGGAAGGCAATTTTTTGGCCTCGTTGAACAGTGCGGTCAGCACCAGGGTTCAGATTATTGCTGATTCATGGTCCAGCAGGCATGGTCAGGGATTTTACCTTTCCTTAATGGTGCACTGGGTAACTCTGCTGGCAGCTTGGAAGGATGCAGTACAGGGTTCAGTTTTGGAAATAGTTTTGCCACCATGCCTCCAAAAAGCTGGTGGTGATTTTTCCACATCCTCCTCCACCCCCTCCTCTTCTTCTACCTCTGTGGCCTCATCTGCAGAATTAATATACAAGAGATCAATCAACACAGTAAAACAAAATAAGGAATAAGCAGCTGTACACTAAGGGAAAAATTCATCAAATCCCCACCAGACTTATAATATGACAAGAGTGCAGCACTATAAATATTGATGATATTAGTCAAAACATATTAAAGTCCATGATAAGCTTCAAGCATTTCCAAATGAGAAATCCCACAGGTGCAACACATGCCAGAAACAAGTGCTTCAGTGTTAACCACCACCAGCGAATAGATGACCGCTCACCTCCCTGTGTGGATCCTCAGATAAAGGATCATATGCGCTCTTAGCCCTCTAACGAGGGGGTAATGATAAATCAGCCACATAACCACTTCAGGATCATCAGCCAACAGTGCGTTCTTGGTCCTTCCTTGGACTCCAGCCCGTCATATAAAAGTAAAAAGCAAAAAAAAGAGAGCCCGAATTGCCCTAAAAACTCTATACCTCCCCAGGAGCGTGCTAACCTACCAAATGTCCATCTTTATAATCTAGCATGTTTGCTGAGTATTGGAATTGACTGGATACTGAAAGCATCTAAATACTCAAACTATAAACTGGAATCCACTATGGTTCACCCCTATTCTTTAACGGCACTTTTGCATACCCGTTGGAAATCCCTGGTATCCCCAATTCAACATAACTTACTACTAAGGGACACCTCCATTGCTTGGAGAGAAACTCGTAAGCTCTTGGCATTATCACCTTTTATCTCCAGACATTTGCCTGTGCAAGGTCACCCTAATTTCTCCCCAGGACTGACACAGGAAGTCTTCCACAAATGGAAAGAAAAGGTCATAGTCACCTTTGCGGATCTGTGTGACTCCATCAAAGGAACTCCGCTTCCCTTCCATAACTTGGCTCGAGTCTATGACCTGCCACAATCTCATATCTTCTACCACAATCAGTGCACCAGCTTTCTCAAATCCCTTGGATTGGATGGTCCGAACAGATTTAGACCTTCTTTCATGGAAAAAATGATCACCCAGCAATCTTACACAATTTCAGACATTTACAAACCCCTCCGCATGGCCGCCTGCTCAGCCTCTGCAACTTTAAGGAAACCTAACTGGTCCAAAGATTTTTTTGTAGAGAACTCAGAGGATAAAATACTCGAAGGATACAATGTAGTTCTCAATCTCACCCCCAACGAACAATGGAGAGAGACGCAAATGAAAATTATGCACAGGGCCTACCTCCCCTACCTTCACATCAAACCTGCTCCAAATGCGACCTCTTGCCCCCTGTGCCCTCAGATGCAACCCTCTCTAGCTCATAGAGTCTGGTTCTGCCAACACATCTCAGCCTTTTGGGACAAAGTATTGACCTTCATCCTGAACATTACCAACATGAAGCTTCCTAAGGAGTCCATGTTGCTTCTTTTAGGGTTCTGGGATACCACATCTCTAACTAACCTCACCCAGGGACGGCACTCCAATCAAAAACCATGGATACTACACACCCTGTTGGCGGCCAGAAAACTTATCCTGAAAAATTGGGTGCACCCAACCAAACCTTCAATCCTTCTTCTCCAAAAGGATATACTTGCTCTGCTATATAGGGAAAGACTGATGACAGACCTCCTTCTTCCTTCAAGGAAGATCTTCATCAACAAATGGCAAACCTTCATAACGAAAACCAGCAGAATCGTCCTCGCTACTCAACCAACCCCTCAGTTATTATGAGAGCCTCAAACAATTTTATCACAAGTGATAACTACCAATTGGTATCCCACAGGCCAAGGATATCGAGAACTTGGTCATCTTAGGAAACATCACTGGGTCAACCATGTCATCCTTCATATTCATTAGGTTATTTAAACAATAACTATGGTAATTCCATAATCTTATGCTTTCTTCAGTCTATTATCACCATGGGTTGTTAATGATCAATTTGCCTTTAAGTAACTTTCTGAGATCCATCCAGCTACCGCCCATGAGTAATGAGTCGACAACACAAGGGTACCCCCTCATCAATCTGTCAGTGCATGAACTCTCCCCATTCCCTGACGTACATGCCAATTACTGATACTACCCGAGTGGTAATGAGGGTGAATACCTCACCCCCACCTACAGCTTCAGTGCAGCCTCCTATACCCCCCCACATTACTTATCTTCCCCCCACATACCCTTTGTTTTGCTTTCGGTAAATGGTACTTTATAAACCATTGCAGTATGATCATTGTGGTTTATCTTACAAAAAAAAAAAAAAAAGAGGCATTGTTTTGGGAATATGTTTATTACTTCACTGTATCTCTGTGTTGGAAAGATTGAAAGAGGTGCATGCGCTCCCAACTTTATGCTGACAGTATCTGTAATAGCTGTTGTCTCAATAACATTTCTTGAAAAAAAAAAAAAGTAAAAAGCAAAGCTCTAAGTGCTCTCCGTATAAAAGGTCAATTTATTAGTAAAATGAAATTGCACTTACATAAAAGGCACTGACAAACAGTGCATAGGAACACGCTTTAATCAGATAGTGAAATCCACCATGCCAATGTGAATGAACGTCAATCGCGGATGACGTCACACACTCCCTCCTACCGCACGAGTATCGTCCCGGAACCGGAACTTCGTCAGCGGCTTAGGAGGTGGAAGACGTTCCGCACTTTATATTACAGAAAATTCACGAATGAATAACACTATTGGCCAACCATTTTGACACGTCATTTCCTGGGTGGGGCTGGAGTCAAAAGATCAAGCATTCAACCTCTGCCTCTTCCCATCAACCAGGAAGTGACACCGGCCCAAAAGCTCCAATCAGCACCTAACTGTCAGCAAAGGATGCACTTGTGGTATCTGAGCTTAAAAACGCCTCCAGTGCTTCGAGGTGCCGAACCAATAATAAAAATACTAAAGAGACAATTTGCATGGCAGACATTAATAAAATCATATATTAAAACCCTAAATTCAGGATAGGAAAAATTGTGTAATTAACATGGACGTACACCCGCAATCGACACTATTCACATAAATAAAAACAAAAACTCCTTATCTATTGGGAATAAAACAGTTTAAATCAAACTCAATATTTAAACCAAATGGCGCTAAAACTTTAGTTTCATAAATCCAGTGAGATTCTTTCCTACTGAGTTGTCGGGTGAAGTTTCCTCCCCTCCAATGTTTAACAACCCTTTCGACTCCCCAAAACTTGAGTCCTCTAGGGTCTCTATTATTATCTGCACTCTTGTCATATTATAAGTCTGATGGGGATTTGGTGAATTTTTCCCTTAGTGTACAGCTGCTTATTCCTGATTTTGTTTTACTGCGCTGATTGATTTCTTGTATATTGGTCATTGATTAATTTGTCACAATTTAGGAGCAGTATGGATGTATTTCAATATTTAGAAAAACGTGAAATTAAGCTTGATGAAGTATTCTCAAAAACAGCCAGTCAGAGTATGGATAATGATCTGTTTCATTCTTTTAAACAACTTGGTTATGTATTTGAGAAAAAGGTCAAAACCTGATGGGATATCACCAGTTTTGAACAATATATTACGGCCAAATTAGTATCCAGGCGTTTAAGGTGGGATATCCCGGCTTGTGATGGCCTTATTGATCCTGAATCTACCCAGGAGTGGGAGGATTTCTTCACCCGTAAGGGGATAGAATTATTGGAATTCTTACTGGTTCGAAAGAAACGTAAAATGAAAATTCTAGAGTCACAAATTAGTGAAATAAAAAGTAAAATTGAACCCCTGAAGGACAGTGAAGAATTCCAGAAACACTCTGCTGAGTTACAAAATAAATTAGCAAAATGGGATAGAGAGATTCAGAGTAAGAAAAGGAAGACGTTTCTCAGGGATTTAGATGACTTTCAGAACAACACTGTATATCAGTGGCAAAGTATTAATAAAAATACTCCAGATTTAACATCTCAGCAGGGACAGGTTACACAGGGAGAAAGTGGAGTCTCACTAACGCCTATGGTCAGATCTCCCAATAGAGGGATGCATCATGACCTGAGAGGTGTTGCTACACCTCAATGGAGAGGCCATTATGGCCAGCTGGATAAATTTCCAGTGCCACAAGGCCCTAAGAAATGTAAAAATAAGGGGAGAAATACAGGTCATCATCAACCAATATGGGATGCTGCCCCTGATAATTATGGTTATAATCAGTATAGAACTCCGGTGAGAAATAATCAACAAGGGGGAGGTGGCTGGCTCAGATATCCCCAATGGGGGCCATATGTTCCAAGAGAATCATCTGGACATTTTTGAACCCCCAAAGGGAAAGGATATCAACATTCAGCTCCCCGTAGACAATACTATAATCAGGGAAATCGTGATACCGAGGTACCGGTTCACTATAGATACAGTCCATTGCAGGATTATACATCCGATGAAAGGGTGGATTTTTGGCAAGCACAGAGTGGCCCAGACGGAGGTCGTCCACTGCAGTGTCCCGACGCGGAGAAGGAATGGTGGAACCCTCCGCATGGCAACCTGAGAGTGGACAACACTACCGGAAATAGAAAAGAAAGAGAGGAAGGAGAGCAGGGAAACGATTACAAAAAACAAGGCCCCATTAGGAGCAGGTATTTATAACCTAAGCGGAGTTAATCTTAATGAGGATGAACTGAAGGTCCTGGATAAGGGACTCAAGTTTGCTCCGGTCCATAATTTTAACAAATTTCAGACATATATCAATCTCAATAAATTTGTACGGACACTCAATATTAAAAAAGTATTGCAGCCAATCATGAGGTACATTCCAATTTACATAATCGATCGGTCTTCAATCCCCATAATAAGGATAACAAATATATTGAAGTATTTAAGAATAAAGTGTGTAAAGATATTGAAACAATGAAGATCAGGAGGATAACAGACCCTCAGTACGTTAAAAGGGGGATAGACTCTCTGGAAAGACAGAAAGTTAGTTATACGTCCAGCGGACAAGGGCGGTGGCCTGGTGATATTAAGTAAAACATATTACCTTGCTGAAATGCATAAATTGTTAAGTGATCGTGACACCTATCAGTTATTGAATAGAGATCCTGTCCTATCTTTTAAAGATGATCTACATGGATTGGTTGAGGAGGGTAAAAAAAGTGGAGTTTTGACTAAAAAGGAGGCATTATATCTTGAACCCTTGTCTTGTAGGACACCAATTATGTATATTCTCCCTAAGATTCATAAGGATATTAATAATCCTCCGGGAAGGCCTATCATTAACGAAATCGATTCTGTCTCAGCTCGACTGGGGCAGTATATTGATTACTTCTTGCAGCCACTAGTCACTCGCACCAAAGCCTTCTTAAAAGACACTAAGCATATCATCCAAATAATTGAAAATCTTACATGCTCCAGCTCTACCTTCCTGGTCACTGCCAACGTAGGTTCAGTATACACCGTCATTGGTCACGATGAAGCCCTAAGGTCAGTTGAGTGGGCTTTGGAGTCCTCTGAGCTTCGAGTGGAGCATCAAAAATTCCAACTGGATGGTCTAGACTTCTGCTTGTGAAGGAATTATTTCTGGCACCAAGGACAATATTATCTTCAGTCCAGGGGAGTGGCCATGGGTGCCCGCTTCGCTCCCAGTGTTGCCAATTTATTTATGGCTCACTGGGAGGAGGATGTGGTTTTTGGTGACACTCCCCCTGAATTGAAATGTTACAGGAGATTCATAGATGATTTGATCATTATATGGGAAGGGGAGAGATCCAGTTTGGAATCCTTCATGAACAAACTTAATGCTAATTATAGAAATATAGTTCTCTCTTGGAATGTCAGTACGGAAAGAATTATATTTCTTGATCTGGAAATTATGAGGGATGAGAATAGTTTCATCTTAAAGAATTTTTTCAAACCCACCGATCGCAATGCCTATATTCCCCTGGGGAGTTGCCATCACCAGCAATGGTTGAGCAACATCCCTAGGGGACAATTTATTAGGCTTAGACGGAACTGCTCGCGTGTGAAAGATTTTGCGGATCAATCACAACTTTTGGCCCATCGTTTTGAACAGAAAGGTTATTTGAAGGATGCGCTTGATCATGAGATTGAGAGGGTTAAAAAGATGGAAAGACAGCAATTAGTAAATAACTCTGAATCTAGGACCTCCAGGGATGAGCATCAATTCAAAATAGTGATGGATTACAGTATTCAACATAAAAAATTTGAAAGGATTGTACAAAATAACTGGGCAATCCTTAAGATGGATAGAGTATTGGGGCCTGTCCACCCAGACAGACCTCAATTTATATACAAAAAAGCACCTTTGTTGCGTGATAAAATAGTCCCAGGGGTAGTTGATCCTCCTATTCAGTCCGAAAACAGGCTTTTTTCTTTTTTGACAGGATTTTATGCGTGCGGGAGATGTGTGGCCTGCAGGCATTCCAAATGCAACCTCAAGAAACGTAAAGAGTTTATAGCAACAGCTACAGCTAAACAGTACAAGATCGCCCAACTTATAACCTGCGACACAGTGGGGGTCGTGTATATGTTGGAATGCGGATGTGGGTTGCAGTACATTGGAAGGACTACTAGAGCTCTCCAGGTTTGCCTCCATGAACATGTTAAGAATATTAAAAAGGGGCTGATCACACATAATGTATCCAAACATTTCAGAGAAGTACATAATAGAGACCCTAGAGGACTCAAGTTTTGGGGAGTCGAAAGGGTTGTTAAACATTGGAGGGGAGGAAACTTCACCCGACAACTCAGTAGGAAAGAATCTCACTGGATTTATGAAACTAAAGTTTTAGCGCCATTTGGTTTAAATATTGAGTTTGATTTAAACGGTTTTAATTCCAATAGATAAGGAGTTTTTGTTTTTATTTATGTGAATAGTGTCGATTGCGGGTGTACGTCCATGTTAATTACACAATTTTTCCTATCCTGAATTTAGGATTTTAATATATGATTTTATTAATGTCTGCCATGCAAATTGTCTCTTTAGTATTTTTATTATTGGTTCGGCGCCTCGAAGCACTGGAGGCGTTTTTAAGCTCAGATACCACAAGTGCATCCTTTGCTGACAGTTAGGTGCTGATTGGAGCTTTTGGGTCGGTGTCACTTCCTGGTTGATGGGAAGAGGCAGAAGTTGAATGCTTGATCTTTTCACTCCCGCCCCACCCAGGAAATGATGTGTCAAAATGGTTGGCCAATGGTGTTATTCATTCGTGAATTTCCTGTAATATAAAGTGTGGAACGTATTCCACCTCCTAAGCCGCTGACGAAGTTCCGGTTCCGGGACGATACGCGTGCGGTAGGAGGGAGCGTGTGACGTCATCCGTGATCGACATTCATTCACATTGGCAATGTGGATTTCACTATCTGATTGAAGCATGTTCCTATGCACTGTTTGTCAGTGCCTTTTATGTAAGTGCAATTTCATTTTACTAATAAATTGACCTTTTAAACGGAGAGCACTTAGAAAGGAAGGACCAAGAACGCACTGTTGGCTGATGATCCTGAAGTGGTTCTGTGGCTGATTTATCATTACCCCCTCATTAGAGGGCTAAGAGCGCATATGATCCTTTATCTGATGATCCACACAGGGAGGTGAGCGGCCATCTATTCACTGGTGGTGGTTAACACTGAAGCACCTGTTTCTGGCATGTGTTGCACCTGTGGGACTTCTCATTTAGAAATGCTTGAAGCTTATCATGGACTTTAATATGTTTTGACTAATATCATCAATATTTGTAGCGCTGCACTCTTCTGCAGAATTGTCCTCTGAACCTGCAGTGCTCCCTAAGCGTTCAAGGGGCTATGCAAGCAATCAGGCTAAAAGATGGCATGCGATGCATGAGCTAGTCTGTCTTGGGGACAGGAGCCACACTGGGGAAGAGATTCTTTCAGCTCTGCGGGGGCAGGCTCAGAGGTGGCTGACGACATGGCTGTTTGAGCTAGGAATGGTTGTATGCGACAATGGCACCAACCTTCTCTCTGCCCTCTTACTGGGACAATTGACACATGTTCCATGCTTGGCACATGTCTTGAATTTGGTGGTGCAGTGTTTCTTGACCAGGTACCCAGGCTTGCCAGATATCCTGAGGCAGGCCAGACAAGTCTGTGGTTATTTCTGGTGTTCATACAATGCCAGTGCCCAGCTGGCTGACATCCAGATGGAATTCAACCTGCCCAACAACCATCTCATTTGTGACATGCCCTCCAGGTGGAACTCAACATTGGCAATGCTGCAGCGACTGCATGCACAGCAGAGGGCCATCGATGAGTATCTCTGTGAGCATGGCACCAGGACATGCTCAGGGGAGCTTGGCTTTTTTTCACCATGTCAGTGGCTAATGATCAAAGATGCATGCACTGTCCTGTCACCATTTGAGGAGGCCACAAGGATGGTGAGCAGCGACAATACATGCATCAGTGACACTGTCCCACTAATATTCCTTCTGCAGCACACGCTTAGTGGAATCATGGACATGGCACTTGAGGCAGAACAGAGGGAGGCCCCCTATATGCAGAGAACATTCCTACAGAGCCGCCAAACACACGGAAGGGGGGGCATGATTGTGTCAGCATGGATGTGGAGTATAATACACAGCAGTCTTCAAGGGATCATGGCTTTCAGGCCCCAGAAACCCAAGGAGTTGTACGTGGCTGGGAGGAGGGAGTTGCTGATAATGTCATCCTCAGTGACACAGAGGATACTCATGCCTCCTCAAACTTACGCTGCATGGGCTCTCTGATTCTAAAAAGCCTGCAAAAAGACCCTAGGATTTGTGGTATCAAGGAGAGGGATGAATACTGGCTGGCAGACCTTCTGGATCCACTTTACAAGGGTAAAGTTGAAGAACTCATCCTGCCTGTGCAGAGGGTGCAGAGGATGAAACATCTTCAGGACACCTTGAAAAAAAGTTTGTGCAATGCCTTTCCAGACCTGGGAGTTTACCGTGTCCTGCTTCTGGCCCTGGACAACGTGTTTTTGATGTTTCGGTCATTCAGAGGCAGAGTTGTGGAGAAGGTGGCCGGCTGAGCGATGCTTTTAAAAAAAATTTCAGTCCTCAGCACCGAGGCCTGATAGGTTCAAGCAACCATCGTCAGCGTCTGCATTATATGGTGCAGGAATATATAGGGGCAAGAGCAGACTTGGAGACCTTTCCAACTGAGCATCCACTTAGTTACTGGGTCTTGAGGATTGACCACTGGTTGGAACTTGCCAAATATGCAATTGAGCTTCTGGCCTGTCCTGCATCCAGGGTGCTTTCTGAATGGACATTTAGTGCTACTGGAGGGTTCGTAACCGATCAAAGAGTGCGCCTGTCCACAGACTCGGTTAACAGGCTCACATTTATAAAAATGAATCAGTCCTGGATCAGCAGCTATCAAGCCCCTGATGCTGATGCAACTGATTAAATTTGCTAGGGATCTGGGATCCCTTGAAGACGGCTACTGCTCCTATTCCTTCTGTCCATAATATAGAACTATATTTGTATTTAGGGCAACACCAACACCCAAGGCCCATTTTTTCTGCACCTGATTTACAGGGGCATGCCATAACAATTTGTAAATAAATTTACATCAGGCCCAGTTCCTCTGCCCAACAACTGTAACTGCAAGGGGTTACAGTGTTCTGGCACCATCAACACACAAGGCCCAATTTTTGGCCACCTGTTTGACTGGGGGCTTTCGTCACAATTTGTAAACTAATTTACAACATCAGGCCCAGTTCCTCCGTCCAACTAGAATAACTGCAAGGGGTTAGTGTTCAGGCACCGCCAACACACAAGGCCCAATTTTTGGCCATCTGTTTGACTGGGGGCTTTCGTCACAATTTGTAAACTAATTTACAACATCAGGACCAGTTCCTCCGTCCAACAAGAGTAACTGCAAGGGGTTACAATGTTCTGGCTGCCAAAACACAAGGCCCAATTTTTGGCCACCTGTTTGACTGGGGGCTTTCGCCACAATTTGTAAACTAATTTACAACATCAGGCCCAGTTCCTCCATTTAACAAGAGTAACTGCAAGGGGTTACAGTGTTCTGGCACCGTCAACACACAAGGCCCAATTTTTGGCCACCTGTTTTACTGGTGGCTTTCGCCACAATTTGTAAACTAATTTACAACTTCAGGCTCAGTTCCTCCGTCCAACAAGAGTAACTGCAAGGGGTTACAGTGTTCTGGCACCGCCAACACACCCGGCCCAATTTTTGGCCACCTGTTTGACTGGGGGCTTTCGTCACACTTTGTAAACGAATTTACAACATCAGGCCCAGTTCCTCCATCCAACAAGAATAACTGCAAGGGGTTACAGTGTTCTGGCAACGCCAACACACAAGGCCCAATTTTTCGCCACCTGTTTGACTGGTGGATTTTATCACAATATTTTAACTAATCTACAACAGCAGGGCCCGCGCCAAAATAAACAAAAAAATGACGTGCGGTTCCCCCCAAAATCAAAACCAGGCCCATCAGGTCTGTTATGGAATTTAAGGGGAACCCTGTGCCAAAATTTAAAAAAAAAATGCTGTGCGGTTCCCCCCAAAATCCAAACCAGGCTCTTCAGGTCTGGTATGGAATTTAAGGGAAATATTGTGCCAAAATAAAAAAAAATTGACGTGTGGTTCCACCAAAATCCAAACCAGGCCCTTCGGGTCTGGTATGGAATTTAAGGGGAACCTGTGCCAAAATTAAAAAAAAAAAACGATGTGCGCTTCCCCCCAAAATCAAAACCAGGCCCTTCAGATCTGGTATGGAATTTAAGGAGAAGCCCGTGCCAAAATTAAAAAAAAAATGCCGTGCAGTTCCCCCCAAAATCCAAACCAGGCTCTTCAGGTCTGGTATGGATTTTAAGGGGAACCCCGCACCAAATTAAAAAAAATCCAAACGAGACCCTTATCCGAGCATGCAGCCCTGGCATGGCTGCAGGGGGTGGGGACGAGCGAGTGCCCCCCCGAACCATACCAGGCCACATGCCCTCAACATGGGGAGGATGCTTTGAGGTCCCCCCAAAGCACCTTGTCCCCAGTTGATGGGGAAAAGGGAATCATCTCCACAACCCTGGCCAGTGTTTGCGGGCAGGTGGCTTATCAGAATCTGGAAGCCCCGTTAATAAGGAGGCCCCCAGATCCCAACCCCCCATGTGAATAGGTTTGGGGTACCCTACCCATTCACCAAAAAGGAGTATAGTGTAAAAAAAAAAATAGGCGGAGTGCACATGCGCGGAGCGTCCCGGCCTTTTGGACCCTTTATTGCGAGCAGCGGTGCTCGGCTTGCCCGCTCAAGAGGTGGGGGAGTGGGGGACAACCACAGGGACAGTCCCGGAACGGTGCGGAGCCACGATTCTTATAGTGATTCCCGCATCCAGCCTCGTCCACCAAATTGAGGCCGCGGCTTGGGCCTACTCGTCCAGCCGCCCGTAGCATCCTCACAATACAGGAGGACTGAGTCACCAGAGGTTAGAGGAGCTTAAAAGGGGACACTCTGGGCATACAAAGCATTCGGGTATATCACCTGAAATAAAAGGATTCCCTAGCCTGTTCGGGTTTGGTGAGTGACAACTGGGGTAGGAGCCAATAATTGAGCCTGAGGCTCAGGCCTATTTTTGATTTATAATACAGAGACTGAATCTTGGATATTCATAAAACTACTCTTTTACACACAGAAACTGCTGGGTTACCCCCTAATTCATTAGTAGTGGATCCTCCTTAATCTACAGTATTATTCTGGGTGTTTCCTCATTCCTCTACAAACTTGTTTTCACGCTAGTCCCATTTTTGATCCCTTTGAAGTAGGGATCACTTCTAGCTACCCTTACTGGAAAACCTTCTACTCCTAGGACCATGCAGTCGGGCGCAGTCAGATGGGACCTCTCCCGTCAGCCAGGCTATGACACCCCAGTCCCAAAGGGCCCACAGGGGTCCAAAGGTCCCCAGTCAACCCCAGGGGTCTGCGAGGAGATGGATGCCAGGTCAGACGGGTGCTCACATGTACTACCTTCCCCAGGACCCCCCGGGAACTCAACCTTTGGCCCAGATCCTATCCCCAGCTTCTACAATTTCGCTATTGGAGCGGACATTAGATGAACTCATTACAACACTGTTTAAAGAGCACAGTTCTGGTAACCCACAATTGGACCCATCCAGCCCCCAAGCTCTAATACCTCACTCGGACTTTCAAATGATGGAGGTTTTTTTCTAAAATGCTCTCTAAGAGCCTGGCCCAAACAGCCACTCAAATTACTTCTGTTATCCAGGCTGATCTTCAGGGCTTGGGGTCTAGGAGAGACGCAATAGAGCAGAAGACAGACCAATCTGTTTCCAGAATCAATCAAAACACAGCACGTATTCAGGATCTTCAGGACCAACTAGAGACGGCCCTTTCTAAAATAGACCATCTGGAAAATCGCTCTAGACGCTATAATTTCCGAATCCGGGGAATTCCTGATGCCATCACCGACGTTCATGCGGTCGTGGGTGACTTTATTAAAGAAATCATCCCAGGCATCCCAGAGCACCGCCTGGAACTAGACAGGGCCCACAGAGCACTTCAGCCACCGAGGACTGATGGTCTACCTAGAGACATTGTAGTAAAACCCCACTTTTATGGAGCAAAGGAGGAGATCATGAAGGCCTCCAGATCCACACCCAGCCTTTCTATCCAAGGTCACTCTGTCCAGGTCTTCGCTGACTTATCACCCACTACTATACAGAAAAGAAGAACCCTGAAGCCTCTACTAGAAATCCTCACTAAGTCGTCCATCAAATACTGGTGGTCCTTCCCTTTTCGTCTGGATTTTATTTTCAAAAGATAGGAGGTGGTGTTACTGCGCTAGGCTTAAATGGTTCTAACAGGACAGTTGAGTGAGCTGCCACGCAACGACCAAACTAATCATAGAAACAGTGGAAATGTGGGGGGTGGCGCTAAACCCAAAATATAAGTGTAAGTCAGATAGATAAAGCATGTAACAATATGTCAATATTTTCCAAGAAAAAAGTGATACAAACATAACAAAATATAAATCCCATAAATAAACAGTGAAAAAAAGTGAATATATTTGAAAAAAGCAATAGTTCAACCATATATTGTCCATTCAAAAAGAGTATTGACTTATTGAACCCAAAGTTCATCTCGGGTATAAGCAAGAAATACTCCTAGATGATTGTGCAGGTGAATGAAAGTGTTCCAAATGGCATCAATGTTTGAAAAACTATATAACCAGGCCAGGATCAGGAAAATTCCTTCAGACACTCCAACCCCTTATAAAGTGAAGGCTTACCGGAAAAAATATGTAATATCGCTTCTGATTGGGATGGGTATGGACTTCCCGGTGCATAGAGACCACGTCACACTATCCACAGTTTGTCAGGGGTCCCTTGGTGTAGGGGGCCGTCACACATTCCAATCCATCTGCGTTCAGAAATCTGGTGGAGGGGCATCCCGCCCCCCTCCTTCCTTACCCTCTCTTTGGAGCTTGGATCAGGATCTCCCTGCACCGGATTTCTGAATGCAGATGGATTGGAATGTGTGACGGCCCCCTACACCAAGGGACCCCTGACAAACCGTGGATAGTGTGACGTGGTCTCTATGCACCGGGAAGTCCATACCCATCCCAATCAGAAGCGATGTTACATCTTTTTTCCGGTTTTCTAGGGGGTTTGTGGCTAGTCTTTGCCGCTCCCCTCCTTTGTTTTTGTTTTTTGTCTCTTCTCGATCTCTTCTGTTCTATCCTCTTGTTACCTCTCTGTTTTTATCTTCTCTTTCCAGACACCAGGGAAGTCTCCTTCATAGAGGGCCCCCACGACCCATCCTCGTATTTGCTTGGTTTGACAAGTCATTCTTCCTCCCTCTTACGGGTCAGGTGAGTCTTCGGTTAGTGTTGCATGTAGATCGATCCTCACACAGTTACCATGTCTGCTAATCCTTCATCTTTCTTGAGAGTGGCATCGCATAATGTACAGGGCCTTATTTCCCCATAAAACTGAAAAAATATTTTAATTTAGCCCGTTCCCATCATCTAGACATACTCTTGCTCCAAGAAACCCACTTCCCGGAGCATTATGTTCCTAAATACATACACTCTAATTTTCCACAGTTCTTTCTGGCAAACGCTCCAGATAAGATGAGAGGTGTGGGAATCTTTTTCGCTAAGCACCTAGCCTTTACCCTCATGAAAGAAATTAAAGACCCAGAGGGGAGGTTTATTCTTTTAAAAGGGACCTTGGGGGGGTGATGTATTCCTTCTTATCATACTACGCACCGAACCTTGGACAAGCTAAATTTCTCCATGGGTTATTTAATCTTATCCTGCCCCATCTCAAGGGGAATGTTATATTGGGAGGGGACTCTAACTTGGCCTTTGATCCTATGCTCGACAAGTCGGGCTCAGGAGCACCTTGTCTAATTTGGACCCCGAAATATAGCCTTGAGCTCGCTAGACTACTTTTCTCTTTAGGTTTCATAGATATTTGGAGGGAACTAAATCCCAGGGTGAGGGACTACACTCATTACTCAGCCCCACATAAGAGTATGGCGAGAATAGACCATATTTTTGTTACAGCCTCTATATCCCCTTTGGTTTTCAAATCCTCCATTAAGGACTCTCCTATGTCGGATCATTCCCTGGTAATAATACATATCAAAGTGGAGCCAGGTGGGGCAAGGAACCTCCAATGACGCTTAAATGAATCCCTCCTGAATAACCCAGTACACTGTGTAATGTTAGAGAAGGAACTCAAGGACTACTTTCTCAGGAATGATAATGGGGAAGTCTCATCCCCAATATTGTGGGCAGCCCATAAAGGGGTTATGAGGGGAAAGCTCATCCAATTATCAGCCCAGTTAAAAAGGGAGAGGAGGATAGATATAGAGAATCTAGAACGTGACTTTCAAGAGCTGTCTAGAACTCATAAGAAGAATCCGACTCACCGCTCTTGGGCTCAACTGGAAGCGGGGATAGTAGCCTTAAATCTCACTCTCACTACCAATGCTGAGAAACAAATTCAATGGTCTAGAGCTCACTGGTATTTGCAAAGAGATCACATAGGCCCCAGGTTGGCTGCCAGATTGTCCCCCAGGTGCTGTTCCTATTCTTTCCCTAAGATCAGGGATCATTCGGGTGATCTCACTCAGAACCCAAAACGGATTATGTCCATCCAAATTTCTACGCCTTTTTAAATTCCATCACCTTCCCTAGACTTTCGGAAGATCATATAGCCTCTCTGGAATTGCCTTTTAATGACACGGAGGTGTTGGAGGTGATTAGAAACCTTAAGAAAGGCTCGGCCCCTGGCCCAGATGGCTTTTCCACAGGCTACTACAAAACCTTTGGCCCAATTATTGCCCCTTATCTAACAAAAATTTTCAATTCATTAAGGACCGGTACAGTTTTACAAAGCGATGCTAATAGAGCATTTGTGTCGGTCAGCCCCAAACCTGGAAAGGACCAATCAGATGTTAGCAACTACAGACCTATCTCCTTGATAAATAATGACCTCAAAATTATGACTAAAGTTTTAACTAATAGACTGTCTAAGTTTATAGGTCATTATATTCATAAAGACCAAGTAGGTTTTATCCCGGGCAGGCAAGGCCCAGACCAGATTGATAGTTGAGCAGTTGATATTGTGTCTCTGCTCAACTCGAATTGGGATGGGGCCCTACTCAGGAGGGATACATTTTATCTGTCGACTTGCAAAAAGCCTTTGACACGGTAGATTGGTCTTATCTCTTTGAAGTCTTGGGTAGATGGGGTTTTGGCCCTAGTTTTATTCAAACTCTAAAAGCCCTATACTCAAACCCTAGTGCCCAGGTCAAACTACATAACTTCTACTCAGAACCTTTCCCTATCCTTTGAGGTACTAGACAAGGATGCCCTCTTTCCCCATTAATATTCGCAATAGCGATGGAGTCTCTGGCCATTGCCATTAGGGATAACCCAAATATCCAAGGGATAGAATGTGGTTCTTGCTTGCACTTGTTCATCTCCTCCCCCTTCAGCTACTCCAAACATTTGGAGAAATTTCAGGTCTCTGCGTGAACTGGTCTAAATCTGCAGCTCTGAATATATCTATACCAGAACAAACTATACTCCGACTAAAAGACCACTACAAGTTCACTTGGAATTCTTCTCAGATACCTTACTTGGGGGTCAATCTGACAGCTAACATTAACAAACTCTTTGAAGCCAATTACCCCCCCCCCCCCACTTAAGAAATTAGCACAGGATCTCTCCAGATGGGACCCAGAAGGGTCTTTCTTGGTTGGGTAGGATACATGCAGTCACAATGACCCTTCTTCCTAGGATTCTCTATTACTTTAGAGCTCTCCCCATTCCAGTCAGGAAGTCTATCTTGCAAAAACTGCAATCCCAAATTCTGAAATTCATTTGGGCCCGTAGGGGATTTAGATGTTTAGCTAATGTGCTTTACAGGAGACGTAACCAGGGGGGCCTAGGACTCCCACAACTCTTTAAATATTACCAGGCAGCTCAATTAACTCAGTTCTCAACCGTCTTCTCCAGAGGGAATACACTGGACTGGATCAAAATAGAGAGACAGGCAGTTCCCCTCAACACTATTGATTTCTTGGTGGGAGCCCCCCATAAACTGAGACCCCTAATACTTTCCCCTACTCTGTCCCACTCTATAGCTCTTTGTGATTCTGTTTTTAAATCCCCCAAATTAATCTCAAATCTCCGTCCACTCACTGACCTCTTTAATAACCCCAGTTCCCACCGGGTTTAGACATCAGGGCTTTTAAGTGGTGGACGGACAAGGGTTTATATCGTATTGGCCATTATTTAACTCTGGCCGGTCCTTTGTCTTTATCCCATTGCATTAACAAGCTAGATATGCCACTCTCAGAAAAATTTTGTTTCTTGCAAATTCATAATTTCCTGAACTCCTGGTGGAAATCCAGAAATGATCATACAGGCATTACCCCATATGAACAATGGTGTTCGGTAACTGTGGATCTAAGAGGTGGTATCTCTCTGATATATGCTTCACTGATGGAGGACTCAACTAAACCACCATTTGCGGAAAAATGGGAAAGGGATCTGGACGTGGATTGGGAGGTGGACAAATGGACCTCTTTGTTTTTGCGATGTTTTAAGGGGATCGCTAATATTTCCTTGAGGGAGGCAAACTTAAAGGTAGTTACCAGGTGGTATTTGGTACCATCCCAGTTAGCAGCTATGTTCCCTAATTCCTCCAACCTCTGCTTCAGGGGATGCGAGCACATGGGCACCTTCCTCCACACGTGGTGGGATTGTCCTCGCCTTAGGGGATTTTGAAACAAAATTTTTCACTTGATCCGTAAGATCTCGGGCCACTCGGTTCCTCCAGAAATAGCCCTCCTCAACTCTAAACCCGATGGTCTGTCCAAACCAATATTTAAACTCATCCAATTTATTTTACTTGGTGCTAAGATCACAATAGCCAGGTCTTGGAAGCGTCCCTCTGTGTCTTTTACCGAGGCTAAACGGAAAATGTCCTGGATCATGGTTCAAGAAAAGCTGGCCAATATTATCCTTGATACTTCCCCTAAATTTTTTTTTTAAACAGTAGTTTTTATTGAGTATTAGAAGTTACAATGAGAGGGATGGAGAGTCAGTTCCGTACAATAGACATTCAACGTTGAGATATAAACGCCATACAAG